>CM076584.1:1299274726-1299715248 GCA_034641835.2 Pinus albicaulis | reverse complement strand
AATTGGAACAACAAGAAACTGAAATGTTCTAAACTAAATCATTCACTCAAACAACTATCAATCGAGGATACAGTAGCAATAACTCATTCCTCTGGATATTGATGCAATTGAAATCAAACCGGAACAAGACAATCAATCTAGGAACGAGGAAGCAATAACCAATGTTCTCTACAGTTGAGAGTCCCGCTTTAAAGCAATTAAAAGGAAATCGAAATTGAACTAAAGCTGCTATTGAAAGTAAACTAGGAAAACTCTTTAAAAGCACTCTTGCAATGAATCAACAGAAATGAACAGCAAAGCTTCATCTAACAAAAATGATTTATTAATGGAAAGGAATAGCAATTCTAAAATACTAGAATTAAACAACAATCTTAAATGGAACCGAACAGCAAAACTAAGCCATTAGAAAGACACAGCAACTATAAATGTAATTGAATCAGCAACCTATCAGCATGAACATTAATCACAGTTATTGAAGCAACAACAATCGTAGTTATAATTGAATAGTAACTTAATTGAACAACCATTGCAATTATAACTGAGTAGTAATTAAATGAACCATAGTCTTAATTAGATAGCGCAACATTAGATCAGAATTATCAGCAGGACATTTCAAGTTATAATTAATAATTCTATCACTCACGCAATCCAATTATGATTTCAATATAACAAAGCAATTCTGCTAAATGTTCATAAACAAAAGATTACTGAACAAAACAATTTAAAGAAATGAAAAGGAAATCAAACCATCACACGGCAGCAATTGTAAAGATATGATACACAGCAGCAGCAATTGTAAAGATATGATACACAGCAGCAGCGTACTCCACCAGAGGCTGGGCCCTTAGCCGCCAGCGGACGCTGCTGGGTTACTTCAGAATGAAAAGAATGAACAGCAACTCCCAAATCATGTATTAATCAGCAAATTGTGGAATCATTACAATAGCAAAGGCTTGAGAATTACAGCATGCAACAATCCCTATCCTATCATGAATAATCCACCATCATTCTTCATCATTTTCCATCATTTTTCATCCCCAAATCATCCCCCATCTCTGATCTCTGTTTTCATTTAAATAGAGAGAGATCAGAGAGCAGTTACAATAGAGATAACTACAACATGATTTCTATTACAAAATTGGATCTTTTTTCCAACCAATTGATAAACAAGAAGATATATTTCCATCCAGCTTTCAACAAGAGCAAGACGAATTTGGCTTTGCAGCTGAGATTTGGAGGATGGCCGCAACAACAAATCTCAGAAAATCGTGCTCAAAGAACCCTGCGTTTCTCTCAGTAAAAGCCGAATTTGGGCAAACCGTTCTTTCATAAAGTTAATTGGGTCCGTTCTGGACAAAACCCATGTTCCGGATTTTCCAGATTCTGCTTCATTTGCTCGAAATCTCAACCGCAAAACCGTCACTTCTTATTCCAGCGAATTTCTGAGTTGGCACTTTTAATGATCAAATCTTCAATCTGGAAATTATCTTCGAGGCTAAAAATGGTGAATAATGTTACAACTGATTTATTAAAACTATCATTGATAAAATCATGCATAATCATCAATTTATTAGAAATAAAGGAGAATAAATAATATTCATTCATAGAAGCATAAATCATCATAAAATGGATTTATATAATAATTTATAATAAATGACATGATGAAGAATAGTAGAAATGGGTGGAATAAGTGTTCAAAAGTGATAAAAATAATGGCATATTAACAGCCCAACATACCCCCACACTCAATATGTTGCATGTCCTCATGCAACGAAAACTGAATATATTGCATGTCCTCATGCAACCCAAAGACAAAAACCCATGTGTTAACCAAGCAATAAAAAATATGTTCATCTCAGCTCATGAAATGGATAGAACAAATGAATTCTTCCTTAATTAACGAATATTCACTTTTAGTAATCTTGATGAAGGCATAACAATTTTTATATTGACATTCAACTATATGTATATATGAAGTTGCAACAAAATATGATATAAGTAATAGCAAACTTCATTAACCATTTTCTCAAAAACTACAAACCAGCTTTTATTGAAATTTGGCAAGTAAATTTATAATATATGAATGCCTTTATGATCCAAAAATCAGACTGTTTTGATGCATGGATCATGAGATATAAACAAAATGATTGTAGCTGAGAGTGCATGATTTCCGAAATTTTATGAACCAATTTATCTTGAAATTGTCTGGGTTTGTATTAATGATACGTCTGTGTTTTTCAAACATCACAAGAATTGAGTTCATAGTTTTAAAAATATTATGGAAATCAATTTCTACACTGAAATTGTATGCCTTAAATGAGAAAGAAAATAAAAAACATCCATCATGCGTAGCAATTCCTCCCCCTCTCTGAAAAATTAGCATGCCCTCATGCGATGCTAGAAAACAAATAGAGGTGGTTGCTACCAGCTGTTGAATTCTATGCTTGGTGTAAAACAACATGGAATAAGGGAGGTGTTGAGAATGAATAAGAATAGCAATGGATTATAAAGAATATGAATGACATGGTTATAAGAAAGAAATGAATGAAAGCGACACTCCCCCAAACTGAAAGATGATATGCCGCTGAAAAAAAAAATGGGAAGTGGTATAGATGTGGACTGAAGGATGATAAATAATGCTCAAAATGGACGTTTTTGAAATTCTCCTAAATTCGTAATAAATCAGAAAATTATGCGATTTTACCTCAAGTTTTACCTCCAAAAATGTGGAATGACATATATGTACTGGCAGGTGTTGAAGCTGATGTAGGTAGAGTTGGTGCTGAAAGTGATGCAAAAGGTAGAATCCAGGCAAGCACATCATGTCGGAAGAATTGTGCACGTTCGCGAGTTGCTCGAGCCTCTTCTGTTAGTTGCAATAGTGTGGTCATGCTGTGAATATAATTCTGCCCATACTTGTTGTTCTCCTGTAAACAAAGCACTATTTTGCATACAATGTTCTTGAATCCATAGTGTTAGTTTTGAATAGAAATAGATAAGATGCATGCAAAACTTTCAGTCAGAAAAACTTTTGTCAAATCAACAAGTTATGGCAAAGTGTAGTAATCATATCGCATGTTATCCCATAATGCATACATTCCCCCTCCAATTGGAAAATGAATTCCATGACCATAAAGCGTATGAGAGGTGTTGTGCTGAGAGCAAGGCAAGGGAATGAACAATATGGCAGTAAATAAAGAAAAGTACACATATCAATGATAGGACAGCGAGAGTTATGGTTATAATGAGAGCAGAGTGTGTAAAGATAGTTATGAATAAAAGATAGGATGCTTTGGATTGATGATAAGTTATGAAAAAGAGAAAAAGGACAGCAATATGCCAAAAAAATGCTTTACTGACAGTATTCTAGCTGAAAATGATGCGATTGATCATAAAAAAAATTTCTCATGCATAAAGGTTCAAAACAGGGAAAATTAAGGAAATAACTTCTCTGATAAAAAGAAAAAAAAAAATAAGAAAAGGGTATTATAGTAATAATTGACGATAAGATATAACTTCAATACCATAAGCAGAGCCTCTGCTGCCAGCAGGCGTCCATAGCCTCGGCAGGGTTGCTTTTTAACCCATATGAGCCAGAATCCTCAATTTATAACTAGAGAGTTACATTGTTGTTCTACAGAAGAGATCAGTGTGCTGGCGTGGTAACCAGATAACCACACTGCCATTCACTGGGATGTAGCAAAAGTGATCAGGCCGGCTCGTGATGAGACCTCCTGTTCCAAGGATAATTTGACTATCCAATGGATCATAACCCTGGTGTGGTGGCCATAATGGGAATGTCACTTTCTTACAACCTTATGAACATGTTAGGCTGGCTCGTAATGAGACCCCCTATCCTCCATCTGTGAACAAAATTTTGTTGTTATTACACAATTTTATGATAAAAAGAGGGAGGCTCAGTACTCCTTAAGAGCAGGGATGATGGAAGAAGTTGAACATGTCAATAGAAAAATATACCCATAATCTCATTTATTACAGACAGAGAAGATTATAATCCAGAAGGGTGGAACCAGCATGGTATTAAGATGATCAATCAATATCATGTTCAACAGAAAACAATGCAGTAAAGTAGTATATAAATAATTGTGTCCCTTTTGAAAATAATCTATCATCAAGGAGCTGTCCTGCTAAAGATCATAACGTGAATGATATTAACTCGCTTCAATAGAATCCATAATTCTTGTCCTTATAAAAATAGTGTACTTCATGCCATGAAGGGGAATCAGTAAAATGTGGTTGAGATGAACTAGGAATAGTCCCACAAGAGGAAGAAAAGGTTGCTCTCAAAAATACTCCCAAAGGGTTGCTCTTTTGAAGGAACAAAAAAAACACTCAAAAAGTGGTGTTCCGTGTAGGGAACAGCAAAGGAAATGCACACCAAAAAGCAAAAATACACATAAAAAAATGTGAAAATGCAAATGTCGTTCCTTTGGAAAAAGGAACAGCAAAAACTAAAAGTGTCGTTCCTTTGGAAAAGGAACAGCAGAAACGCAAGTGCTGTTCCTTTGGAAAAGGAACAACAAAAATGAAAAGTGCAGAAGTGCTGTTCCATTCGAAAAGGAACAGCAAAACGTGAAAGTGCAGAAGTGCTGTTCCATTCGGAAAGGAACAGCAAAATGGACAATCATAAAATGCAAACATGCAAAAAAAACAAATTCGCTGTTCACAGCATTGATGCTGAGGATGAGTTACACTTTGAATGAAACAACACCTGAAACACAAAATATAAGAGAAATTAGAAAAGAAACAACATTTTATTTAAAAACAATATGTAAATTAAGTTACAACAGCTATGATATTATGTAAAAAAAATGATATTTTTGAAGAATGTTTTGGCAGCAGTGACAAGACATGAATCTTCAAATCGAAATCAATTCTTCATTTCTTCTATTATGAATTCGTTGGGTAATGACTTAGATGAAATTCCTTTGTTTCGTTAAAATTTTTTCAAGAATCACTCGTCCATAAATTGACCTTCTTTATTTTCCCAGGACCTGCAAAAAAAGCGAGTGTCTACCTGCAATAAAACATTAAATTATGGAGAAAGAGAGGTGATCGGGCTCCCCTAATCCAAGAATGATGCAAAAAACAACAAGTAGTTACTCTATATAACAAATCCATTGAGAAAATAACAAAGTAAAATTTATTTGTCACCTGCAGGAGAGCAGTGGTCGACCATACTATCCAGCAGTGTTTTAATCACAACTTCTTTGTTTTTCATCGAAATTGAGTGATTCCAAAGCCAAATGAGAGCTAATTCAAAGGTTTATCTCCATTAGCAACAGGTTTTAGAAATTCAATGATATGATATGTCAATTTTAGTTAGAATAACCTGCATAACATAGTCATTTTCAATTACCCAGCTCAGATCAACAGTTAATGTTTTAAACGTAACTTTTTCGTTTGATGTCGGATTCGAATGATTCAAATTGGAAATGAAATTAGATTCATTTATTTATTTCCAATAGAAACAGGTTTTGAAGACAAGAAGAATTGATAGGTCAAATACTGTAAGGAACAGTCGGAAAGACATAGTTTTAAGGGTGCTGATTTACGATAGACAGTCAGTATTTTGATCATAAATTCCCCATACGATATCGAAAATGAGTGATTCAAATTGCATTGTAAACTAGATTCATAGGGGAATCTACCATAGTAACAGGTTTTAAAAATTCAAACATTTAGGCCTCCAAAAATTGACTGTCCCAACTCTGTTCCTGAGCTGCCCACTAGACATCCGGTCAATGTTTTGGTTCTAACTTTTTCGTTTCAAATCCAAATTGACTGATTCAAATTGGGTTAGAAAGTAGAAATCAAGGGCTACCTAGGGTAGAAACAGGTTTTAAAAATATTCACTTTTGGTCCCTCAAAACATGACTGTCCCGACTGTTTTTCCAGAAAGTTCATCAAGCCCGCAAGCCAAAAAATGATATTCAAGCATTTTTTCAAATTGGTGATAAAAATGAAAAATGAGTGTTTGTAGAACTTATTATTTCTATTATGATTCATCTACATACACAAATAAATTGAAATATTTATCACCGATGTTGATTTCGATAGCGTGTTGCAACAAAAAAAACAACTATTTTTACAAAAAAAACAAAATGCATTTATTTATGTTCTTATTTTATTTTATTTTTTCACTAACCTACTTTGATTGAAATATAAATATGAATATGTATAGGAGTACTTCCAATGGAACCATTTTCGAAATAAGGCTTCAAATATGTACATACCCAAATTTGAAAAATGCATGTTGATAAAAATTAGGGTATGAGAAGCCAACTTCCCTTGAAAAGATGTTGTCAAAAATTGTTGAAGTATAGAGTGATGCTGCAAACAAGTGATGGAATGAAACCAATCTTCAATATATCATTTACTTTCTTGATTTCCCATAACCATCATATCATGAAGTTCTTGAGCTTTTAAAATGACTTGTTGAGGCATACTAAAAGAAACCTCATTTTCTTCCATAACTTCTACAATTTTTGAATTTGAAACATTCTGAATCTCATTGTAAGTTTTCTCCATTGGTGCATGTGAGATAGAATGGATGGGAAGGATGGGTAAATTTTGCAGTTCAACATTGTAAGCATGTTGTACTGGTTTATTGTGGTGAGGGTGTGGAATTAGTTGAGCAGGAAATTGTGTATGGAATGGAGCATTGTGATGATGTGGTTGGTTGGGTTGAGTGGATAAATTCGATATGCAAGCAGGATGTTGTGAAAGAGCTGGTGGAGAATATGGAGAATGTGCTTGTGCTACAAGATGAGGGAGAGTAGTCATGCAATCATAAGGTGAACCATGCCAAACTTGTAGATAAGATTGGTGGTTATATTGAAATTGACATGGTTGCCCTAGAACATGAGTATTCCATAATGGATTATGCAAGTAAGAGAATGGAGAAGAAGTGTTTTGAACCATACCTGTAGGCCATGATTTCCATGGTTTTGACCTTGTTGCAGCTTCCTCACCTCTTTGATATGATACTTCCATCCTAGATAAGGAAGAGTAACCATCTATGGGCTGCTCCTTTCGGTCATGAGGGGAAAACACTTCATCAAATTCTTCATTTTTATGAACCTGCAAAACGTCCAATTTTGAGCTTAGAGAGCTAATAAAATCAACTTTAAAATTTTCAAATAAATCATTGATTTCAGCTCTTATGTCTCCTATTCTTGTAGCATATTTGGAAAAGAAAGAACAAACATCTCTAGAATTCTTACCAGCCTTGGAGATTCCTCTTGAATACCTTATGCACAACTCACAAACATCATCATATGATAACTGAAAAAAATCACCTTTTCCTATCAGATTTAAGAGTTCTAAAAATTCATCTTTGATTCCTTTAAGAAGGAGTGTTTTTAAGATCTCTTTTTCCAAATGCTTATGCTTTGATTTTTGAAGGTTATAATGAAATCGATCTACATAGTCCTCCAAACTTTCATCTTCCCCTTGTATCATACCGAAAATATCTTCATTGGATTTGCAATAGTCTTGGTACTTTTTCAAGAATATGTTCTTCATGTCCTCCCATGATTGGATGCAATTCCCACCTAGGCTCATGAACCATCTGAGAGCTGCTCCTTTTAGAGTAAGAGGAAACACTTTCAATCTTTGATCATTAGTACAATAATCATATCCTCTACAAAGTATTTCGAACTCAAATAAGAATGTATTTGGATCTTCATTTGCTAAACCATGAAAATTTGGTAAAGATGGGGGAATTATGTGCATTTGTGTCACTCTTCCTAGATCTTTGATAGGAAATTCAAAAGTAGAAACGTGAGCCATTCCTTACCATAATATAAGATGTTTTTCATGTGTTTCTTCGAGGCTCCTTCTTCAAATGTTCCTGTCAATTAGTTAGTGAAATGGGTGGTGCTTACATCACCACTTGAGTGAAATTATGTGATTCGTTTTTTTAAAAATTTCTATATTTTTTCTAGTCATTCACACAAAAATTCAAACATCTATTTCTACACAAAAATTAACAAATTTGCCGGAAAGCGGGCGGGGGAACAGGGCTGTTACATGCTCCGTACGCAGGTTCTTACCTTCCGTTTTTAATATCCAATTCTCTCCTAGCATGCACTCATCAGATTCACACTACTCTTTAGAAATGGCTACACTCTCCCCGGCAACGGCGCCAAAATGTGGAGCGATAAAAAGGGTCTTTTTAACTCCTAATTACCTTCACATTAATTATCAACCCAGGGACGACTTTTTATTTCAAGAGTGTACTCAGTCTGAGGCGGCTATTTACTCAAGAGTAATGTTTTGCAGTGTAGTGCTTAAAATGCAAAAGTAAATGAAAGATGGAAACAAAATCTAATTGGAACAGCAAGAAATGGAAATGTTCTAAACTAAATCATTCACTCAAACAACCATCAATCGAGGATACAGTAGCAATAACCCATTCCTCTGGATATTGATGCAATTGAAATCAAACCGGAACAAGACAATCAATCTGGGAACGAGGAAGAAATAACCAATGTTCTCTACAGTTGAGAGTCCTGCTTTAAAGCAATTAAAAGGAAATCAAAATTGAACTAAAGCTGCTATTGAAAGTAAACTAGGAAAACTCTTTAAAAGCACTCTTGCAATGAATCAACAGAAATGAACAGCAAAGCTTCATCTAACAAAAATGATTTATTAATGGAAAGGAATAGAAATGCTAAAATACTAGAATTAAACAACAATCTTAAATGGAACCGAACAGCAAAACTAAGTCATTAGAAAGACACAGCAACTATAAATGTAATTGAATCAGCAACCTATCAGCATGAACATTAATCACAGTTATTGAAGCAACTGCAATCGTAGTTATAATTGAATAGTAACTTAATTGAACAACCATTGCAATTATAACTGAGCAGTAATTAAATGAACCATAGTCTTAATTAGATAGCGCAGCATTAGATCAGAATTATCAGCAGGACATTTCAAGTTATAACTAATAATTCTATCACTCACGCAATCCAATTATGTTTTCAATATAGCAAAGCAATTCTGCGAAATGTTCATAAACAAAAGATTACTGAACAAAACAATTTAAAGAAATAAAAAGGAAATCAAACCATCACACGACAGTAATTGTAAATATATGATACACAGCAGCAACAGCGTACTCCACCAGAGGCTGGGCCCTTAGCCGCCAGCGGACGCTGCTGGGTTACTTCAGAATGAAAAGAATGAACAACAACTCCCAAATCATGTATTAATCAGCAAATTGTGGAATCATTACAACAGCAAAGGCTTGAGAATTACAGCATGCAACAATCCCTATCCTATCATGAATAATCCACCATCATTCTTCATCATTTTTCCATCATTTTTCATCCCCAAATCATCCTCAAATCACCCCCAAATCATCCCCATCTCTGATCTCTGTTTTCATTTAAATAGAGAGAGATCAGAGAGCAGTTACAATAGAGATAACTACAACATGATTTCTATTACAAAATTGGATTTTTTCCAACCAATTGATAAACAAGAAGATATATTTCCATCCAAATTTCAACAAGAGCAAGACGAATTTGTCTTTGCAGCTGAGATTTGGAGGACGGCCGCAACAACAAATCTCAGAAAATCGTGCTCAAAGAACCCTGCGTTTCTCTCAGTAAAAGCCGAATTTGGGCAAACCGTTCTTTACTAAAGTTAATTGGGTCTGTTCTGGACAAAACCCATGTTCCGGATTTTCCAAATTCTACTTCATTTGCTCGAAATCTCAACCGCAAAACCGTCACTTCTTATTCCAGCGAATTTCTGAGTTGGCACTTTTAATGATCAAATCTTCAATCTGGAAATTATCTTGGAGGCTAAAAATGGTGAATAATGTTACAACTGATTTATTAAAACTATCATTGATAAAATCATGCATAATCATCAATTTATTAGAAATAAAGGAGAATAAATAATATTCATTCATAGAAGCATAAATCATCATAAAATGGATTTATATAATAAATTATAATAAATGACATGATGAAGAATAGTAGAAATGGGTGGAATAAGTGTTCAAAAGTGATAATAATAATGGCATATTAACGACCCAACACAACTGATTTATTAAAACTATCATTGATAAAATCATGCATAATCATCAATTTATTAGAAATAAAGGAGAATAAATAATATTCATTCATAGAAGCATAAATCATCATAAAATGGATTTATATAATAAATTATAATAAATGACATGATGAAGAATAGTAGAAATGGGTGGAATAAGTGTTCAAAAGTGATAATAATAATGGCATATTAACGACCCAACATACTGCATCTGCCTCATTGTCTTCTTCATTTCCACTATCATCTGTTTGTTCCTCATTATTACTGCCATCTCCTTGTTCATCACTACCACTATTATTATCTTCATTTGATGTATCAGGGGAAGAATAAAGAGGTAAGCTTCTTTTTGGAGGAGATGGAGGAGTGGAGGTGAGTGGGTGTGAAGTGGAAGGAAAATTTTGTTGAATGAAGGCTTGGGGATTTGCAAACACATCATGGGAGATGAAAACTACCCAAGGGATTCCCTGCTACTCCAGTTGGTGTAAAACAATCATTTTAATCAAGAAGTGGTGAAAAAGGCTTTTCATTTGGTGGGCATAACTCCTTTTATTGACCACTGAAGCCATCTTGTCAATGCTTCGGTAAGAGATAGTATGGTAGGTTTAACAATTTTACCTTGGTGAAGTGCATCAAAAGCCTTATCTGATATGAATAAACCCTGGAGTACCTACCCTCACAAGTGAAGTACTTGATGATCTGCTTCATTAGTAGGGCATATCTCTCTAGCGAGTGGGAGAAAGGGAAAACAACCTTGCAACCTTGTTGACAACTAGGCTTGAGGAAGGGCTTATAATAGCTTAAGACCAACTTTTTCTACTTGAACTATCTCTCACCAATATCTAGTATTCCCGTGGCTTTAGCAATGGATTTAGATGAGAGTTCAAAATTTACTCTTGCTAGGTTGACTTGGTGGTTTTGTAGGCTGAGAATGAATAATCTAGTCAAATATGAATGGCTTTGGACCTGTTTAACCTTCTCAAAGGCTCAAACCTATTAACCCTTCCTCCCTTGTGTTTTGGCTTGATAGGCCTTTGGCCTTCATCACTGCTGGCATTGATTTCTCCCTCAGACATGGTGACTGGTCTAGAACAAAAATATTTTTAGCTTGGTGAGAGCGTTTAGGTCTAGGGAGGGAAAATGAGTGATGTGAGGGAAAATTTTAGTAAATGAGGTTAAGATGAAGTAATCAAGGAGTGCTTCAGAGTTTAGAAGTAGGTTTGTTGGCACTGAGTGTTTTGACACAAATGACAACTCTCAAATTTGCAAACCTTGCCCTAGAAGGTCAATAATTTGGTTTTCATGAAGATTAGGGTTTGGTCATATTAGGTTTAAAATACTTTCCTTGATTATAAAAAATATCACTTGGAGGGTAAGGAAGAAAAAATACCAACCTTATCTAACTCTGTGCAGGGGCCTGGATGCAAAAAATTTCGATTTAGGAAATTTTTGAGCAATTTTGACAAAAATTTCTCGGTGTATAGTGCCACCTGACTAGCCGTTCAGGTCGGGCCCTCTGTGCATAGCGTCGGTTTGGGTCGGGCGCTGGCAAGCCTGTGCACAACACCGGAAGCTTCTGTGGGTGAGTCGACCGATGAATCGGGCTTGTTGGGCCCTATCGGAGCGCAGCACCGCTGAGCTTGGTGGGAAAGTTGGGCCATATCTGGGTCTGTGCGTGGTGCCTTCACAGGTACGTAGCACAGTGTCTTTTTGAATTGTGGCTGCCTCCTTTGTGCTCAGCGCCGACGTCCAGGTGCGTAGCACCTAAAATTTTCAGCCAAATTTGCACAGAAAACACTAGAAATTGTTTCAACGGATCTCCTTTCCTCTCCTTAACTTTTTGGTCTTTTTCCCTTTTAGGTGGTTGAGTCATAAGAAAAAATGGCTTTTTATTTGCTGGAGTATCTTGATGTCTCCCTATAATACTGACAAACTCTTTAACCATCTCAGGCTGTGATCTTTTCCCTCATTTGTAAACCTGAACCTTTTCATGATTTTTAACACTTGTAAACAACAGACATGTGATCATTTTTGGCAATTTTACCTTTGATAGACATTATGTCATGTGTCTTACTGTGAATCAGTGGAAAACCTCTTAGTGTGAAAACCCTAGCAGGTGGTGTCAACAACTCCTTTAGTTTTCATGTGTGCCATTATCATTAGAAACATTTAGGTTTGCTTTGACCTTATCAATCTTCCTGTAAGTAAGCATTTTTTACAGTCCTGCAGAAGTGTCATTTATGTTTAGCTATCTTTTGTAGAATATGATTTTGATAAGGAAAACCTTTGTTGGAGGCTTTACTGCTCTCAGAGTAATTACATTTTTTTTCCTTTGATCAGTTTTCCAGTGATATATATTTGGTGGGAAAAACTAGCAGTTTTTAAACCATTTTGTGTCTTTCCTAGCCACTTCTGTTTTTGTAGGTGCCTACACAACATTTGCTTTTGATCATTGTCCTTTTGGAGTTGGACACCTTCTTTTTATCAAAAATGAAACTATGCTTGTCATAATTAACTATTTAGGCATTTTTACCTCATGCTTTCCTCCTTTGATCCTTTATTAAGACCTCTGGCTGTACTTTTGAAACTTCTAGCCTTTGTGCTGATACTCTTTGCCTTCTTGTCTTTATTTGGTGTAGGTGGAATAAATGCCTCTTTTTCAAACCCTAGAGGGTAGCTTGAAATACCCTTTGAATGCCATCTGATATTATGAAGGACGCCCTTTGTCATCATTTGACCATTTTGTCTATTCCTTCCAGACTCCTAGATTTTAGGGCTGTTAGAAACAAATAAATAGTGTTGTCTTCTAAGTTCTCTGAAACTTCTCAAAACTCATTAATTATTTCTAAAAGTATTCAATGGTGCATTTATGGAGTGGAGGTGACCTTTATCCTTGTAGCCCTAGTACTGATTCCTTTCTTGGACAAAGCGGTCACAAACACTGATTTTCTTCAAACATAGGCCTTGCTTCCTTCTCTTTGTTGTTTATGGTCTCTTTGTGATGATTCTCCCATTACCTTACCTTTTGCTAGGTTGATGGCAATTTGATCCTCTTTCATGAATGTGAGCAAGGGCAGCTGTCCCTTGCAGACATGTGCATTAGGCCAAGGAGGCCTTCTTTGAAGGACCCTTTTGATGAGTTTTGGACAAAATCACTTGTCCCTTTCTTCTTTGAATGCAGTTTATTCATACAGGAAAAACATAGTTTTTAGGATAAAAAATCCTCCCTATGACTTTGTGAAACCCTAGGTGACCTAATGGAAGGGTTTTTTGGACTTGGATTTTTGACTGAAACTTAGAATTTTGGGTCATCAATGCTTGAGGTATTTTGGGGAGACATAATAGAGCTATTTGATTGGTGGCCTTAGGCAGCAGTGGGGTTTTAGGCAAAACAAAATAGAGGATTTGGGCCAAAGGTAACAAAAGAAAAACAAAATGAATGGTTGAACCCCTAATGGGTTCTTTGGGACTGGTAAGCAGAGCTTGACATGATGCAATGATGAAATAGTAAAAAAATATTTGAAGGATAATGAAGGCAGTGAGATTTCTAGAACTAACAAGATTCATGAATTTTGTTTCTAGAAATTTAAGATAGACATTTAGTCATCTATAAAGGCAAAAAATTACTGGTGACTAATAGTGGCTCCACTTGGGGAGGGCAACTCCTTTTCAGGAGGTGTCCAGAACTCCAGATATCTTGGTTTATGGCAACCAGTGCCTCATCCATTGGGCGGTTTTTCTTCTTTTATTTTTCTGCTGCTTCCCTGAAGTAGTGATTTTGATAATTTGAAAGCATGATTAGTTAAACTTCATTTCTACCTACCCAATATACATTGCCTAACATTTTTTTTCTTCCTTGGGTGCACTTAAACTGGCAAAACCATTGACCTCTTTCTTTTGAATGCAAAAACAAACTATCTACTTCTACACTTATTTCTTCCAAGAGTCCAGAATAAACTAGTGAGCTCTTTTATTCTCTACCTAGTCTACTTAACTGCTAAGATTAAGCTATTTGACAG
Organism: Pinus albicaulis; assembly: GCA_034641835.2. Classification (NCBI taxonomy): domain Eukaryota; kingdom Viridiplantae; phylum Streptophyta; class Pinopsida; order Pinales; family Pinaceae; genus Pinus; species Pinus albicaulis. The sequence continues at coordinate 1,299,701,137 of CM076584.1, read as the reverse complement.
GCTTCATTCTCTAAGCTATAAACATGAAATTGAAAGCATGGTTAAATCAGGATTAGACAATTTGACTTACCATGAGTTGTGGCATTGGAACAAGCTGCACACAAACATTATTTTCATAAAAAAAAAACTAGAAGGTATGAGGGTTGTGTTTCATCATTAGTTAATCATCCCTATCCTTCTCCTTGGTCTAGATTTAAGCATGTGGAACCAATATCTTTCTTTCCTAATCTATCTTTTGACAAGTCAAGTTTGAATGATTTGACCAACTATCTTTCACTAACTTATCAACAATAAATTGAAAACATGTTTCAGCCATGATTAGGCTAGATGACTAAAACAAGACCTTCTTTTTGAACCAGTAGTGGCATTTAAGGTTGCTCACTTTCAACAGTACTATTTTTTGGGTACGGGGCTTTACCTCTTTTCAAATCTGCCCTATTTTTCATTCTTTCTATGTTTTTGAGTTTCTTCTCTTTTTTTTCAAAACAATCTAAATTTAAAAGATGCTTGAGCTTATTTTCATTCCTATCTATCCTAATCTAAACTATACATGATATACATTCAGCTGGTGAACTCTCTTTTCCAATACAACCAGTCAAGCAGATGATTCCATGAGGGATCTTGGTTTAACTCTTTGATGGTTTTGAGAAAATAAAAGGCCACTCCCACCTTACTTGTGTTTGAATAGTAGTGCCTAAAATTTTCTTGAAATTGTGCATCAAACTGCTGTTGACACGTTTTACTCCCTCTTTAAATGTCTCTAACAAATCAGCAAAGGGATCTTGAAACAATACCTGAATGTGAAGATTTGGTAAATAAGCTTGATCTAGGCCTGCTTCTTCCTCCACTTGGCTAAGCTTAGGACTTTTTTGGGAAATAAACTCTTCCTCTTCCTCATGATTATCTGAACTGGTAGGCTCATCATAGATTGCAATATTGTCTTCTATAATACTTGGTATGTTCTGATTGAGTGGGCTGAAATATGTGTGAAAGTCATCATGTTGATGAGAAGGGACACTTTTCGGCAGTAAATCCTCTTGAGAAAGCAGCTGAACAACTCTCTGTGATTATCAACTTCCAAGCCTTCATCTGCAATTAGAAATTCAATGGGACTTGGTGGCTACTCATCCGGAGCTGAGGAAAATTCTATGTCATAAATGATTTCCTCAACCATTTCAGGAGAAGGCTTCTCATTTACAACTTGCTCAAGAAGGTCATCATCCTCCTCAACCTCAACATCAAAGCTGAAAGACTGCTGATTACCAATTATGTGAAAGTTATTTCTGATGGACTGAAGTGAAGTAGATAAAAGAGTCAGAGAGTCTTCACTTACTTCTAAACTTTCAAGGCTTTCCTCATCAGTGTCATAGGTGACCTATATTGGCTGATTACTGCTTTCAATCTGATGATAGTGAATTTCATCCCACAAATCAACTGCTGATGGCTCTGCAAGGTTAGCTTCTGTTTGGAGAAAATCATAATCATCAGATTGATCAAAATTTGGAGAATCATCAACATAAATAATTTCACCAATCAAACATATTGGGTTACCAGTCTATTCTTCTTTGAACTGATCTATAAGTTCACTTTCTGATTTATGGCAGATGCCATTAGTAGGAGGAGGAATAGGAATGTTTTGTTCATATGAAGGCTTAGAGGTTGGCTGAATGTTTAGGATCTGATTTATTTCCTCTTCAGTCAAAAGAGGAAGATTTTTTCTCTTTCTTTGGATAGAAGTACAACAGTTCTCTTTATCTTGTGAAGGCTGATTTTGAGGCTGAATGTTTTCTTGAGCCTCACCTAGAAGATATGGTGAATCATTACTTGTGCCTTCAGAGAGATTCTGTGGGTTTCCTTCTATTTCTTGATTGGGTTCTAACTCCTCTTAGTTGTCATGATAGCTATCTTGAGAATAAAATGCATGGAGCTCTTCTAATAAATCTTTAGGATGCCAATTCCCTAAATCCTCATCAATGTTTACAAGGTGTTGTATGAAATCTTCAGATTGATCACAACAATTTTTCAGCCAATGATAAAGATGGAAAATATTATTTATAACGTTCATAAAACACCTTGTGGAAATATTTCAAGGAAAACAAGCTATAAGATTTTAGCCATTCATACCATTCTCTTACCTTACCCTCTAAAGTTGCCATAAAAATTTTCATGAGGCAGTCCTCATGCCATTCAACCTTTAACCTCCATACATCTATATAGAATTGGATGAGATGTAACAAGGGGTCATCACATTTTTCATCTTGAAATATAGGTAGGTTTTTCATCCAATTTATTTGAGGAATCTTGTGTGGGAATCTAGGGATATGATCTCTGTTCATCAGAGCATATCTCCTTTGTATTCTTGGATCCATATTTGTTAATAAAAAAAAGGGTAACTGTGTCTTTTCAATCAGTCTAGAGTTCTCTACAGTGGAGTCTTTTGGTCTATTAAGGATTGTGGAATCGATAGGTAGAAGATTTGAAATTTGTTGTCCACAATTAGCATGATTAGGATTGCTTAATGCATTCCCGGGGAAGTCTATGAGAACTAGTAAATCAATAGGCGTACTAGAGGCTAGTGGAGTCGCTAGGTGGATGTTTTTAGTTGTTTTGAGGATATGTGTTTATGGTCCACCACCAATACTGAAAAAAAGCCAATCTAAGGATGTTTTGGGGTTTTCTGAGTTTCCTTTATGTAGCCCTCAGGTTTGCGAGAGTGTCATACACCTGAGTCATCATTTTTCTAATATGGTGAAACAACTAGATTCTACTCTTGGCTATCAGTTGAGTTTCCTATGATCTAATAATGGTTTCTAAAGTCTCTAAGGAATACTTAGATTTTCACTAACTTAGAAGGTCCCACCGTGATTGCCATAATGTTAGTGTGGAAATGAGGTGGCGATAGATCAATGGATAATGTTTTACAAGGGATTTATGAGTTTTGAAAGAGTACTTAGGGCTGAGACTTACTCAAAAGGTCCCACTGTGATCACCAAAATGTTAGTGTGGTGATGAGGTGGCATATTCACTGGTTTTCTAAGTCAAAATGAGGGTATAAAGAGTTTTAAGAGGTATTCAGGCAACTATATACTCATAAAGTCCCACTGTGATCGCCATAATGTTAGGGTGGTGATAGATCAATGGATACTGTTTGACAGAAGTGCTTATGAAATTCTAAGGAGGACTTAGGATGTTATTTTCTCAGAGTCCCACCGTGATCGCCAGAATGTCAGGGTCCCGTGATTTGGAAGATTGGTTAAATCAAATGACAGGGTAACATGAAACCAATCTTTGGAGTCCTAGGACCTAGCCTTCCTGGACTCAGAGAGGGCTCTCTCTATTGTGTGCGAAGGATGTGAACTTGTTCGCTCTAGATGGTTGATTTTAGGCTAGTTGTGAAGTGTGGGGTTTTTTTGTTGTTTTGGTTGGGTAAGATGGTCAAGTAGGATAGGTGGAGTGAGAGTCTGTCAAAGCCATTGGGCTTATGGAGTCAATAAAAGTCTGAGTGTCTCAATGATGAATCAGAGTGTGTTGCAGGGCCAATCCAGCAGGGTAAATGGATCCTTAGGGTAACGTGTGAGGTGGAGTGAACATCAAATTTGGGTAAAACTAAGAGGTGTTAAATACAGATAGTTAAAATCTATAACTCATGATGTAGGGCAAACCATTAAGCTCAATTAACAATACTTAAACTGATAAATATCCAAGATAAACATTCCAGTGAAACATAGAAAGCATAAGAGCTTCTAACTTTAGTAAATTCACGTTCAGAATTTGGGAAAACATATAAAATAGCACAATAACTCAATCTATGAAGAGGGAACTCCTAAACATCATAATTAAAGCTATAAAGAACTTTGAAATAAGTAGGTAGACATGGACAAAGGGAAATATTGAACAAGACCTCTTTGACTTAAACTATCAAACAATATTCCAAAGAGAGGTTTCAAGACAGAATTTGAATAGCTTCAAGTAAGCAGGGCATACCGTGAATCATACTTGTAAACTAGAATACTAATCCATACATGAAACAAAAGAGTTTAGGTGGGCCTAAGGAGCAATCAAGAATTCCTTAAGATGACCAAATAGAAGAAAACATCAAGGCTATAACAAATAGGAGGACTGAGGTGCCTCAAAGAGCATGTCTCAACCTATAATTTTCTGATTTATAGCAACCAAGAAGGATGAAACATAATGAGAACAAGAAAACATAAACAAATTAAGAAGACATCACCATTCACCAAGCTAAGGAATCCTGCAAACAAGCCTCTCCATCATCAGTCCAAGCAAGCCATTCACCAATCTTCACAAGAGCATTTTTTTCTCCAAACTCATAAAAACCATGTATTTCTCTTGAAATCTCATCAAATGCCAACATTTTACAATGAGTCTCCATGCTCTATTTATCATGGACGGAGAAAAAATATCTAAGAGAGTATCTATAAGTCCATTGGTTAAACAAAAGTATATCGATTGTCCTTGAGGCCTTGCAAGGCCCAAGGCACAAAATATCTAAAATAAATATCTTTTTCGGCCACTTATAGCAATTAAATTGAATTTTAGGCCCTGAAAAGCCTCTGAAAACTTGCTAAATGCACATTTTGACTTTTCAACCACAAAAATGTAACACAGAGAGAACAAAAATGGGTCTTCTTGCATCAATGATTTGAAGGCCTTCTCGATGTCAAAAAAGGCTCAGTGATGGCTCGTTGGAAAGGTCTTGAAGTCTAGATTCCAAATATACCTTTATTTTTCTAAAGAGTTTCATTTTCCTGTCCAAAAACCAATTCTCCAAACACTACTCTGTGCGCAGCACCTGGTCTGAAAATGAGGCAGAAAGGTCAAAATTTTCATTTTGTTGACCTTTTGGGGGGTCAAAACTGCTCCAAATGATCTGAAATTTTGTGAGAAAATTTTTGGTGATGTGAGGAATCCAAAAATGTAAAGTTGGCAAGCTGAGGATGCACCAAATTTGTGCGTAGCGCCTAGGGTGTTGCGCATAGAGGCCTCAAAATTAAAAAAAAAACAGAATTTTGTCCAATTTGGCTCAAAATTGGTGGAGAGGTCCCTCAAGAGGTCTTGGACACCTATTGAGAAGCCTCAGCCAAAAATCCAAGGCTGTCATTCAATTTTTCCCTTTTTAGTTTTTCTATCTCCACGAGGGCCTCCTTCAGTTTGGCACGAGCAAGCATGTTTTTCTTTGCATAGTGCTTGGCCATTTTCTTTTGGAGAGCAAGGCCTCTCTTTACCTTCTTGAAATGTTTATGCTCCTCTTTGTAATAGTGAATGACATGTTGTGCCATCTCAAACTCTCTTTCCCACTCCCTAAGCTGTTCATCTTTGTCTAAGGGTAGCAATCTAGTGGTCATCTCCTTGTCTTCATTGTCTCTGTCTACATAAATGAATTGAGGCTCTTGAGAAGTGTTATTGATTCTCTTACTTCTCCTCACATTTACCTGCTGCTCACTTCTTTCCATATTTTCCTTGCCTTTTTCCTTGTGCTTGATAGTTGGAGGAGAGATGGCCCTTTTCCTTTTTGAGGCAGCAAACACATATCTCTTTCCTCTCAAGTATGTGCATTTGAGAGGAGTGATGATGGTTTTGGAGGTGTTTCCATCATTGCCTTGATCCTTGGTGATGTCACAAGCCTTTTCATTTTTATTATGGCTTTCATGAGTCACCTCATGCTCCATTGGGTCACTGCTTTCTTGATCTTTAGCATCCTCATCATCATTGTCGTCACTGTCTTCCATACTTCCATATTGGTCTTCAAATTGATCATGACCTTCCTCACTTGCCTCACTTTGGCTCTGTCCTTCATTAATGTGCTCTTATTTATCATTCCTGACACTGTCACCTTGATTTCCTTTGTCATTTAGAGGTTGATTAGTGTCATGACAGTCATGGAGGAGTGGAGGTGAGTGGGTGTGAAGTGGAAGGCAAATTTTGCTGAATGAAGGCTTGGGGATTTGCAAACACATCATGGGAGATGAAAACTTCCCAAGGGATTCCTTGCTGCTCCAACTGGTGTAAAACAATAATTTTAATCAAGGAGTGGTGAAAAAGGCTTTTCATTTGGTGGGCATAAATCCTTTTCTTGACCACTGAAGCCATCTTGTCAATGCTCCGGTAGAGATAGTATGGTAGGTTTAGCAATTTTACCTTGGTGAAGTGCTTCAGAAGCCTTATGTGATATGAATAAACCCTGGAGTACCTTTTGAATCTTTAGTTAAACTGAGAGGGGGGGGGGGGGGGTGAATCAGTTTAACACATACATCAGCTTTTTAAAATTTTCATCAACTTATTTACAGCTTAATTTTATAACTAACTTTAATATGTGAACAGTCTTAATATGGTGCAGAAAATATTAAATTAATGAGACACCAAACTTATTATGAGAGCAACAAACATTAAGTAGGTTGAGTAGATCATATCAACACATAGGCAACACACATAGAGAAAACATATATAAGTGGAAACCCATAATGGAGAAAACCACATTTTATTATTGTTGTGATGGAAAGGCAAGCTCCAACTCCCTCTCACCACTATTTTTCTGCAGGCACCAACCTATAGGAGGTTCCAACCTCAGTCAGCTACAACTGACAACTATCAAGCTTCAACTTGATAGGGAAGCTCCAACTTCCTCAATTTATCAAAAGAAATGTTTGCTGATTTACCTCAGATATCAGCTCTGTTCTGTAGCATCTCTTTCTGCTCCTCTCTTCCTTATCTTCTCTGCCTCAATATTCTGTACTCTGCATTCTCTATTCTCACTCTCTCTTTCTAACCTCTCTATGCATATCAAGTTGATATTATATATAGAGTTCATCACATGACTGTTTGTATTCCATAAGGAATTTGAAGTGAACGGCCATGACTCTTTGGCTTCTGCCTTCTCATTCCTTTGTCCAACTCATTTAAAAAGTATAACAATATGTACAAATTTCAATGTTACAGTGGGATTTTTCTTTTCCTTCGGATACTTGCCTTTGCATCACAAACAATATAAAACAATTAAAACATTTACATTTTCAGTTACAGTATATAAACTTCACTCAGCCCTTGGCTTGCTGGTTTTGTCCTTTCTGTTGCTGTCATGCAACTGTCCTGCATACCTCTGTTTACTGCAACTCTGAGCACCTGTGCATGTACACCTGTTCACTGCAATTTTAAATCCCTTTGCTGCATACCTCTTCAATTCTGTAGTCTCTATTTACCTCTATATATATTCTCCAAGCTCACTGTAGTTGTGTATCTGCTATATATATGCCTGTTTTATAAGTTTAGCTCACCAATAAATCTCAAAGTCTCATGCATCAATTAATCATTCAAAAAGGGTCCACAATCTGTCTAATCTAGGCAATCTCTGTTCATTGTGGAGGTTCTACTTCTCGGCTTCAAACCTTTAATAAATTCCGTATAGGCCCTCATATGAAGATTCGTTAATATAAAATTTGACTTTGGTTAATAAAAAATCAAAATACTGTGCTCACTTCTTTAACATTAAAACTTTTCAATCACCGATGAATGCATAACGCATATGTATACCTCTCCTCTTTATTCCTTTAACCCGTGCACAACAGTCATATATAGTGCGTATGTTTAAGTTATATGGTTGGCACCTTATTACTACATCCCCGCTCTATTAAATAATGTGTGAACTATAACAGTTCCAAAGCTTAAATATTTATTTTAATCCCCATATAACCATATAACTCGTTACACATAAAATTCTGGCCCACAACATATATCAAAGCCTTTGAATCGATATCCAACGTTTTATAATATCAATATCCATAATATAATATGGCCCCCACTCGAATGTTAAGAATCTTTATAACAGCCTTTGATTTTCGCTTTCACTAACATTTATAATTAAAATGAAAACTTTGTACCAAAACCCATTTTGTATCTTGTTAAACTCATCATGTAATGAATATGGCGTAACCTCCAAGGTATGAACCCCGCCAACACTTCATATTACATTTATAATCAATGTATGGCATTAAGTCATATATTACGGTTTTGATTCGAGCCACGACTTATTAAAACTTCATATCATCGCTCAGTTGTTATAACATTAATATACGCCTCGACTAAGGTTTAAACCTCAAACAAAAACCTATGTAATTTCCTCGGGCCCACATCTTAACACATATATGTGGTCGATCACAACAGTTCATTTCCCATTCACATCCAACGGTGCATGTCTTATCGCGCTCCAACCCTCCAATCCTACGGTAATCGCATGATTAAACGGTATGAAATTTAACTCTCAGAAGCCATGCGATGAACTGGGGCCCAACCTCTTAACGCACCCTTCTCATCCAACGGTGGGAGGCTTATCGCGGCGTCCAGGATGATTCGATGACCATAATCCAATATCGTGTTCATTTCACCATCGACAGTTAACGCGCGATAGCCACGCGATGAGAGCGGTTTCTCCAACCCGCTTAAGACCACGTGCTAGCTCCGAGCATATATCGCATTCGAATTGTAAATACAACTTACCGTCTTGAATTAATGCGAAAACCGTCGGGTCAGTTCCAAATCCACTGTCACTGTTCACAGTGCTCGTGGTTCCTCTCCTTTTCCCTCAGGGTTCCGTCGTGCTATTTAACAACATTTCAGTTGTAGTCAGACCGCTCCGTCGCACAGTTCTAATGTTTCATTTCAGAATCATGCCATCGCTTCAGATTTCTCGAACAGAGATTAACGTCCCTCCTTATCCACCTCAACACTTCTAACTCAAACCACACGGGCAATGGCATAACCTCGCATCTTTTATCAAGTGCAGAATCTCAGAACTCCATTATGGAGCTTCTTCCCGGGCACCATAGGTATCCTCTGCCCATTATGAAATTGGCCACACAGGCTAGATTCCCAATTCTCAATCACAGTCTCCCCTTTGTCTACCAAAGGTTCTACCTCCTCTGGTTCTGCCTCTGCTGCTTCACCATTTTATTTCAACAGTTTCCATCTATGCTGTCTCCTTTGCGCTGTCTCTGTAAATAGACTCTCCCTCTTTTCTTCTCATGCTCCCTGTAAAGACCTGCTGTCTTCCCTTTTGCCTCTACTGCTATCCTTTGTCTCTCTCTGCCTTTGCTGCCTCCTTTGCAATCAATGATAATATTTCCAACAGTCTCCCCCTTTGGCATTGATGGCAATACACTTCCTCTGCTTGCCTGTTAGGACCCTTCCTTTTGTTGCTTGCTCTTCCTCCCCCTTTGACATCAATGGCAAGGGGTTGCTCATTTTTTTTTTTCAGTGTGCTTTGAACTCTTGCCCATGTTGCACTAATATTGAGGACCTGTTTCATGCTTTCCTTGATAGATGATCTCCCCCTGGAATGATATTTTCATTTCTGTTCTCCCCCTGAAACTATGCTTTCTCTTCATATCAGAGAGTAGCATCTACAGATACTACCCCTAGTCTATCTCTCAAATATTCAAATGGTTCTCTAGCAAGAGGTTTGGTAAATATATCTTTTGTCTGTTCTTTTGTTGGTACATACTCCAGCTTTACTACCTTCTAAGCTACTTGTTCTCAGAGAAAATGATACTTGATTGGGATATGTTTATTTTTTGAATGAAGACAGGATTTTTTGATATGCTTATAGCACTTGTATTATCACATTTGATAGAGATAGGTTCATCAATGCTTACCTTCATGTCTTGGAGGGTTTGTTTCATCCACATGACTTGTGTACAGCATGATGCTGCTGCTATGTATTCTGCTTCTGTTGTAGATAGAGAGATAGATGTTTGTTTCTTGCTTAGCCATGCCACCAGACTTTCTCCTAGATAGAATGCACCTCCACTTGTGCTTTTCCTATCATCCACACAGCTGGCCCAATCTGCATCTGTGTATGCTGTCAAAGTGAGGCTTTTTCCTTTTGGATACCATAGCCCAAACTGTACTTTTCCTTGTAAATATCTAAATATTCTTTTGACTGCTAGAAGATGATTTTTCTTTGGTGGTGCTTGATATCTAGCCACAAGTCCTACTGCTAGCATGATGTCTGGTCTTGATGTTGTCAGGTAGAGTAGACTTCCTATCATGGATCTGTAGAGTCTTTAATCTATATCAGCAGATCCATCATCAACACATAGCTTGCATCCCGTGATCATGGGAGTTGACATAGGTTTGCAGTCTTCCATTTTGAACTTTTTCAAAATTTCTTTTAAGTATTTTTCCTGTGAGATAAATGTACCTGTGTTCTTTTGCTGAATTTGAAGTACTAAATAGAAACTGAGCTCTCCAATCATAGACATCTCAAACTCCGATTTCATCTCCTCAGCAAACCCTTTTGCTAGCTCATATTTGTTGCTTCCAAACATAATGTCATCAACATATACTACAACAATCAGGAGTTCATTTTCATGGGCTTTTATGTATATATTGCTGTCTACTCCTCCTCTCTTAAAGCCTTGTTTTTGCAAGTATTTATCCAGCCTTGAGTACCAAGCACGACGAGCTTGTTTTAGTCCATATAGAGCCTTCTTTAGTCTGCATACATAGTCTTCTTTGTCTGTTAATGAGAAGCCTTTTGGTTGTTCCATGTAGACTTCTTCTTCTATATCTCCATTCAGAAATGCAGATTTCACATCCATTTGAAATACCTTGAAGTCTTGGTAGCATGCAAAGGCCAGAAACATTCTGATAGCTTCCATTCTGGCTACAGGGGCAAACGTTTCATCTTAATCAAGTCCTTCAATTTGTGAATATCCTTTGCAGACAAGTCTGGATTTATTCATGATTACCTGTCCTTTCTCATTCATTTTATTTTGAATACCCATTTTGAGTCTATGAAATTTTTCTCAGTAGGTCTAGGAACTAGTTCCCAAGTATTGTTCTTCTCAATTTGTTCCAATTCTTCATTCATAGCATTCACCCAATACTTGTCCTTACTGGCTTCTTCAATATTCTTTGGCTCTATTTGTGATAGCATGGCTATGCATACCTCTTCTGTCTGTTTAGTTAGTTGCCTTCTTGTCTGGACCCCTACTCTCTTGTCTCCTATGATCTGATCTTCAGGATGGTTCTTCTGAGTGTATCTAGAGGGGCCTTTAGAGCTCAGTTCAACATCTTCTATTGTCTTGCTTGTTTCATCATCATCTTGGTTTTCTTCTTCATGGTGGTCTGAAGGACTGCTGTAGTCTGTACCTCTTGTATTTTTTGGAAGTTCTTCATCAAATCTCACGTCAATGCTTTCTTCAATTTTTTGAAGAGTCTTGTTGTAGCACCTGTACCCTTTACTTTTGGAAGCATATCCTAGAAATATCCCTTCATCTGCTCTTGCATCAAATTTCCTAAGATTTTCATCATTATTATTTATGTAACACTTGCTTCCAAAGATTCTAAAATGTTTGATTGAAGCTGGTTTACCATGCCATAGTTCATAGGGAGTCTTGTCACTGCTTGGCCTTAAGTGAGCTTTGTTAAGGATATGCACGGCTGTGTGTACTGCTTCTGCCCAGAATGTTTGAGGAATATTACTCTCTTGCATCATGGCTCTGGAAATTTGTTGTACAGATCTGTTTTGTCTCTCTGCTACTCCATTCTGCTGAGGTGTCCCTGCAATAGTAAATTTTTTCTTTATGCCATGTTCATTGCATAGGTCTGCAAAGTCATAATTTGTGAATTCACCTCCTTTGTCTGATTTGATGCATTTTAGCTTGCATCCTGTTTGATTTTCTTCTAAAGATTTGAATATTTTGAATTTTTCCAGAGCTTCCGATTTGTTGTTGAGAAATGCAACCCATGTCATTATGGAGAAATCATCTATTATCAACATGAAGTAGGATTCTCCACTTGGTGTTTTAGTTCTTGCAGGTCCACATAGGTCCATGTGCACAAGATGGAGTGGTCTTCTTATTGATAACTCATCTTTGGCCTTGAATGATGTGCGGGTCTGTTTTCCCAATTGACAAGATTTTCATATGGTATTGGAGGGCCCTTTTATTTCTGGCATGTCTCTGACAGCTTTCTTCTTGCTCAGTCTGATGATATGATCAAAGCTGAGATGTCCCAACCTCTTATGCCATAACCATGACTCCTCAAGTTTGCTAAGATGGCATGCTTCATCTTCCTCTTTCACTATGTAAACATTACTCTCTGTTCGGACACCTTTGAGCAGAGTCTTTCCTGTGGTGCTTGTTCTGACTTCACAGTCTTGTGCTCTGAAAAGAACTTCGCAGCCTTTATCGCACATTTGACTGACACTCAACAAATTTTCTTTCAACCCATCTACAAATAGTACATCTTGGGCCTTACCTCTGCCATTATCTAAGCTGACTGAGCCTTTTCCCTTGATTTTTCTTGATTTATCATTGCCAAAAGTAACATTACCAGTTTTCTTTTCATCAAAAGTTATAAATTTGCTTCTGTCTCCAGTCATATGTTTTGAGCAGCCACTGTCTAGATACCATTGGCTTTTCAGGTCTTGAGAAGTTAGAGCTAGGTCACATTTATTCACCTTCTTTTTCCACTGGAAACATCCTTTTGTTTGATATATTTTGTGAGGTGATGAACCACATCCTCTGAGAGGACATTTGAAAGGCATATGTCCAATTTTATTGCATACACAACATTTGATCATAATTTTTGCAGAATTGTGAGTATGAGTAAAATATCCTTGATTCATAAACCTCCTTGAGGTGTTGTACATCAATATTTGTCCATATTTTCTGCACTCAATGATTTTATGGCCAAATTCCTTACAATAAAAATAGTAACCATAGAAACATCTTGCATACCTGATGTGAGGTTGTTTTCTCCAGTTGTTTTCTTGAGACAGTCTCTTCACTGTTTGCATCTTTTGCTAGTTTGAATTACTCCACCTTGTGTGACAGTATGCAACAACGTGTCCCAGCTTGTGGCAGGCATAACACGAGGTATTTTTCATAGGAGGTAAAAATCTCCTTCGATGGCTTCCAAATTTAACATACTCGGGGGTATATGATCCTCTTTCTGTTGTCTTAGTATTTGTTGCATTCTTTGTTATTAGAGGTTTCTTCTAGTCGTTGTCTCTCTCATTACATGTTTCTTCTTTTGTAGGAATTATTTGAGCTGCTTCATCAACCTTCTTTTCTTTTACAAAAATAATATTTTTGTTTTCCTTTTCTTTGCTTTTACTTGATTCTCCTTCATAGCCTAGTCCAGTTTTTATAAGCGGAGATCTTTGAGCATCCAGAATTTCATTCAACTTACCAGAGCTTGTTGTTTGAGAAGAATTTGTAGACACTTTCCTTTGATCATTTTCTAATTTCTTCCTCAGACATACTACTTCTTCTTCCAGCTTTTCTTGTTCCCGAGCTTTATCCTTGATTTGCTGAAGTAACATGTCTTCTGTCTTCTTGGCTTCTTCAAGCTCTACCTTCAGCTGCATGAGGACTTCTGAATTTTTCTCTTCTCTTACATACTTGAGGAGAATGTCCTTTTGTTTTCTGCACTTCAGTTTGAGTCTGTCAATCTCCTCTAGGGCACTTCTTAGCTCCCCCTCAAGGTCAACTTCACCATCTTCTTCATCTTCCAGCAGGAGTCCTTCAAGTTCTTCCATGGTCATCAGTAAAAATTCAGAGGTTCCTTCTTCACTTGAAGGTTCATCTGAGTCTTCAGATGCACTACTGTCTTGTTGAGCATAGAAGGATTTTCTGCTGAATTTCTTTCCTTTCTGCCAGTTCTTTGATGTATTTTTCTCTGATTCTTGAGCCTGATTCCTTAATTTCTTGTGAGGACACTTAGCAGCATAGTGTCCAACTCTTCCACAGTTAAAACATTTGAAAGGAAGTTTACCTTTGTATTTACCTGAGCCTCTATCCAGTTTCTTGACAAATTTAGCTTCTTCTTCATCAGAGCAAGAGCATATGTCTTCCTTTTCTTCTTTCTTCCTTTCTGTTTTAAAAGCTACCTCCCTCGTACTTGGCTTCTTCTGTGGGAGCCTCATCTCATAGGCTGTTAGATTTCCAAGTAGCTAGTTCATGGTCAAGGTTTCCCAGTCAGCTATTTATTCTATGGCAGAAACCTTGGGGTTAAAGCTAGAAGGGGGAGATCTTAGAATCTTTTGTACAATTACACATTCTGGTATAGTTTCTCCAAGAGCTTTCATATTATTAACAATTTCTGCAACTCTTAAGAAGAAGATGCCAATGTCTTCATCATCATTCATTTTCAAATTTTCAAACTGAGCTCTATATACTTGAAGTTTGGCTGTCTTTACCTTTTTATTTCCCTCATGGATGTTTTCAAGAGTATCCCACATTTCTTTGGCAGTTTTGTTGTGCATTAATTTGATGAATTCAGCCTCACATAGTCCATTTAAGATTGCATTCATGGCCTTTACATTGGCTACAAATTCTTTTTTAGCTTCTTTCTTTGGATCAGTTTCCTTTGGGGCATATCCAAATTCCACAGCAGCCCAAACTTCTATTCCTAGAGACATTATGTATGTTCTCATTCTGATTTTCCAGAAGGCATAATTAGCACTAGTGAAAAAAGGAGCTTTATTGGTTGAGCTTCCTTCTTGACTAGCCATCCTGAGGACCTAGGATCTCCTTTCAGTGGTTAAATTGGTACGAAGGAACTTGGCTATGATACCAATTGTTGAATCCTTAGTTAAACTTAGAGGGGGGGTGAATCAGTTTAACACATACATCAGCTTTTTAAAATTTTCATCAACTTATTTACAGCTTAATTTTATAACTAAATTTAATATGTGAACAGATTTAATATGGTGCAGCAAATATTAAATTATTGAGACACCAAACTTATTATGAGAGTAGCAAACATTAAGTAGGTTGAGTAGATCATATCAACACATAGGCAACACACATAGAGACAACAGAAATAAGTGGAAACCCATAACGAGAGAAAACCACATCTTATTATTGTTGTGATGCAAAGGCAAGCTCCAACTCCCTCTCACTACTATTTTTCTACAGGCACCAACCTACAGGAGGCTCCAACCTCAATCAGCTACAACTGACAACTATCAAGCTTCAACTTGATAGGGAAGCTCCAACTTCCTCAATTTATCAAAAGAAATGTTTGCTGATTTACCTCAGATATCAGCTCTATTCTGTAGCATCTCTTTCTTCTCCTCTCTTCCTTATCTTCTCTACCTCAATTTTCCATACTCTACATTCTCTATACTCACTCTCTCTAACCACTCTATGCATATCAAGTTGATATTATATATAGAGTTCATCACATGACTGTTTGTATTCCACAAGGAATTTGGAGTGAATAGCCATGACTCTTTGGCTTCTGCCTTCTCATTCCTTTGTCCAACTCATTTAAAAAAGTATAATAATATGTACAAATTTCGATGTTACAGTGGGATTTTTCTTTTCCTTCGGATACTTGCCTTTGCATCACGAACAATATAAAACAATTAAAACATTTACATTTTCAGTTACAGTATATAAACTTCACTCAGCCCTTGGCTTGTTGGTTTTGTCCTTTCTGTTGCTGTCATGCAACTGTCCTGCATACCTCTGTTTACTGCAACTCTGAGCACCTGTGCATGTACACCTGTTCACTGCAATTTTAAATCCCTTCGCTGTGTACCTCTTCAATTCTGCAGTCTCTGTTTACCTCTGTACATATTCTCCAAGCTCACTGTAGTTGTGTATCTGCTATATATATGCCTGTTTTATAAGTTTAGCTCACCAATAAATCTCAAAGTCTCATGCATCAATTAAACATTCAAAAAGGGTCCACAATCTATCTAATCTAGGGAATCTCTGTTCATTGTGGAGGTTCTACTTCTCGGCTTCAAACCTTTAATAACTTTCGTATAGACGCTCATATGAAGATTCATTAATATAAACTTTGACTTTGGTTAATAAAAAATCAAAATACTGTGCTCACTTCTTTAACATTAAAACTTTTCAATCGCCGACGAATGCATAACGCATATGTATACCTCTCCTTTTTACTCCTTTAACCCGTGCACAATAGTCATATACAGTGCATATGTTTAAGTTATATGGTTGGCGCCTTATTACTACATCCCCGCTCTATTAAATAATGTGTGAACTACAATAGTTCCAAAGCTTAAACATTTATTTTAATCCCCAGATAACCATATAACTCGTTACACATAAAAGCCTGGCCCACAACATATATCAAAGCCTTTGAATCGATATTCGATGTTTTATAATATCAGTATCCATAATATAATATGGCCCCCACTCGAATGTTAAGAATCTTTATAACAGCCTTTGATTTTCGCTTTCACTAACATTTATAATTAAAATGAAAACTTTGTACCAAAACCCATTTTGTATCTTGTTAAACTCATCGTGTAATGAATATGGTGTAACCTCCAAGGTATGAACCCCGCCAACACTTCATACTACATTTATCATCAATGTATGGCATTACGTCATATATTACGGTTTTGATTCGAACCACGGCTTATTAAAACTTCATATCATCGCATCAGTTGTTATAACATTATTATACTCCTCGACTAAGGTTTAAACCTCAAACAATAACCTATGCAATTGCCTCGGGCCCACAGCTTAACACATATATGTGGGCCCATTCACATCTAACGGCGCATGTCTTATCGCGCTCCAACCCTCCGATCCTACGGCAATCGCACGATTAAACGATATGAGATTTAACTCTCAGAAGCCATGCGATGAACTGGGGCCCAACCTCTTAACGCACCCTTCTCATCCGACGGTGGGAGGCTTATCGCGCTGTCCAGGATGATCCAACGACCATAATCCAATATAGTGTTCATTTCATCGTTGACAGTTAACGCGCGATAGCCACGCGATGAGAGCGGTCTCTCCAACCCGCTTAAGACCACGTGTCAACTCCTAGCATATATCGCGTTCGAATTGTAAATACAGCTTACCATCTTGAATTAACGCGAAAACCGTTGGGTCGGTTTTAAACCCATTGTCACTGTTCACAATGCTCGTGGTTCCTCTCCTTTTCCCTCAGGGTTCCATCGTGCTCTTTAAAAATGTTTCGTTTGTTGTCAGACCGCTCCGTCGCACAGTTCTAATGTTTCATTTCAGAACCATGCCATCGCTTCAGAATTCTCGAACAGAGATTAACGTCCCTCCTTATCCACCTCGACACTTCTAACTCAAACCACACGGGTAATGGCATAACCTTGCATCTTCTATCGAGTGCAGAATCTCAGAACTCCATAATGGAGCTTCTTCTCGGGCACCGTAGGTATCCTTTGCCCATTATAAAATTGGCCACACAGGCCAGATTCCCAATTCTCAATCACAGTCTCCCCTTTGTCTACCAAAGTTTCTGCCTCCTCTGGTTCTGCCTCTGCTGCTTCACCATTTTATTTCAACAGTTGCCATCTATGTTGTCTCCTTTGCGTTGTCTCTGTAAATAGACTCTCCCTCTGTTCTTCTCATGCTCCCTATAAAGACCTGCTGTCTTCCCTTTTGCCTCTACTACTGTTGTTTGTCTATCTCTGCCTCTGCTGCCTCCTTTGCCATCAATGACAATATTTCCAACAGTACCCACCCTCACAAGTGAAGTAATTGATGATTTGCTTCATTAGTAGGGCATATCTCTCTAGTAAGTGGGACAAAGGGAAAACAACCTTGCAGCCTTGTTGAAAAGTAGGCTTGAGGAAGGGCTCATAATAGCTTAAGGCCAACTTTTTATGCTTGAACCATCTCTCACCAATATCTAGTATTCCTATGGATTTAGCAATGGATTCAGATGATAGTTCAAAATTTACTCCTGCTAGGTTGACTTGGTGGTTT
This sequence comes from Pinus albicaulis, assembly GCA_034641835.2. Taxonomy (NCBI): domain Eukaryota; kingdom Viridiplantae; phylum Streptophyta; class Pinopsida; order Pinales; family Pinaceae; genus Pinus; species Pinus albicaulis. The sequence goes on along the minus strand of CM076584.1, from coordinate 1,299,683,381 downwards.
TGTAGGCTGAGAATGAACAATCTAGTCAAATCTGAGTGGCTTTGGACCTGTTTAACCTTCTCACAGAATTGATAGCATCCAACATCTTGAAAACATGCAAGGATCATGGGAGAAGAGGTGATTTGCATGGTGTCTAAAGGCTCAAACCTATTAACCCTTCATCCCTTGTGTTTTGGCTTGATAGGCCTTTGGCCTTCATCACTGTTGGTACTGATTTCTCCCTCAGACATGGTGACTGGTCTAGAAAAAAAATATTTTTAGCTTGGTGAGAGCCTTTAGGTCCAGGGAGGGCAAATGAGTGATGTGAGGGCAAATTTTAGCAAATTAGGGCAAGATGAAGTAATCAAGGAGTTCTTTATAGTTTAGAAGTAGGTTTGTTGGTACTGAGTGTTTTGACACAAATGAAAACTCTCAAATTTGCAACCTTGTCCTGAAAGGTCAATTATTTGGTTTTCATGAAGATTAGGGTTTGGTCATATTAGGTTTAAAATAATTTCCTTGATTATAAAACATATCACTTGGAGAGTAAGGAAGAAAAAATACCAACCTTATCTAACTCTGTGTAAGGGCCTGGAGGCAAAAAATTTCGATTTAGGCAATTTTTGAGCAATTTTGACAAAAATTTCCCAGTGCGTAGCACCACCCGACTAGACGTTCAGTTCGGGCCCTCTGTGCGTAGTGTCAGGTCGGTTTGAGCGCTGGCAGGCCTGTGCGCAACACTGGAGGCTTCTGTGGGCGAGTCATGCAGTGAATTGGGCCTGTCGGGCCCTGTCGAAGAGCAGCGCCGCTGAGCTTGGCGGGCAAGTTGGGCCCTGTCTGGGCCTGTGCGCAGCGCCTTCACAGGTGCGTAGCGCCGCCCTCCTGGTGCGTTGCGCCGTGTCGTTTTGAACTGCGGCTACCTCCTTTGTGCACAACGCTGACGGCCAGGTGTGTAGCACCTCCATCGGTGCGTAGTGCCTGAACGTTTCAACCAAATTTGCACAAAAAACACTAGAAATTGTTTCAACGGTTCTCCTCTCCTTTTCAAAAACACAAACGAGTTGGGGAAGAGGTCAAGGAGACCTTTATACCCTTTTTTGAAAAATAATTTCATGCCAAAACCCATTTTTGTAACGTTTTCTCTCCCTTCTTTCTTTTCATTAAATTTTTGGTCTTTTTCCCTTTTAGGTGGCTAAGTCATAAGAAAAAATGGCTTTTTATTTGTTAGAGTATCTTGATGTCTCCCTCTAAGACTGACAATCTCTTCAACCAACTCAGACTGTGCTCTTTACCCTCATTTGTAAACCTGAACCTATTCATGATTTTTAACAATTGTAAACATCAGACATGTGATCATTTTTGGCATTTTTACCTTTGACAGAAATTCTGTCATGTGTCTTACTATGAATCAGTGGAAAACCTCTTAGTGTGAAAACCCTAGTAGGTCGTGTCAAAAACTCCTTTAGTTTTCATGTGTGCCATTATCATTAGAAACATTTAGGTTTGCTTTGACCTTATCAATCTTCCTGTAGGTAAGAATTTTTGACAGTCCTGGAGAAGTGTCATTTATGTTTAGATATGTTTTGCAGAATATGATTTTGATAAGGAAAACCTTTGTTGGAGGCTTTACTACTCTCAGAGTAGTTACGTTTTTGTTCTTTTGATTATTTTTCCAGTGATATATCTTTGGTGGGAAAAACTAGCAGTTTTTAAACCATTTTGTGTCTTTCCTAGCCACTTCTGTTTTTGCAGGAGCCTACACAAATTTTTCTTTTGATCACTATCCTTTTGGAGTTGGACACCTTCTTTTTATCAACATTGAACCTATGCTTGTCATAGTTACCTATTTAGGAATTTTTACCTCATGCTTTCCTCCTTTGATCCTTTATTAAGACCTCTGGCTGTACTTTTGAAACTTCTAGCCTTTGTGCTGATACTCTTTGCCTTCTTGTCTTTATTTGGTGTAGGTGGAATCAATGCCTATTTTTAAAACCCTAGAGGGCAGCTTGAGATACCCTTTGAATGCCATATGCTGTTATGAAGGAGGCCCTTTGTCATCATTTGACCATTTTTTCTATTCCTTCCAAACTCCCAGGTTTTAAGGCTGTTAGAAACAAATAAATAGTGTTGTCTTCTAAGTTCTCTGAAACTTCTCAAAACTCATTAATTATTTCTAAAAGTATTCAATGGTGCATTGATGGAGTGGAGGTGACCTTTATCCTTGTAAACCTAGTACTGATTCCTTGCTTGGACAAAGCAGTCACAAACCCTAATTTTCTTCAAACATATGCCTTGCTGCCTTCTCTTTATTGTTGATGGTCTGTTTGTGATGATTCTCCCATTACCTTACCTTTTGCTAGGTTGATGGCCATTTGATCCTCTTGCATGAATGTGAGCAAGGGAAGATGTCCCTTATAGACTTGTGCACTAGGCCAAGAAGGCCTTTCTTTGAAGGACACTTTTGATGAGTTTTCGACAAAATCACTTGCCCATTTCTTCTTTGAATGCAGTTTCTTCATATAAGAAAAACAAATTTTTTAGGATACCAAATACACCCTATGACTTTGTGAAACCCTAGGTGACCTAATGGAAGGTTCTTTGGACTTGGCTTTTGGACTGAAACTTAGAATTTGGGGTCATCAATGCTTGAGGTATTTTGGGGAGACATAGTAGAGCTATTTGATTGGTGGCCTTAGGCAGCAGTGGGGTTTTAGGCAAAAACAAACAGAGGATTTGGGCGAAAGGTAACAAAAGACAAACAAAATAAGTGGTATGAACCCATAATGGGTTTTCTGGGACTGGTAAGCAGAGCTTGACATGATGCAATGATGACATAGTAAAAAATTATCTTAAGGATAATGAAGGCAGTGAGATTTCTAGAACTCACAAGATTCATGAATTTTATTTCTAGAAATCTAAGATAGACATTTAGTCATCTATAAAGGAAAAAAATTATTGATGAATAACAACTCTCGTGGGACTTCAGCTTCAAATGCTTGAAAAAACTCCTTAATACTACCAGAACCATCAAAGTAGGGCATTTCTCTTACTTCTGAGGAGATGCATCAGAAGTTCTTTGTGATTCTAAGACATCGTAGCATAGACACATCATGTAACTAATTCTGCCAATTTTCCATCTTCCTGTTGGAGTCAGAAAAACATTTTCTGTCCTTTTCCCAGAAAAGCACACCATCAACCGTGGGATTGATTCAATCTTCGTCTCGCACAGTTAACTTATAGATATGATCCACATCCTCTTCGTCACGCACTGGCTCCATATACCATTCCCCTTCTGCAAGGTCTAATGGTACTATCACCCGCGTACCTTCATTTAAAACACCATGCTTCTTTTCCTTAGATTTACGATACTTTCCATATCTATGGCCCAATCCAATCCTAGGAGTGCAGGATAGGGGTCCGCATCTTCTACAATTTGAATTACCTCAAAGTCGGCTCGGACTTTAACTCCTATGATATCTACCACGATTTTTGACAGTCTCCCCAATGGTATGATCTTCTGCTGGTTGGCCATGCGCAATTGGATAGTGGACCATTCCAACTTAGGTGCTCCCATTCACTGCCAAGTTTGCTTGGGAAATATGTTCACATCTGATCCCAAGTCCAAAATAACCTGATCCATTTCATAATCACCAATCTGTGCTGTTAGCCGCATTTCTCTACTCGTGTGTTTCTTATGCTTGTACAGTTTGTGCACATCCTTAACTTCCACGGGTGGATTAGTTCTTTCTGCGCAACTGTCTATTAATGCTTGATGATGTTCTATGGCACTTTGGTTGTGCAACAACTTCATACATGCCTACAAAAATGGTTTGAACTCATCATCTGCTTCTAGGTTTGCGGGGGCCTGAGAAGCAGATGCCTCAGCCTTAGCAAAGTCTTTGCGAGCTGCGACAAAGGTTTCCTTTTCCTTCTATAGGTTCAAACCTTCTTGTTTGATAGCTGCTTTTCGGATAAGAGGCTTAGCCACAACTTTCTCCCCAGCTTCCCCAGTGGCCATGCCGCTCCGTGTTATGACATTAATGCTTGGTCCTTCGTCCTGAGGTTTTGCCTTAACCCTCTGCACATTCTATGTAGGTGTCTGTTGCTTTTCCTACATTTTTTCTAGCATTATTAGACAATATTCAATCACATGGTCCAGTTATCTACAATACCTACAAGATTGCCTTACAGGGTTCAGGTAGTCCCTCGCAAAGTGCCCTACTTCTCCACAGTTATAACAGATCAGTTATCCTCTTCCCCGTCCTGCGCCTCCACCTCTCCCTCCTCCTCTGTACTAGGTTGGGGAGCCTCCTCTGCTCGAGGGAGATAGAGGTGAAGAAGGGTCAACCTGCATCCGATATAGGTTACGTCGGTTAATCATTAGGTCGTAAGTCCGACAGTTTTGTTCGTCATGTCCCATAGATGAGAAAAATTGACACCATTATTGCTTCAACTCTGTAACATAAGTGGCTAGACGAGGGTAGTGGTTGGTATCATGTAACCCCACTACACGGAATTCAACGCACCATAAGGTTGGACCACTTGGTCCTACATATTCTCTATGACGTAATGGGTTGGGTCCTCCGGCCTGCATATAATCTGTCAATAGAGGGCACTGATCCTTGGTGTGCCCTGACACCTGGAATCTTATGCACCATATGTCTGGGCTGAATTATTTCCCTCGATCCTTTCGTAGGTTTTGTATTTCGATATGCATGGCCTGCAGCTACCCTTGGATCTGTTGTACCCCAAGATGAGCATCGTCCCTTGGCATGGCTTCTAACTTCATATCAATCTCCAAAGCTTTTTCCTGTGATTCAATGGCTTGCTGACCCATAGGTATGTGCAGGTGAGGAAGTAACATAGCGATGAACCATTCCTTGTGTTGTCTGTCATCATAAATAAATTCCCCCTCTCTGATGACCTTCTTTAGTCGCTGGTTAGCCTCCCATACAGACTCAGAGGGCCCTTGTTTAAAATCTTTTAGATCATTCACTATATGAGAGTAGGATTTAGGCTTCCGAAACTGCTATTTTAGGGCATCCTTAAACTCTTGAATGGTTGCATTCGAATGTTGAGCTACGTATCCCATATACTAGTCTAGGGCTCTTCCTTCGAAGGTGAGGGATAGCTGCACCTTTTTCACAGCATCGCTGGCTACATTCTCCGCATTCCATACTGACTTTGCGACAAATCAGAACCGGTCCATACCTTCATTTCCTATGCCCTTGAAGGTAGGTAGCTTCATGTGTGAGTTTTTACCCCTATGCTGGCTTGAAGGTGGTGTAGTTTGAGGGCTATGCACAGCCGAATCTCTTACTAGACTGTAGATAGATGTATCTCCTTCTTGATTAGTTCTGTAGTATTTACCACTTCATGTTGTGCTTTCACCCAGATCGGAGGTCATTCACTCGATGTGGCTGCACAAAATACCCTTTTCGCACAACAAAATTTTGATTAACAATGGCAATGTTTTCAGAAATTTACCCCGAAAACCCTTGAAGAATCTCCGCTCTGCCTTAGAATAGGACACGAATTGATCGACTGTGAACTCTTTCACAAATCCTCCCAGCACACTGTCCACCTAGTGATCTACCATACAAGTGATGGTATTATAATTTCTTTCTAACTGTTGGATCAAATCTGGAGTCCACTGCGTGATTTGCTCGTCCTTCCAACACGTTTGGAAATCTACGAGCCTCGCCAACCACTCCTGAAGCTCGATCGCAAAGGTGACAAAGAAAATTTCGTAGAATTCAGTGAAGATGTACTTATTATTCCACTTCTCGGTCATCAACTTCACGTTGCAATTTTTCATTATAGAAAATTCCTAGACCTGTTTTTCGAACCACTCTTCAATTTCCACTCTCTCAGGTCTCCAATGTTTCCTTCACATTATCCAATCTCTCTCTCAAAATTCTCCTGGTCCTGGGAATAGAACCATTTTTTGGCTCGAGGGTTCTTGACCCAGGTTCAGAGGTTAAGGTTTACCAACAAACCCCTATACTACTAGCCCTTTCAGTAGTGACATACTTGCGCAGGCCAAAGTCTCACCCGAAGAAGTATGGGAGGGTGCTGGAACTAGGTTTCCGCACCCTGAGAGAGAGAGAGTAGGTTATTCAAGAAGATCCAAGTTCATAACATACCAGGTTCACACAGGTCTATTCGCAGGCTTCCACAGTATATTCAGTTATTAATCACAATAGAGCTATTCAGATCTATTCGATATCTTCACATCCACGTGCGTAATAGAAATTATCAGTACATGATATCACAAACGCAACTTATAACATAAACAGATAGCACAAATGTATTCATAGCTAAACAGAAACCATCATAGACCCTTATACTCGTAGCTGATATAGATCAAAGATATACATATGCATAACACATATACATTCGCAGCTAATTAGCCATCACAGATGTGTTTGGTAACCATTACCAATCCAGATACACATAGATACTTCAGTAATACTTCACTTTCATTAATATCTGATCGACTTACAACAAAACACAACCCGCACACACAGCCTAGCGCGGTCTGCACACTGCAGGACTGAGGATCTCCATGCACACAACCAGCAGGAGTCCTTACCCGAACAACCCAAAAATAGATCTAACACTTCGTACTTAGCATCAATCTTAATTCTTTTCTACCTTTAGACTCAAAATGTTCATCTATTTATAACGACTTAGCCTACTCTTTCCTATAGTCCGCAAACCGTGGTTTGTGGACTCTAGGTCTACCCTTGACCCATTACAATGCATTCGGGGCTTTTACCCACCCCAAAACCCCTGCGCTAGACTAATTAATACCAAAAATATTTAAAATTGTACAAAATTCGCAGCTTTAGGGGACCCTCTTCCAACATCTCCTAACAGCAAGTGCATTCCATTTAACATCATATTGACTTCATCAACTGCTTGTCTCATGTTGACTATAAACAAACCCACAAACATAGGTAGCTTAAACATATGACCCTTTTTCATAGGTACAAAATGTATTTGGTCAACATTTAAACTATTCCTAATGAACTCTAAAGAAAATAATCTCATAGGCACAAATATAGGAAGCCTATAGAGTTCTACCCCAGCCCCATAAAGTCTAATCTCTGAATAATCTTCAAAAACATACCAATCTCCAAAATTACAATTTGTTCCCAACTGTAAGAAATCTTGAGCCTTTGGCAGGAAGCATGGGGGAGAAACCCCATTCAGAATTTTGTATCTAGTAGACATAAAATGATTTGCAAAATCAAAGAGACCCTCCTGATTTTGTTCTTCTCTTACTACATCAGTCCAAGACACTAGTGACTGCCTATTTTTATTTACATCCATGATATTTAACCCTAAATGCAATAATTCTTCCACATTTTGATATAAAAGAGGTAAATGATAAGAGAGGGGAACCTAAATGACCCAGTGAGTGATAGACTCATGAGATGAGTATTGACAACTCCTTGCCAATATGAAGGAATATCCAACACTACCGCTGGCTTCATCATCAATGCAAACGTTCCCAGAACTGATTTTTCAATTGTGTTGTCGTCTTCTTTTCCCAATATCTTTGAAATACACCTTAGCACCGGTTGGACTTCTGCGTTGAAAACTTCCAAGGAGAATTCCTTGCTGTTAGGTACAAACCCCTTCGTATATGGCTTCAGGAAAAAGACAAACTGATTGAATTCTTGACCTGCAAGACTATCATAATGTGCTATCAATGAATCATCAGTGAATTGGACATAGGATTCTGACTCTGGGTAACATAGGGCTTGACGAATTAACAGGGCTGATACTTGTAAGACATTCTCTCCTAGACAATTCATTACAAAGCATTTGCCTGAGTACATAACAGACACTAGCAAGTGCACAAACTCAGGAAAAAGGTGTGTTCTTGGAATACATGCAGACAATACACCTGTTTTGGCCATGGCAGAGAAAATTGGACATGTTTTGTCATTCAAATAGACCTGTTGATAGAATTGGAGGTGATCTAAAGAGCAGATAGTGTCTTGAATATCCCTCTCAGTGTCCATGAGAGCAATATTGCTGGATGAACCAAAAAGATATGAACACTTGGCCATAATTCTGCTTAGGGTGGCAACAATGACAAGTTTGAGAACAACAATGGAAGTCACAGGCATAATCAAATTGAAAAGTATAGAGAAACAACAATAACCTTCCGAAAAGAGGAACCAATTTTAAATAGGTGGTGCAGGGATTATTAATTAAATGTTGAGTTAATGCGCCAAAAGACTGTTAAACGATACCATGACATGGCTGATAGCTGTCGGCAACTAGCGGCTTACATCACTGCAGGAGGCCTCGAAGGTACGAAGAGCTTGTTGGGGTCATGCCTCCACAATTAATCCTAACCGCATATCTTGATCGGCCCCATAGTCAACGAGGTCAACTATGGGGGAACCCTCCTCATTAACCCGTGTGTTGTATGTGCCCACAGGTTGTCGCTTTTATCTCTTGCTGAACAAATATTTAGATCCTGCTCACAAAATTGCTCGTTTATTAACTGAGCACTCGGACTGACCTTCATGAATATTTTAAATTTTTGAACTTTAAGCTTATACAAAATATTACATCTTTATTCTTAAGTATGAGAAACTTTGTACTTTAACATACTTTTTTATATTTTTCCCATTTTTTGTATTTTTGAAAAATTAAAATAAAAGACATTGCAAATGAGCCACAACAGGTGCCATGAGATGTATAGGGAATTCCAAGCATAATACACCCAACTAGATATAAATTAGATCCGGTGGTAGGAAATCCTTAAAAATCAAGGAGGAAGTTACATGAATGTTGAAAATAAGAAGTTGATCACAACTAAAACTTATGGAAGGAGTAACTTCTTGCTCAGGTGTTAGAATTTTGTAAGTAAGTAGTAGATGGAAAGCTACTAATGAGCATAATGTAGTGGTGGCTACATAATTTTGATTTGAACAAGAATAATAAGAAATTTCTTTCCAAGAATCATACAAGTCAGGAAGACAAGAAAACCATGAGAATTGAAGAAACAAGAGATATGCTAGAAATTAACAACCCAAAAGAGGAGGTTAGAGCAATGGATGTAAGTGTATGATATGTTATGAGATTGTCAAATGATCATGGAATGAGTAGGCCAAAAAACGGAGACTTGGAGGAGAATATGATAAGCCTCAAGACTTGGAGGATAGTATGAGAAGAATATGAGAAGACTATGAGAATACTATGAGAAGACTATGAGACGACTATGAGGAGAGTTACAAAACTAGTGAAAGAATGTCCAAGTGATTTGAACAAACTAGGTATTAAGGTCGAGCTTAAGGTAATTTCTTTAAGATCTTATATTTTCCTGATCAACATTGATTGGTTAGAGAAGCATCATGCGATTTTATATTTTTATAATAAATATTTTATTTGTATTAATGATGAAGTTCAACATAGGTAGGTCCATGTAGTTCCTAGAATGATATCTATTAGAGAGATATCAACCCTACAATTAAGAAATAATTTTAGAAAATGATGTTAGATTCTGACAGTTCATCTAGAGAAACCCAATAGGAAATAACAGGTTAATTTGGAGGACTATTCAATACTAAAAGAATATGCTGATGTATATGTTGAAATCCTAAAATTACCTTTGAGGATGGATATATATTTCTCAATTGATTTGGTGCCTGGAGCCACTTTAGTTTCTAAAACGCCTTACAAGATGAGTACTCCAGAGCTCAGAGAAATGCAAATGTAGTTGGAGGAGTTACTGAAAAAGGGGTATATATGACCCATTGTATTGCATGGGGTGCTCCACTCTTGTTTATTAAGAAAAATAATGGAAATTTGTGGTTATGTGTGGATTTTCGACAACTGAACAAAATAACTAAAATAAATATCCGTTGCCAAGGATAGATGATTTATTTGATAAAATATGTGGAGCTAAGGAGTTTTCTAATATTGAAATGAGGTTAGGATATCACTAGTTGAAAATTAAGGAAGATTATATTAGTAAGATAGATTTCTGAACCCTTTATGGACATTATGAGTTCGTGGTGGTGCCTTTTGGATTAGCCAATGCACTAGGTGTTTTCATGTATTTAACGAATGGAGTTTTTAGAGAATATTTGGGTAAGTTAATTATTGTCTCTATGGATGATCAATTGTTATATTATAAATCAGAAGAGGAGAACAAGCAACATTGAAGTTATTTTTACAAGTGCTATGATGTTGGAACAAGGTCCTCTAGCTGCGTTTTGATGTATATTTTAAGCTACATTTTTTATATATTTTGGTACCAATTAGCCTAGCGATGGGGCTTTGGGGTGGGTCAAAGCCCCAATGATTTGTAAAAGGGGTCAAAGGGTAGAAATAGAGTCCACAAACCATGATTTGCGGCCCATAGGATAACAAGGGCTATGTCGATATAAATATATGAATAGTTTGGGTCTAAAGGTAGGCATGAATTGGAATTGATGCTACGTATGAATTGTTGAGATATGTTTGGGTTGTTTTGGGGTAAGGACTCCTGCTCGCTGTGTACGTGGAGATCCTCAGTCCTGCTGTGTGCGGACCTCGCTAGGCTGTGTGCGTGGGCTGTGTTTGGGTTGTAAGTGGATCTTTGATATTAATGAATGTGAAGTATAGTTGAAATATATGTGTGTTATCTGAATTGATTGTGTTTACTACTGAAGCGCATCTGTGACATTTACTTAAAGCTGCGAGTATATCTGTGATATGAAATTAGCTGCGATTCTAATGCTCTGTGATGGTATTTGGTAATGCACACGTGGATAATGTTCTGAATAGATCTTTTGATAATAATAGCTTTGTTATGGTTATATGTTGGTCACTATGTTAAAAAGGCTGCGACTAAACTCATTTTGTGCAAACCTAAGAAGATGCAACCTAGATCTGCCGTGAATTACCTACTCTCTCCCAGGGTGCGGAAACCTAGTTCCAACACCCTCCCATACTACATCAGGTGAGACCTTGGCCTGTGCAAGTATGTCATTGCTGAAACGACCAGTAGTATAGGGGCTTGTTGGCAAACCGTAACCTCCGAACCTGGGTTAGGACCCCTCAAGCCAAAAAATGGTTCTGTTGCCAGGACCGAGAGAATTTTGAGAGAGAGATCGAGTAATGCCACGAGGTCATTGGAGACCTGAGAGGGTGGAAATTGAAGATTGGTTTGAAAGGTAGATTTAGGAATTTTCTATAAAGGAGAATTACAGCACAAAGTTGACAGCTAAGAAGTGGAAGAACAAGTACATCTTCACCGAAGTCTGTGAAATTTTCTTTGTAACCTTTGCGCATGAGCTTCAGGAGTGGTTGGAAAGGCTCGTAGAATTCCAGACGTGTTGGAAGGACGATTAGGTTATGCAGTGGACACTAGAATTTCTTCAATAGTTGGAGAGGACTGGCAATACAATCACCCATACAATAGAGCACTGGGCGGATAGCGTGTTGGGAGGATTTGTGACAAAATTCGTAGTCGATCAGTTCGTATCCTATTTTGAAGTAGAGAGGAGGTTCTTAAAAGGTTTCCGGGGTAAGTTCTTGAAAACATTGCCATTGTTAATCAAAATATTACTATGCGAAAAGGGCGTTCTGTGCATCCACATCGAATGAATGACCTCTTATCAGAGCGAGAGTACCACACGAAGTGGTACCAATCGAGAAGGGGATAGATCCATCTACATTCTGCTAAGAGAGTCAGCTGTGCACGCAGGAAATAGTCCTCCAGCTACACCACCTTCAAGTCAGCATAATGGTAAGAACTCACCCACACCTCTGCCACCACCAGAAGAAGATATGGCCACACACATGAAGCTACCCACCTTCAAGGGTGTAGGAGATGAAGATATGGACTGATTTTTATTTGTAGCAAAATCAATATGGACTGCGTAGAATGTGGCTACCGATGTTGTAAAGAGAGCATAGCTATCACTCGCCTTTGAATTAAGGGCCTTGGACTGGTATATGGGGTATGTAGGACAACATGCAGATCCATCTATTCAGGAGATTAAGAAAGCTTTAAAACATCAATTCTGAAAGCCTAAGTCCTACTCGCAGCTGGTAACTAACCTAAAAGACTTTAGACAAGGACCCACTGTGTCTGTATGGGAAGATGATTAGCGGTTAAAGAAGGTTATCATAGATGGAGAATTCTAGTATGATGACAGACAACACAAGGAATGGTTTATCTCTATGCTGCTACTGTTGATTAGTGGTTGTCATTGATGTCAACCCAAGCAGCACCAGGGGCTAACCCAATATTGCATGGGAATTTTGACCTACCAAATTAATATATTCTGGGTCAATAATTCTTTTGATGGTTTCTACTTGTTGAGATGTTTCCGTTGATATATGGCACGCCATGTAATTGTTCACGGTTTGAGAGATATTCATGTTTGAAGTTTGTACCCCCAGTTAATGGGCTAAAAACCCATGGGGTTGGGGCATGGGTCATTGAAAAGTCATAATTAATATTTTTTATGCTCCTAAATCCCTCCCATGTTCACTTGTTGAAGCCCCTCTCAACTTAAGCATTCATATAAATTGTGATCTTCATTTCCTCCTTATGCATGGGATTCGGCCATCTGAAACAGTTCATCTTGGCATTTTCGCTCTAAATTTTTTTATACGAAGGTTCAGAAGCTGAAATTTTTATGAGGCAAAGCCAAAATCCTGAGGAAGCTGTAGTAAATATTTCAGATCAAGGTGCACAACATTTTTGGAGATATGATCTGTGGAAGTCAGGGTTTTTGCAGGCTCCTGAAATTCATCTCAAAGAAGTGACCTTGGTAAATTCGTCATAACTCTCTCTGAGTATCGGATTGGAATTCCATATGAAGTGGTGTATAGTGCATAGTCTTTAATTTTTTCTCTATCAATTTCAGAGAAAAATTAAGAAACAATGACACGTGGCATGCCGTACAAGTGTGCTCTGCTGAAACAGTCCTTAATTAGCGCATTGTGAGAGATTGGGTATAAATATCTCTTGAAGAATCCAAATTGGGTCAGACCTATGGCATTGGAAAGAAGACTCAGAGAACTACTATAGGACCTAAAATCATATATTGAGGATCTGAAATAACAGAGATACACCAGATTCAATATCGAGCTCCTAGAAGGTAAGAAAAAGCTAGATCATGTGTTATCAAGGGTTGCAAAGGACCAAAATTTCTACGGCAGAAAAGTAAAGAAAAGTGCAGTAGAGGGTAGCATGACAAGAGAAAAAACCAAGGTGCATAACAACAGCAAGAAGTTCATCATATGAAGTCTTCAAGTGGGCAGCACTGCATACAATCATTGTAAAGGTATCATTGTATTTAGTCATTGTAAATACATTATTGTAAAAATTTTACTTGTATCTATTTGCCAAGGGTTGAAGAGGCAGTGTTGGGAGGTCTAGGATCATCATTAGGTGGTTGTGTCAAAGTTGGGGTTATGGTTTAGTATATCTTCTTCTTCTACACCATTCTATATCATTGTAAAGTGGATCATTTTCCCTGGTACAAGAGTCCATTCTTATTTTATTCTTCTATAGGGTGGTAGGGTGGTGCTACGGTGAGTTGTAGATCATTGAATGTTGGGGCATCCATTCAGTTGACTACTGAAGAATCTTGGGCGTTGGAGCATCCATCCAGTGGGAGCTGGAGAAGAATGCTTTTCTAGATTCTAGGAAGTTGGAGCTTTATTTTCAATTGGAGTTGAATATTAAAGAATTATTATAAAAGAATTAGGTGGTTTTTGTCCCGAAGTGGGTTTCCACCTTAAAAACTGTGCGCATTTGTGTTCCTATGGTTTGCTGCTATCATTGTAAAAACATCGATAATAATTGAAGATTAACTAATGCTCTAATTGAAATAAATACTGATTCACACCCCCCCTCAGTATTTCTAACAATTGATATCAGAGCTTGGTTCCTTCAATAGCAGTTTAACAACTGGAAGGAGGTCATGGAGCATACCAATAATGGTGTACCTCTATTCAATGAAAATAATTATGCACTTTGGAAAGGAAGAATGGAGGTCTATCTCTTGGCGCAAGGTTACAAAGTATGGGACACTGTTCAAAATGGATTTACATCAACTATGGATGAACAAGGTAAGAATAATTTGGTAAATGATGAAAAAGAAAAGAATATTATTATCAGTGGACTTATTGAATCTGCTTATCATAAGGTTTTGGGTTGTAAAACTGCCAAAAATGTATGGGACAAGCTTGAGAATATATATGCAGGTGACTCAAATGTCAAAGAAGCAAAGCTTCAAATCTATAGAGAAAAATTTGAGTAACTCAGAATGAAAGAAGATTGCAACATTGCTGCATACTTCCAATACATTGATGAAATAACCAATACTCTAGAGGGATTGGGAGAGCCAGTTTACGAGAAGAATATTATATGGAATATTCTTAGAACGTTACTAGGGAGATTCAACCCAAAGGTATCGGTCTTAGAATACAGTGCAAATCTGGACAAACTCAACAAAGAGGAATTACATGGAGTTCTCATAGCATATAAAATGAGACTTGATGAAGAAGAGGGTACCTCACATCTAGAAACTGCGTTCATTGCATCTAAGAAAACCAATAAGGATAAACAACCTTCAATTGAAAAGACATGCACCTACAAGTGTGAAGAAAATGGAGATGATGAAGAAGGTCTTTCAGATGAAGAATATAAAACAACCTTCAATTGAAAAGACATGCACCTACAAGTGTGAAGAAAATGGAGATGATGAAGAAGGTCTTTCAGATGAAGAATATGCTTACTTCACGAGAAAACTACAAATTGGTAAGGGACAATTCAAAGGTAAACTTCCATTGATATGTTTTAGCTGTAATGACGTTGGGCATTTTGCAGCAAAATGTCCAAACAAAAGTAATGGAAACTCAAAAAGAAAGTAAGGCTTTAAGAAATTCAACAAGCAAGGATCCAAAAGGAACTTTCTCTCTAAAGAAGATAACTCATCATCCGATGAAGACAATGATAGTGAAGAAGAAGCCAATGACAGAATATTGTTTATGGCCAAGCACAATAAACCCAAGCATAATAAGCAAGACATATCAAACAACGAAGAAGAAGGATGGACCATAGACAAATTTTATGAGGAAGCAATCAAGCTTATAAAATATCTCAAGGCGGAGAAGATCCATTCCAAAACTCTTGAAGAACAAGTTCAAGGTCTCAAAATTGAAGTTGAAGAACATAAATGCATTGAAGAGTCACTTCAAAGGAAGTTGGAAGAAAGCAATCAAGAAAGGGAATAATTAGAAGCGGAAGTAGTCTCGCTGCGTGAGGAAGTGAAGAAAGGAAAAACTATCCAAAAATATGCCAACAGCTCAAGGGCATTGGAATAACTCATCAAAAATCAACGAGCTTACAACGACAAAACTGGCATCGGTTACAAAGAAGAAGAAGCAGTACCTTCTACAACAAAATACAATGAACCTATGAGATCTCACATGCATGTAGACTTCATTGGACAAGATTCGCAAGAATAGCCTCGGAAGACAATTCCTCGACGAAAATTTCCATCCAGGTACCAACATATTTTTTATGGCTACTGTTATTCATTTGGAAAATTTGGTCATAAAGCTGTAGAATGTCGCACGTACCCTAGGAATGAATACAATTCCAGGAGATCTGTCAAATATGAACCTCCCAGGGCTCAGTGAAACATCAATAGATTTGAACATTTAAGAAATAATATTGAATGTTACAAATGTCGAAACCTTGGACACATAGCCAGAGACCGCAGACTTGAAAATCCTCCAGAAGAATCTTTGAAGCCACAGAATTAACGAACATGGAAGAAGAAGAAGAATGATAATTGTGCTCTCGCTCTCAAGGCTCAAAAGAACAAAGATGTGTGGTATGTTGATAGCGTTTGCTCAACGCATATGACTGGAGATAGAAATAAATTTGTATCTCTGAAAGAGAAGAAGGATGGAACCGTGTCCTTTGGAAATGATGGATCTTCAAATGTTATAGGATCAGGTACTGTCACTCTCGGAAGAAAATATTCTCTAGCCAATAATGTTCTATTGGTTGAAAACATGAATCACAATTTTCTCAGTGTTGGAAAAATGTGTGATCAAGGACACACAATACTATTCAACTCCACGAAATGTGAAATCAGGAAAGGCATGTATGGTGAAATTGTGGCTACAGCAAGTTGAGCTCCAAATGACATATATGTTCTGGATGAAGCAACTAATTCATGTCTAATAGCTAAAGAGGATGATACAATAATTGGTAGCAATGATGATCGACTAAGTAAGAAGTTTGCTACAAAGGTGCAAAGTGATTTCGAGATGTCTTTAATTGGTGAGCTGACATACTTCTTAGGGCTTCAAATATCTTAGCAAGAGAAAGGAATATTTACATGTCAAGCCAAGTACATCAAGGAAATGCTCAAGAAAGTTAAAATGGAAGATTGCAAACCCATCCTTACTCCAATGGTAACAGGTTGCAAATTGAGCATAGATGACTCATCTAAGGATGTGGATCAAAGGTTGTACAGATCTATGATTAGTAGTCTTCTATATGTAATAGCCTCCCAACCAGATGTTATGCAAGCAGTTGGACAAGTAGCAAGATTCCAAGAAGCACCAAAAGAATCACATATTAAATATTCTCCAGCATTGGAATATCTTCACCAAAATCTTGGGATTGTCCTAAGTTCTCATTAGATTTTCCGTTTTTCAGAATATAAAGGGGGAGTGGAAGTGTGTACAGGTTTGCAGGATGGTTGTGTGTCAGCGGGAGTGGAAGTGTGTACAGGTCCGCAGGATGGTTCTATTTAAGGGGGAGTTACCCTTTGCCATTGATGTTAAAGGGGGAGAGAATGTTGTAGGAAGAGGTGTCATGATCACAAGGGGAGTACTTGTGTTGCCATCAATGCCAAAGGGGGATATTGTTGATCAGCGGTTGTCATTGATGTCAACCCAAGAAGCACCAGGGGCTAACAAAATATTGCATGGGAATTTTGACCTACCAAATTAATATATTCTGGGTCAATAATGCTTTTGATGCTTTCTACTTGCTGAGACGTTTCCGTTGATATATGGCACGCCATGTAATTGTTCACGGTTTGAGAGATATTCATGTTTGAAGTTTGTACCCCCATTTAGTGGGCTAAAACCCCATGGGGTTGGGGCATGGGTCATTGAAAATTCATAATTAATATTTTTTATGCTCCTAAAATCCCTCCCACATTCACTTGTTGAAGCCCCTCTCAACTTAAGCATTCATATAAATTGTGATCTTCATTTCCTGATCCTTATGCATGGGATTCGGCCATCTGAAACAGGTCATCGTGGAATTTTCGCTTTAAATTTTTTTATATGAAGGTTCAAAAGCTGAAATTTTTATGAGGCAAAGCCAAAATCCTGAGGAAGCTGCAGTAAAAATTTCAGATCAAGGTGCGCAATATTTTTGGAGATATGATCTGTGGAAGTCAGGGTTTTTGCAGGCTCCTGAAATTCATCTCAAAGAAGTGACCTTGGTAAATTTGCCATAACTCGCTCTTTGAGTATTGGATTGGAATTCTATAAAAAGTGATGGATAGTGCACAGTCTCTAATTTTTTCTCTATCAATTTCAGAGACAAATTAAGAAATCGTGACATGTGGAACGCCGTACAAGTGCGCTCTACTGAAACAGTCCTTAATTAGGGCATTGTGAGAGATTGGGTATAACTCTCTCTTGATGAATCCAAATTGGGTCAGAACTGTGGCATTGGAAAGAAGACTCAAAGGAATAATATAGTACCGAAAATCAGATATTGATGATTTGAAATAACAAAGATACACTAGATTCAATATCGAGCTCCTAGAAGGCAAGAAAAAGCTAGATCATGTGTTATC
Source organism: Pinus albicaulis (assembly GCA_034641835.2). NCBI lineage: Eukaryota > Viridiplantae > Streptophyta > Pinopsida > Pinales > Pinaceae > Pinus > Pinus albicaulis. Next base: position 1,299,665,535 of record CM076584.1, on the reverse strand, counting down.
AAGGGTTGCAAAGGAACAAAATTTCTATGGCGGAAAAGAAAATCAAGGTGCAGAAGAGGGTAGCATGACAAGAGGAGAAACCAAGGTGCATAACAGCAGCAAGAATTTCATCATATGAAGTCTTCAAGTGGGCAGCACTGCATACAATCATTGTAAAGGTATCATTGTATTTAGTCATTGTAAATACATTATTGTACAAATTGTACTTGTATCGATCTGCCAAGGGTTGAAGAGGCAGTGTTGGGAGGTCTAGGATCATCATTAGGTGGTTGTGTCAAAGTTGGGGTTATGGTTTAGTATATCTTCTTCTTCTACATCATTCTATATCATTGTAAAGTGGACCATTTTCCCTGGTACAGGAGTCCATTCTTCTTTTATTCTTCTATAGGTGGCAGGGTGGTGCCAGGGTGAAATCGTAGCTCATCGGGGTGCTGTATCCGTTCGCCTGACTACTGAAGAATCTCAGGCGTTGGAGCTTCCATCCAGTGGGAGCTAGAGAAGAATGTTTTTCTAGATTCTAGGAAGTTGGCGCTTTATTTTCAATTAGAGTTGAATATTAAAGAATTATTAGAAAATAATTAAGTGGTTTTTGTCCCGGAGTGGGTTTCCACCTTAAAAAATGTGCACATTTGTGTTCCTATGGTTTGCTGCTATCATTGTACAAACACTGATAATAATTGAATATTAACTAATGCTCTAATTGAAAGAAATACTGATTCACCCCCCCCTCTTAGTATTTCCAACAACTACCTCACCTCCGCGGACCTATGGGTCAGCAGGCGATTGAAACGCAAGAGAAAGCCTTGGAGATTGCTATGAAACTAGAGCTTGTGCCAAGAGACGATGCCCAGTTTGGGGTGCAGCAGATCCAGGGACAGTTGGAGGCGATGCACCTTGAAATACATAATCTGTGAAAAGAATGGGGGAAGAGGCTAGTCTAGACATATGGTGCATAAGATGCAGGGTGCCCAGTCATACCAAGGATCAATGTCCTCTACTGACAGATTACATGCAGGCTGGGGGACCCAGCCCATTGCGCCCTAAGGAGGCTACGGGGCAAAGTGGCCTGACGTTATGGTGTGCTGATTATCATGTTGTTGGGCTACATGATACTAACCAGTGTCCCCATCTTTGTGCTTATGTCCCAGAGTTGAAGCAACAATGGTGTCGATTCTACTCCTCGGTGAGACATGATGAGCATAACTATCAGAACTATGATTTGATGATAGATCGAGGAAACCTATACAGGGTACAGGATGACCCTTCTTCACCACTATCTCCCTCAAGAAGAGGAGGCTCCCCAGCCAGGGGCAGGGGAGGGGGAAGGGGTGGAGGTGCAGGTCGGGGAAGAGGAAAATTGATCTGTTACAACTGTGGGGAAATAGGGCACTTTGCGAGGGATTGTCCGAACCCTGCGAGAAAATCTTGCCGATATTGTCGACAATTGGACCATGTGATTGAAGACTGCCCAGTTCTAATAGAAAAACTACAGGAAAAACAATAGACACCTACACAGAATGTGCCAAGGGTTAAGGTAGAACCGCGTGATGAAGGACCAAGTATTAATGTCATAACGCGCAGTGGCATGGCTACTAGAGGAGCTGAGGAGAAAGCCGAGGTTGAACCGCTTATCTAGAAAGCAACCGTCAAATAGGAAATCTTGGACCTACAGAAGGAAAAGGAACCCTTCGTCGCAGATCGCAAAGACTTTACAAAGGATGAGGCACCTAATTCAAAAGCTCTAGCAAACCTAAGAATAGACGACGAAGTTAAATCATTTCTACAGGCATGTATGAAGCTGCTACACAACCAGAAGGTAATAAAAAATATGCCAGCACAAATAGATAAATGCATAGAGAGAACTAACCCTCCCCCGGAAGTTAAGGATGTGCACAAACTTTACAAGCATAAGAAATGCACTGGTCGGGAAATGTGGCTAACAATGCAGATTGGCAACCATGAAATGGATCAGGTTATTTTGGACCTGGGGTCAGATGTGAACATACTTCCCAAGCAAAATTGGTAGCAGATGGGAGAGCCTAAGTTGGAATGGTCTACTATCCAATTGCACATGGCCAATCAACAGAATATCATACCATTGGTGAGGCTATCAAAGGTTATGGTAGATATCACAGGAGTTAAGGTCCGTGTCGACTTTGAGGTAATTCAGATTGTGGAAGATGCGGATGCCTATAATGCGCTCCTAGGACTGGATTTGGAAATAGACATGGGAGGCATTATCAACCTAAAAAAAGGAGCATGGTGTTTGAGAATGAGGGCACGAGGGTGATAGTCCCACTGGACCCTGCGGAAGGAGAGCGATATACAGAACCAATGCGCGAAGAAGAGAATGTGGATCACATCTATAAATTAATCGCTCGAGACGAGGATTGGATCAATCCTACGACTGATGGTGTATTTTTTTGGGAGAAGGACAAAAAATGTTTCTCTGACTCCGATGGGGAGATATAAAATTGGCAGAATCGATTACATGATGTATCTGTGCTGCGATGTCTTAGAATAAAAAAAAACTTCCGGTGTATCTCCTCAGAGGTAAGAGAACTGCCCTACTTTGATGGTTCTGGTAGTATTAGGGAGCTTTTGCAAACATTTGAAGCTGAAGTCCCCTGGGAGCGAAGGTTGTGGGCCCTTAATCTAGCCATGCGCGCAACCCCTGCGAGGTGGTGGGACACGCATAAGGGGATGTTCTAGGATTGGGAAGAGTGTCATGAAATGATGGTCCTACGGTTTGAACCCCTGGTTCACCTGCGTGTAAAGACTTTCCTTGGCCTAAGGGACCTGCGCGAGCACTTGTCTGGATGGATGGAGGAATGGTGCGAAAGAACTATGGAGGAATGGGTCCACCTGTTCATTCATGCCTTGGGGCCAATACCGAACGCTTGGTATTTAGATGGAGAATTACACCAGCGCACCTGCCACTAGGAAACCCTGAAGGACGAATTTCTAAGGAAATTAAGTTTGGTATGTGGAATGGAGGCACTCAACGAAGCTCTACAGGATATCGATGCCCTAGTATTCGATGAATCATGCCATTTTGCAGCACATGGGGCACCAACGTGGGAGACACAGAAGTAGGACATTGTCAACTGTTGCAATTTGTCAATAGAGGAATATGATGAAGATCCCACCTAAGCTATGACTCCTAGACGAGTCACAAGATTGTCAGCTCCGTTGGAACAAGGTCCCCTAGTTGTGTTTTGATGTATATTTTAAGCTGTGTTTTTAATATATTTTGGTACCAATTAGCCTAGCAACGGGGCTTTGGGGCGGGTCAAAGCCCCAATGATTTGTAAAAGGGGTCAAAGGGTAGACCTAGAGTCCGCAAACCACGGTTTGCGGACCATAGGATAGCAAGGGCTATGCCGATATAAATAGATGAATAGTTTGAGTCTAAAGTAGGCATGAATTAGAATTGATGCTACGAGCGAATTCTTGAGATTTGTTGGGTTGTTTTGGGGTAAGGACTCTTGTTGGCTGTGTACTCGGAGATCCTCAGTCCTGCTGTGTGTGGGTTGTAAGTGGATCTTTGATATTAATGAATGTGAAGTATAGTTGAAGTATCTCGTGTATTATCCGAATTGATTATGTTGACTACCTAAGTGCACCCGTGACTTGGAACCAGGAGCGTGAGTATATCTGTGATATGAAACTAGCTGTGATTTTAATGCTCTGTGATTGTATTTGTTAATGAGCACGCAGATGCGAATGTTTAGATTAGATATGTTGATAATAATAAATTTTCTATTTTCTTCCATTTTTGGAGCTGGTTACACAACATTTGGTATCAGAGCAATTTATAGTTCCTCCATTTGCAACCATCACTTGAAATTCTGGTGCTGGGTATAGGAAACAATTCAATTCCTTGGCTACCTTACAATGAATAAAATTATGGGTACTCCCTGAATCAATCAACACTATTACCTTTTTCTTCTTGATATGTCCTTCTATCTTAAGAGTTTGAGGAGTGGTAATTCCTGCCAGTGCATTACACGATATGGTCAGATTCATTTCTTCCCCTTCTATGGCTTGTTCCTGGTGTATATCCTCTTCTTGTTCATTTTCTTCTTCCTCTTCACAATATATGTAAAATAATTTCTTCTCAGCACACTTATGACCTTTAGTGTATTTTCTATCACAATTGTAGAAAAGCCCTTTTCTCTTTTTTCTTCCAATTTTTGTGGTGTCAACCTTGTAGGTTGTGGAAATCTAGGCGTAGCAACACTTCAATGAATCCGGTTCCAAAACGTGAACTTCATGTTGGATGTTATCCTTTAAAGTGCTTATGAAGAGATCGATCCTGTGTTCCTCTGGAATATCAATTACCCTTATATTCAATTTTTGGAAGTCCTCAATGTGCTGCCCCACGAAACCCTTTTGTTTGAGATTTATCAATTGGCTAAAGAAGGTGTTGCTCTTTGTATCCTCATAATGTGCTATCATTTCCTCCTTAAAAATTGACCAAGTGAAATTTTTTTTACGGGAGAAAAGCCGTCGATACCATACAAATGTATTTTGTTCAAAATGTAAAGTTGCAATGCGTACCTTTTGTGTGTTTTTCACATTATTGAGATCAAAATATTGCTCCATCCGTAGTATCCATGTTACAGGATCCTTTCCATCAAACTTCCTCATATCCATTTTTGGAATATGGTGGTTCTTCTCGCCAACATTAGAGTTTATCAAATCATGATTAACATTTATTTTGTTCTCATCATGAGGTTCTTCTACTATATTTTCACCATTAGGAAACATTTCTTGTATCAACTTTGTCAAACCTTCAATGTATGTTTTTAGATCATTCTTCATGTTTTCCATCTTAGCTTCCATGCCAACTTCCATGCCATCCATCTTCGCTTCCACACCTTTCTTCAAAACATCCATTTCATTTTTTGTTGCTCTTTGCGAGAGTGAAATTTGTTGCACTTGCTCTTGTAATTTTGATAGATCATGTTGCAATTCTTCATCTTCATGAGTCATAGTAGAGCCTTCTGAAGGCTTAATGGGTGTTGAATTATTTTTACGGGGCATCTTTTAGAACCTAATACTGATATCTATTCTACAATATTCCCTTGGAATCAATTCAAATTGATTCTTCAAACAAGACTTATGCAATTCGGAAAAAAATACACACCTTTTTCTTGCTTTTGAGGAGCTCGATATTGAAATTTGATTATCTATGTGATTGCAGCACTTAAATATTTTAATTTTGGTACTGACGTATCCCTCTGAATTATCTTTCACATGCCACAGGTCTGACCTGATTTGGATTCTCCAAGACAAAGTTGTGTCCAATCTCCCACAATGACCTAATTATGGATTGGTTCAGTAGAGCGAACTTGTACGACTTGCCACGTGTCACTGTTTCGTCCTTCGACTCTAAAATTTATAACCAAGAAACTAAATTCCATGTACTTGCGACCACTTTTTATGGCACTCCAATCCGATGATCAGAGAGAGAGTTATGAAGATTTTCCCACGATCACCTCTTTGAGATGAAATTCAGGAGCCTGAAAAAGCACTACCTTCCACAGATCATATCTCCAAAAATGTTGCGAACCAAGCTCTAAATTTTTTTGACGATTTTCCTTAGGATTTCGGCTTCGCACCCTAAAAATTTCAGCTTCTGAAACTTCGTATAAAAAATGTTATAGCGCAAATTCCACGATGACCTATTTAGGAGCCTGAAAAAAGACCTAACTTCCACAGATCATATCTCCAAAAATATTGCGAACCAAGCTCTAAATTTTTTTGAAGATGTTCCTCCAGATTTCAGCTTCGCACCCTAAAATTTTCAGCTTCTGAAACTTCGTAGAAACAAAGTTATAGTGAAAATTCCATGATGACCTATTTGGAGCAGCGAAACCCTAGAATCTAAAGCTCTGATACCAAATGTTGTGTAACCAACTCCAAAAATAGAAGAAAAGAGATATCAACGCCTTAGAAATAAGCCACTTCGAGGGGGCAACCTCCAATACATTACATAAATGAACAATTCGTGGATGATACAATTTACAAAACCTCCTTTCTATATATAGGAGTCCATGTGGCCATAATGTAATTCTAGTGGGCCACAATGTAATCCTAGCCGACCTAACAATAATAACTTAAGGGCACAATAATAACAAAATGGGGGTTACAAGGGTACAATAATAACAATAAGGGGGTTACACTAATAACAATAAGGGGCTATACTAGTAATATAGGGACCTAACAAAAAGGCTGCAAATAGACTCATTCTGTGCGAACCTAACAAGCTGCAACCTAGATCTGTCGTGAATTACCTACTCTCTCCCAGGTTGCAGAAACCTAGTTCCAACACCCTCCCATACTACTTCAGGTGAGACCTTAGCCCGTGCAAGTAGGTCATTTCTGAAAGAGCCAGTAGTATAGGGGTTTTTTGGCAAACTGTAACCTCTGAACTTGGGTTAGGACCCCTCAAGCCAACATATGAGAAAACTAGTTATATACTAAGATCACTAAATGCTCTTTTTATCAGAATAAGATTCATTACTTGGGCCATATTATTTTAGAGGATGAGATAGATATAGACCTAGATAATATCAAGACCATCAAGGAATGGTTGACACTGAAGAATGTTATAGAAATCAAGTCTTTTATTGGCCTAGATGGTTATTACCAAAGATTCAAGTAGTTTCTAGGACTTCCCATCCCATCACTTTGTTGCATTGTAAAGGTATTAAATTTTAATGGAACTCTAAATGTGAGGAAGCCTTTCAACCTTTGAAGGCTCTATTAACAAGCGCTATAATATTGAATATTGTGGATCTCAATGAAGATTTTCTGGTATGCATTGATGCATGTCAAGAATGCTTGGGAGGAGTGCTTATGCAGAAGGAACATGTGTTGTGTTACGAGTCTAGGAAATTGAAGGACCATGAGAAAATTTGCACTACACATGACTTAGAATTGGCAGCTATAATTCATGCTCTTAAGATGAGACATTATCTTACATGTCAGATGTTTGAATTGTAGATAAATCACTGTGGTTTGCGGAACTTGTTTGAGCATTCAAATGTCGGCAGATCAGGTGGCTAGAATTGTTAGAAAATATGATTTTGAGGTCAAGTACATTAAAGGAAAGGTGAAAAAAGTGTCATATGCCCTTAGTCGAAGGGTGCATTTGATGCATGCTTCAACAATAAGTGTATGTGAGGCAGATATAATATCCTGAGTTGAAAAAGTTGTAAATTCAGATCAACAATATACAACCATCAATGATAGTTTATAGTATGAGGAAAAGAAGCCAAAATATTTAGATTATGAGCTTGGAAAAGACAAATTTATTCTTATAAAGGCCATATATATGTGCCAAATGTGCTTCAGGTGAAAGAGTTGATTCTAAAAGATATGCGTAGGGTACCATATGTGTGGCACCTAAGATATTAAAATAATATTACAATGGTAAATAAGCAATAATTTTGGCATGGAATAAAGAAGGATATAGAAAATTATATAGAAAGATGTTTGGAATGTTATAGAGTTAAGGCGGAGAAAAAACCCCTAAGAGGCTTGTTGCATCCCATACCCATTCTTGAGTGGAAGTGGGATGTGGTGTCCATGGACTTTATTACTAAATTTCCTAAGACAGTAAAAGGGAATGATGTGATTATGGTAGTGGTTGATAAGCTTACCAAAGATGCTCATTTCGTACCTATGAAATAAACACATAAAGAAACTAACATAGTTGATATTTTTATGAGAGAAATTGATAGGTTGCATGGTGTGCCTAGGGGAATTATTTCAGACATCGATATGAAGTTATCATCTAATTTTTGGATGAGATTTTTTTTAGGGTTCGGTACTAAATTTAACTCTATTACTGCGTATCACCCAAAGTTTGATGGAAATACTGAGCATGTTAAAAAATTAATTGAAGATATGTTGCATATGTATGTCATGGATAAAAATCCAAATGGGAGGACTATTTATAATTGGGATATTTTTTGTATAATAATGGATATCATACTGTTACAAATGAGTATGTTTGAAGCATTATATGTTAGGAGATGTCATACTCTTGCAAGTTGGAGAAATATTGTAGACAAAGTCATTGTTGGCCCAAAAATTCTCAAAGAAATGGAAGAGAAGGTTATGAGAATTAAGAAAAATATTAGCGCTTCCCAAGACATGAAGAAAACTTATGCAGATAAGAAACGAGTTCAGAAAGAATTTAAATATGGATATCATGTGTTTTCAAAAGCTAGACCATGGAAGAGCTCATTAAAGCTGGGTATTTGTATGAAATTAGAAGCACATTATTATGGACCATTTGAGATCCTAGAGATGGTTAGTTCAGTTTCATATAGACTTGATTTTATTTCATCCATGCATGTTCATGATGTATTTCACATGTATTTGAATAAAAGGTATGTTCCTAGTACTGATCATGTGATGGGTTAGCAAATAATCCAGGTGGAGCCAGAGGGTGATTTCTAGGTACAACCAAGAACCTAGAATCAAGTCCAAAAAAAAATAAGCCTCGTAATAATTCTATCCCATACTTGTGGAGTGTTTAAGGCAGTTTGAGTGGCCATCAAAAGACCTGTTACAAATAGGTGGGAAACGAGTGCCTAGAATAGTTTTACGTAACCCCCAAATTTTGTGGAATAATGAGATGGAAAATGAAAATGGAGATGACACAATTACCACCTTTGAATTCCCTATTGGGAACCTCATTGGACAAGCTCCAATGAAGGACATTCCTTTGTGATCCCTCCCAAAATTTCAAGGCAAACCTAGTGAAGATCGAGATATTTTTGTCTTTGAATTTGAAATTTTTTTATGGAGTTATGAATACACCTAATATGCCCAAAAACCAAAATCGTTTCCTCCTATTTTGAAGGGAGTTGCATTAAGACGGTTCATGGGACTTGGTGGTGAATTTATTTATTCTTGGGATGACATGAATACAAGATTTCTAAAAGAATATCTGTTATAAACCAATTTGGACATCATTCCCAATGAACTGGTTAACTGGGCATCATCTCCAGGACCAATGACTAAGGGTCTATCATTCCCTATCATTTCAAGTTGCTACATGCCCTAAGGAAAAAACAAGACAAATCAAACATGACTTTCATCAAGCAAAGGTTTCCAAGGTTTGCAATTTATTATATAGCATGTGGGATCTCACCAACTCTGCCTCTAAGGGGAATAAGTGTGTTGCATATGTAGGTAGCCCCATGCAAGGCTGCTCTGCAAAGCACTTCCTGAAATCTATGGGTGTGTTGGTCACATTGGGAGTGAAATTCCCATTGTTCCAGAATCTCCACTTGGCCAGTGCCTTCTAGAAGATTTCACATGTGTCAAGCTTAGAATCCAAGTGTCCATTTGACATCTACATGACTAGGAACATGTCTTACCTATTATTGGAAAGTCATTCATTGAAAAACTACCTTAAGTTCATCTATAAATTGAACACAAATCTAAGTCTTTGAAAAGGAATAATTTGAGTAGAGAAATGCTGGAGGATTTTTAATTGAGAGTTAGATTTATGTAATAGCTGCTGGAGAGATTTATACTGTGATGGGGCTGAGGATTGTTGCTGGAAGGGTCACTTCAAATCAGTCATTTGGTTGTAACCTCTCCTTCTATCATCAATAAAGAATACAACTTACTTTTCCCTATATCCATCTATATTGGCTTTGATTTTCCATATTGCAAGATCTTAGTTGATGTATATTGTTTATGCTTTACTAATTTAGCTAGCTAACTTGAATAGACATTTGTATTATTGCTATCTTCTGCTGTTTTAGTGTTCTTTCTTGCAGGAAGCATTTCGCACAAACCGCTTGAATTTGAAGCTACAATGGAAGTGACAGAAAGAGCCATTTAGAGGCACTTGGATTACAAGTAAGCCTCTAATCCTTTCTATGTGTCTGTTCTGAGTTAGGAAAGGTAGTCATATAGTATTTAATCTGTTGTTCTAGATTTTCATCTGTCTAGGGAAGTGTGTTTTAGCCATAATTCACAATTCTCACCCAAAAAATTGGCGACTTCATTGGGGAGAATTTCTCTTAGATCTAGGTGACTTAGCCTCTGATTTGATTTGTTTATCCACCCAGTAGTTGTTACACACAAAGATTAAACTTTTTCAAAGCCAAATTTGCAAAGGTACTGAGTTAAACAGTAGTGTTTTTCCTTATACACTGCGCCCAACACACCCTTAGACAGGACACAGTGCTTTGCATAGCATTGTCTCCCTTTCAGGCCTGCATTGCAGAGCACTGTCTCCCCTTGGAGACTGCATTGACTCTTGAAACCACCCAGATTCCTTTGAATTTGCCTTTGCAATTTGCTTCAGTTTGTTTTCTGCTGTGTTTTGAAAATTTTGATCCTCATATTGACCAATAACTCTATATAATTCTTCCTCCTTTGACTGAAAATTTGTTCAATGTTTGCTTAAAAAAGTTTTTCTTTATCATTGACAAGTTAATTTCAAAGTATTTTTTATGGTCGCATTAAGAATCATTTGCTTTTGAAATAGGAAATTGTCGTAAAATCTTCATTTCCTTGATAGGATAAATTGTTGTTGAAATCCTCATTTTTCCTTCAAAAGAGAAATTGTTGTTTGTATTCTTCATTTTTTGAAAGTAAAAGGAATTTGAATTATTGATTTAGTGCACCTAGTTTATTTTCTGCATTCATAACATTAAGGAAACTGAAAATAAAAACTTGCATTTGCATGTAGGATTTTGTGTGTTTTGCAAAAAGGAACATTAGGAAATTTGCATTTAGTTTGCGATCATTGATTTGTTTGCTCACAAATTATTTGCTCTCTTCCCTTAGTAGCTAGGTTTTTCATTGAAGAAACTGAAAGTGAAAGATTGCTTATCATTTTTTGTTGCATTTTGGGAATTTTCCAATACATGATCGCGGTGAACCTTTGAAAGGAAAATTGTAAGCAAGATCAACATAAAATTAATCTCAATTTACCTAACAAAGCATTGGAACCATAATGATAACATTTAGAAGGTCTAGGCTAGAGGCGTGTTCCGACATCATAAAACATAGCAGTTGTCGTTAACTTGTTTGCGATACATTCCGAGTGTGATACCTCACTCCACATACGTAAGTATATCATAGCTCATCCACGTACTTTTGGGTATATCGGACGGTGTTATAGTATGATAAGTATAAAGGGGTGCTCTCACTACGCGGTTTCACATCAGAAAATGCTAATACGGACTTGGGCCTCCACGTACCTTAGGTATATTTGGGAGGATAAATTTTAGGTGCTATCCATCCATAGTGAACCGAGTTGGCCGCCTTGTAAATTGTGATACACTAAACACAGTATTCGGGGACATTGCTTGCCCGTACTTCTTGGTTCGCCAGGAGGTATTCTGCAGTTCAAAGTTTCTTGGTAAACCCTTTTGCCTAGCATTACCCTTTTATTTTGTTTATTTGTTTTTGGTTAAAATTAATCAGTAATCGTGGAGGAACAAAATATTTTCCCCCATCATTTGTGTAGATTAGCTTTAAAACCACCTTTACCACCAGAAGTTACTTCTGGTAGGCGAAGGCAATCACGATCTGCCGAATCAAGTACAATTCATACCTCTGGTGAAACATCATTTTCCCATAAACCAGAGTTAGCTCAAATTGTTTCTACACATCCCCGCTCGTCTACTGTTGTCGAAACAAAGTCTTCACAGCTACCCGTGGTCACGATCCATCTAATCAGTGAGACCATACCTCCTGGACCCAACGTTGTTTAATGAAAAATTGATCTAGATCTTGTCTCTTATTTTCTAGAACATCTGAATCCTGAAGTCGAACAACCGGAAGTTGTTCCTACCTTGGTCATCCCACAAAGTTCTGTAGCTATTGAATCTCCCATATCTCACAGTCAACCACATGAAATATACTTTGGGCCTGATGGTGAAATTCTTCCACTTGGTTTAATTGTGATTGAAGAAATCCCACAAGACACTACACCTTTAACTCCAACCCATTTTTGGGAGGGCCTTTACCTGTACGAGTCTTTTTCTCAATCGACATCCTCTACTTTTATTGATTTTTCTCCTTTTCAAAATCTCGTCGACTCAAAAGGGTATACATTTGGTCAAACAACCATGTCTGAACCAACATCTTCGGTTGGGCCTTATGTTCCAATTACGTCATCTCCTACCCTCACTACTCCATTGATGTTTACCACTTCACCAGAGTCATATTTTCATGGAGGCCCTATGGTCCCATCAGGTTATAAATCATTATCTGAAATTTTCTTTGGTGCATCTTCCAATCCATGGTATTTACCAATGTCATCATCTGGTATTTTAACTGGTAATCCTATCATAAGTACTGAACGACTTGATTCATTATACACATCATCAGGGAAATATCAATTCCTTCTGGGTCTATTCCTTCAAGTACCATATCAAATGGACTCCCAACATTTGGAGAGAAATATTTTCTGTCTTATTATCCTCCTCATGCTGGGGGGCAATATTTGGTCACCCAATATGATAGTAATTCATCACTTTTTGGTCAATCTAATGTTGAAACGAATGTTCATCAATGGCAACCCACTCTAGCTATCCAACCACAAACAGTTGTACAATCGTATCAACCGGTTCAACCTGTTACACCCACTTCATTACCACTTGTTAATACATATATACCCTTGTTACATAATCAAAATGTTGCACATCATCAACCTTATCAAGCGGGTCCTTCAACTCAATATCATCAAATGTTGGGTCCATATACTCCAAATCCTTTGATTAATTCTCAACAAGTATCATATCCAGGTTTTTGTCAACAGAATCCTCAAGCGTTTGCTATGCAAAAAAACCCCTATCTGGGTTACTAGTAGTAGATTCCTTATGCTGGTGCTCAAAGACCTGTTGCTCAAGCAATTCCATCTTACCCTGGCTATGCTAAACCTGACCTTAATATAAATTTTCCCTTTGTTGCAACTTTAAAATTACCAGATTTAAATCAGTTAACCAATGATCCAATTAACTATACTCCTTGGTGGTCGGTGATACCTCACAAATTACTCTCGGATATTCCTAAGTTCAATGGAAACTCTTGAGAAGATCCGTCGACTCATGTTATGACTTATCATTTATAGTGTTCATCAAATTCCATGAATGATGATTTGGTTCGACTACGTCTTTTCTAGCGTATGCTCACAAGTCCGACTGCAAAATGGTACATTGAATTACTAGATCTTCTTTTGATAATTTCACAGCCCTAGATACTATCTTTTTGACCCATTTCCGGTTACCCATCAGATATGAAACTGGAACGGAACTCTTGACTAATTTCAAATAGACTAATGCTACTCACATCTATAATCATATTCATGAGTGGCGTCGTCGTCGACAAATGGTTAAGACATTTGTTCTGGATTAGCTCCTTGTTGAATGGTTCATTAAGTCCCTATTACCATCTATAAATGAGGATGTGGCTGAGGGTGGCGTCATCACAGAACATCAAGTTATCACTCGTGCACAATATTTAGACTTGATTTACACTTAGTCTGGCACGCTCTATGAAAAAATCCCTAATGCACTGAGATCTAATTTCAATTTTCCTCCTCAATTAAAGGACTCTCATGCCGGAGACGGATGGATAGGCACTACAAACACACACCACACTATTTCTTCTGATCCTGCTCCTACTTCCGAAATTAATGCCGTGTCATTTGACAAAGGAAAAGGTGACAAGAAACTAGGAAGTAAGAAAAAGGGGAAATCAAAGAAAAAGAAAAATTCTAACCCGCAAGAAAGATCATCTGATCAACCGTCTAGACCTCAGAAACCTCGTTATCCATGCATAATCTATAATGAGGAACACTTTGTTAGGGATTGCCCTCACTGCGCTGAAGTCTCAAAAATCATCAAGACTTATAATGCGTCAGCTGTGTTGATAGACCCATTTCCATATCCGGACACAAATATGGTTGCTACAGATCCAGCTCCTAGTTCCCAAGTGTTAATGTTATCTGTCAAAAAACCTTCAACTAATATTTTGATGTCAACGTGAAATAAATATTATGGTAGTCCGGCCATTGATCAACCAACTACCTCAACAATGAACCATCTAAAGAATCAGTACCGCCTACTGCTATTCCTGAATTGACAATTAAGCCACCAAAGGGAGTAATTCATAAATCGACATATAGTCCTCAAGCAAGCGCTGCAAAAAATTATAATATAGTTGAATATTTGGCTCAATCCCCTTCAGCTATGTCCACTCTTGAGATATTAGAAAATTTTCCCTCCCAAAAACAGGCTTTATTGTCAGCTATTGGTGGAATTGATCCGATTGATTCTAATCTTGTCATATTTAATCATACGGGCTATGTGCCACAACTAACGGTATAATTGGCTTTCTCCATACAGGTAAATGTTCTCAATCATATTTTTCATCGCACTATTATTGATTAGGGAGCATCTACATGCATTATGTCTCTAAATTGTTGGAAGTCACATGGCTCGCCGCACTTATCACAATCATCAACGACGTTGAAGGCATTCGATGGATGTACATATAAACCTTGTGGTATTATTAATAACCTGCATGTTGAAATAGGGGGGAAAATAATGAATATTGATGTTGAGGTTGTTAACGAACCCCTTGACTAAATATTTTACTTAGAAGGCCATGGGTATATATGATGACTGCTATTATTTCTACATATTTTAGAATGATTGCCTTTCCACATAAAGGTACAATTATAGTCATTAATAAACTATCCTTCCTTGCCTTTGCTTCACAGGTTCCGTTCGTTCACATACCCCAACTAGAACTTCAGAACATTGGTGTAGGACTCTTAAAGGATTCCACTCTATCTGACTTAAGGAAGAGTTCCTACCTCCCAGCCCTATTGAGCTGGCATATCAATCAATCTATTTGGCTTGGGTGGAAAATCCAAAATTAGCGTCGCTGAGTGTTTGGGTTGATAGTTCATTAGATTTTGGTACCCCATTTGATCCATTTTCCTCAACTTTCATGACAAATGAGAATATTTTGGAAGCCATGATGTCAGAAGGAGAACCATGGGAAGATTATTATCATTGTTCCCATTTTCCTAATTATGAAGAAAATGATCTTAGTGAACTATATCACCCATCCATCAAAAATTTCTTTTTGAATTCTTTTCCCATTAATGAAATCGATTCCAAGCGAAATATTTCAAATATCGAAGAAATGATTTCTATTGATATTTCGACCAAACCTGGCTTTGTAGAGAATATTCATGTCGGTGTATCTTGTTCTCCATTAGAACTCGAATCATATCGCTCTCTTTTTCGTGAATTTCGTGACATATTTTTTTGGTCTTATGAGGTGTTAGGGTCCCGTGATTTGGCTGATTGGCAAGCCAAATGACAGTGTAACATCAAACCAAGCTTTGGAGCCCAAGGACCTAGCTTTCCTGGACTCAGAGAGGGCTCTCTCTATATGTGTAAGCGATATCTGTTTGTTTGCTTATTGTGTTCTAATTTTAGGCTAGTTATGAAGTAAGTTTTTTGGTTTTTTAAGTTGTGAGGGATGAAATTGATCAAAGATATAAAATAGATAACAAGATGTTAGATTAACTGGGCTATGGGGTCAAAAGGTCAAGAAAGCTATTAGATGACGATACAAGGCTGTTGAAGGGCCAATTTGATTCAAGGTAGAAAGGATCTTAGGGAAAAATGGAGTAAATGGACATCAAGTTTGTGAAAAAAAGAGAGTTTCAAGCATAACTAGTTTAATAGATAACATAAACATGGTAGGGCAAACCATTAATCATGCAAAATGTAACTACAAGCTAATCAATACATAGAAATAAACATTCAAGCCATGCATAGAAGTATAAGACCCTCTAACTTTGGGAAATGGCTATTAGACTTTGGAAAAAACACTTAAGGAAGACAAACAACTTAACTTACTATGCCGGAACTCCTAAACACAGTACTTCAAGTTATTGGGCACTTTGAACAACAAGATTTGCATAGTTTTAGGCAAAGGGCTAGATCGAAACTAGGCCTCCTTGGTTCAACAAGATGATAATCTAGTCAGTCAAAGAGAAATTTCATGGATGGAACTATAGCTAGCCATAGGTAAGCAGGGTGTACCGTAAGTCATAGTTAGCATGTATAGAACTATGAATGAAACAAGCAACAATATCCTCAAGTTGTTAAAGAGCAGTTAAGAATTTTTTAATGCAACTAAGGAAGAAGAAAACATGAAAGCTATGAAGATTCAGGAAATTTGAGGTGCCTCCATGGGCATATCTCAATTTTTTTCTCTACTGATCTATAGCAAGCAAGAAACATGTATTCATGAATGAAAACTAGAAGACAACAACAAAGCAAGAGACACTATACCATTCTACCAAGTCATGGAATCCAACAACAATCCTTCTTCATTCATCCAAGAGCATCCAAGAGGAAATCCAAAAGCATAAGACAAGTATTTCTTCCAAAGCTTATATGACCATATATTGCTTCTCTTCTCAAGTTCAGCCTTGTTTTACAATGAAATCCTTTGGAATATATAGGCCAAAGTGAGGAAAACCTCATGGTTCAACTTGCCATCCTATTGGCCTAATCAAAATATCTAAATTTGTCCTTGAGGCTTTGCAAAGCCCAAGGCACAAAAATATCTCATAAAATATCTAAAAAATGCTAAAAAAAGGAATTTAATTGACTTTTCATCATTTTCCAAGTGCAAAAATAGCTAAACGCACATTTGGAAAAAGCAGATTTTAGAGGTTCAAAAATTACAAAAATATTTCAAATTTACATCAGCAAAAGGTCCCCTGACTTGCCAGAAACATTTGGTAGCCTTCCTGATGTCGAAATGGGGCTCATGATAGCTTTTTGGAAAGCTCTGAGTGTCTAATTTCCAGAAAGAGTGAAATTTTCCCGATCCAATGCCTAGAAGTTCTCCAAAACTGCACCTTTGTGTAGAAAACCAAAAATTACAATCTGCTAATATAACAGGCAGACTGTGCAAAAAGTGAGCCCCTTTCGCTATTTCGGGGAAGCAAATGATCTCCAAATGTTCTTAAAATCGCTGAGGGTGTGCTCTTGAATTTATGGCATCCAATGATACCATTCTCCTCCTTTGACGAATCCCCAAAATGAAGTGGTGAATTTCATGAGTTTTGACAAAAAACTCAAAAATGCCAAAAAACCAAAAATTGTCAAAAAACGCCCAAAATTGGTGTGCATGACCCTCAAGGGTCCTCAGCAACACGCTCTGAAACTGAAGCCAAAATGTCAAGTGCTGATGTGCTTTTCTTCTCTTTCCGTGCCGGGCGCTTCCCTTTTGCCTCCTTTAGTTTCTCTTGAGTGGCCTTTAACTTGCGCCGAGCAAACTGATTTAGCTTTTGATAATGCTTTGTCATCCTCCTTTGCAGCTCTAAGTCTCTGTTGGTCTTCTCAAGCTTCATCTCCAAATGTTTATTGGCTCTTTCTAGCCATGCCTCCTTATTGTTTTCAATCTCTTGCTCAAGTAGTGCTGTGAGGGGAGTGGATTGAAGAAGGGCTTGTTCCTCTTCCTTTTGCCTCTCAAGAGCTTTTCTAAGCCCTATGGTTCTAGGCTTCTATCGCCTAGGCTGGTCCTCTTCTTCTTTTTCATCAAACTCACCTACAAGCTCATCTATCCTTGCTTGGGCTTTGGCAGCTTATTTCTTGTATTTGATTGCTCGTGCCTCATAGACAACCATATGGACACTCATTTGGCTGTTTTGGATTTGCAAGAATTCATTGAATTTTCTTGCCCCATGAAGGTCATTATCTAATGTATCAATTTGGCCCTCTCTATGGATTATAAGGTTTTAAAGAATCCGGGCTTCGTTGTCACTGTCGTCACTTTGGATTGAGATGGCACCCAAAGCACTCCCATGCTCGTGTCCTTCTCCTACCCTACCTTTTCCTTTGCCCTTGAAGGTTAGTCTTGCGCTCTTCCTCCTAGGCAAATCAGTGATAGGCTCCTTTGAAAACTTTCTTTTGCTCCGAAGAGTTCTTGTCACTTTTGGAGTGACAACCTTGGGCACTTTCTTTCTTGATGTCTTGGGCTTAGCCTTTTCGAGAGAGGAAGGCATAATTGCTTTGCCTTTGTCATATTTTTTGTCACCTTCTCGAATTTGCCTTTCCTCTTGAAGCTGTTGTGTATCTTGAGGAGGGTACTGTGCATCATGATGAGGGTGCTATTTTTCTTCTTTATGATGCCCCCATTCCTCAACATCATACTGCTCACACTGCTGCCCTTGAGCATCAATACCATGCTGCTGTTCTGCCTCAATCTCCTGTTCATTTTGTGGTTGAACCTGTTTCCTTTGATCATCGAGATCAAGCTGCTGCTGTACTTCAACTTCATGCTCACTGTGTGGCTCAAGCTGCTGCCCAAACTGCTGTCCTCCCTCACTGAATTGCTGCTGCTCAGCACTCTTCTCTTCTTGCTCTTGCTGCTGCTCACTTGCATCACTATCAAGCTGCTGTCCTCCATCACCTTCTTCCTGCTGCTCCTCATCTTTCTCTTCATGTTCATGTCCCACTTCTTCTTGTTGTTCACTCCCTTCTCCTTCTCCATGCTCTCTTGACTATTTTGTAGTGAATATGAGCCTTCTAGGAGTAGGTCTACTATAGGAAGGTGAGGGGCGATGTGGGAGATGTATGGACCGGAGGGACAGTGGAGAAATCCGGGTGACTAATGAAATCATCCCAAGAAACCTCTTTCTTCTCCAGCTAGTGAAGGATGATGATTTTAATCAGAGAATGATGGAAAAGAGAAGCTACTTGCAGTGATAGAGGCTTCTTCTGGACTAAGAAGGTCATTTTATCGATGCTTTTGCACAAGAAGTAAGGGAGATTGAGCTGCTTGGTTTTAGTGAAGTGCATCAACAATCAGATATGGTAGGAATAAACTCGGGAGAATATCCCTTCACAAGTGAAATACTTCATTATGATCTTCATAAGAGGAGCATAGTTGGCAAGAAGATGAGAGAAAGGAAAAACAGCAGTGCATGTTTCTCTGTGCTCGGGCTTGATGAAAGGCTTGTAGTCATCCAAGTCTAGATAGGCTTGCTTGAACCATTTCTCACCAAGATATGGGATTTTAGTGGCTTTAGATACCGACCTCGGGGAGAACTTGAAATCAAGGCCTGCCACTTGGAAATGTTTGCTTTTGAACCTCAAGGCGCATAAGTGTGTTAAGGGTGAAATTTTTTTGACTTATTGTACCTTCTGGCAGAAATCCAAACACCCCACCTCATGAAAATTGAAGAGGATGGATGGGTGTGCATTGAATTCTTCAGTAGAAATTGGCTCATATCTCTTGTGTAACCCACTTCTGCTATCTTGCTTGGGTGGCATCTTGGGCTAAATGTGTTCTTGAAACACCAAACTGCCTCACTGTCTTTGAAATTCCTTCTCTAAACCAAACTCTGTCAATCCACTGCTTTAATGAGGAAACAATGTTCTTGGATGTTGCTTAAAATGTCCCTTTTTGATACAAGACCCCTGTCCCTTCAGAATGCTGCCTTCCCCTGGTCATACATTTCAACAAATAAACTTGAAGAACAAAAATACAGTCAATCAATATACACAATCAACAATGATCTTTTTCCTGTGTTTGTGGTAAGGGTGCCCTGCCCTTGGATGTTTTGGGATATAAGCCACCCTTGTCTTTTTAGAGGAAGGTAAAAACACAGTTTTTAGTTCAAAATATTCTCTTTCCTTGTAGGCACTTCACCAGTATTTTCAACACTACAACACAGTCAAACAAAGGAGATCCACACAGTCAAAGTCACTGTTTATAGAACGAGGTGGCATAGTTTGAAATGTTTCTGAGGTGTTAGCAAAGGTCTTGCAGCAGTCAAAAACCAACAAGTCTGTTTTCAGACATGATATTTGCCCTCTTTATACTCTACTGTCTTCATACAAGGTTTTGACCAAAACACCTTCAACTGACCACACTGCTTCCTCACTAAGGTCTGACTGTTTGGAGGGTATTTATAGGTTTTGAAACACTAAGAAGGAACCACCTTTTTGAATATGCTTTCTGCTGGTGAATCCGAGCTATTTCAAACTCAGATTTTAAATCAAAATACCCTATTCCCCTTTTAACATAGTCACTTAACATAACTTGTTTCAAACCCAATTTCTTCTGCCCCAAACATCATCTAGCAAACGTGAATTTAAGGGGGAGCAGTGCAAAGTACCTCAAAACATGATGCAAAACATTTTTCGTGAGTCGAAGTCACCTTGGAGGCAGGTTGAAAGCGTGTTGGATGCGTTCAGATGTTGCAAATCAAGCGCGACACTCTTAAAGGAGAAAACGCCGCGCATGAAGGTGTGTCGGGTCACTGTCGGGCCCTTGTGACCTGCAGCTACAGGAGCGCCGCACGCCTTTGTTACCCTTTGCAAATGATGCACACAGGAGCGCCGCGTGGTGTAAACACTTCTAAAATGCTGAAAACCGGTTTGAAAACTCTGTTTCTCTGCTTGCAATTCCTTTCTCTGGTCTCGAGGGCAGCGAGAGGAGCTTTGTGAGTGTTTTGGAATTTGCAAAAAACGAATGTTCCACGGTCATTTACCCTTTCTAGAGAGCAACAAACCAACGGTTCTTTCACATTTGATTTGGAGAGGGTTTATTCGAAAAGTTTGAAGATGCATTTGCTTTCAAATCAAAATTTGAAACCTTTCTTTTCGAGACATAAACTGGTGCCCTTTGTTTGGAAATGTTTATAGTGGTAAAGACCATTAGGCTATAGGTGAGACCTCCCTTAACCTTTGTGAGAATTGGAAAGTTTGACTGCTTCTAATTCAGAGAATAAAAAGGGTCCTCCTTTTGGATACTGTAATTCCAAACTTTTTTCTCACCTATTATCTTTGTATTCTTTATCCATTGTAACAATGTGTGAAGGGGCCTCCCTTTTGACAGTGGCATGCTCATATTACCTTTACTTAGTCCTAGGACTCAAAACACATATTATGATCTTTCTTTCACTCTTATAACCCTCTATATTTATTTATAATTCCTTTATGCTAAAGAAGAAACTTAACTGCCACTTCAAAATCGTTTATACCTCTGGTCTTTGAAAGGAATACGTGTCTTTGTCATTTGGAAAGAGGATATTTTCTTGCTTTTGCAACATAAACTAACATTTTGATTTGGAGTTAATGATGCCCACTGTGCAACTAATCTTGACTATAAGTGAAAAAATGCAGTTGCACCCACCTATGTTTGGTCATCCTCTGTCTAAGAAAGGTGCTTTTTCCACAATCTTTCATCTGCTCAAAGTATACCAGCATGGTGTCTTGGGTCCTTTGTTATAGGAATAGACTGTCTTTGGAAAACCAAAGGTATTTTGCCTTTTTTCCACTGTAATGGGTTTTTTGAAAGCATCCTCTTATGAGCAGGAGGATCAAAGTCCTTTGAAACATAATCTTTACCATGTCCTTTGCTTGTGTAGTGACACAACTCATCAACCATTCTTCAGTTGGTTTTGTTTTGACTGCACCCTGTCTTTTGAGAGTATAGCTGTTAAGAGATAAGTTTGACCTCCTTGGATTGCAGTGGTACCCCTGCTTTCCATTTGGTCTCTTACCTGGCTTCTTTGATCAAACAGACCTTGAAATCAGTTAATGCCCTGGCCATCTGCTTATGAATGAAGGAGGCCTTTTTCTCTTAGCAAAATATCTGTGCTTTGTCAACCTTCTATCCCAGCCACATGTAGGCTGCCTGATGAACATATTGACAAGGGATTTTCTCATGGATGATGGTAGCAAACAAACTTGAAAACATTAATGCTTTTACCTCTGCCTGTGACCATTACTTTGCTTCAGAAAATCTATGTCACTGTCTTACTGTTCATTAAAACAAATCTGTCTTACAGTTAGTTTGCAATTCTTCACTCAAACAAAGGACATCGCCCTCTACTTGTAGATGAAGGAGGCGCCTTAAAACCCTCTGCTTATAGATGAAGGAGGTTCTTAGCCATGACAGATTACAAGTTTGTTTGACAGTGTTATTTTTCTTCTATTGTCTTTTCAGGCTGAATGAAGCTGCAAGAGTTTGATGAATAACTCTTTGCCCTGCAGATGCATCTCAGGCTTATGATCACATTGAGAAGTAGCTTTCTTCTTATGTGGAGCCAATAATTGTCTTCTGAGATGCTGATAGGATTTTATTCTTGAAAGATCCATAAAACACTGTAAAACACCTATAATCAGCTTAAGAATATGGTATATGTATCGCTGAGACTTAAGGGCATATAAGTGGCGCGACTTAGGGCTATGACTGACTTCATTAGCAGAGTGGGAGGTCTGTTATGACTGGCCTATAGCAGATGGAGGTTTTTTGGCTTTTTGATGATTGCCAAGGGTGAAATGCCTTAAAGCGCCACTTCCTAACTTAGGGGATGGTTTTCTGAACAGGTTTGGATCATCTCTTTGGAGCTAGTGGTCAGAATAGTATGGCTGAGGCTAGGTAGGATTTGATAATGGGGTTTCATCTTGTCATGGGCGGACTGAAAGGTAGGAGAGAAAATTTTTTTTATGGGTGTTTTCCCAGCTGGAAAATATGACAAATTTTTGGATCAGTTGCTAGAAAACTTGGCTGTGAGAACTAGTCATCACTAACAAGTAGAAAATACTGATGACTAACAATGGATCCATTTGGGGAGGGAAGCTCCTTTTCAGGAGGTGTCCAGAATTTCAGATCTTTGGCTTATGAAGACCAATGCCTTACCCATTGGCGCAAAATTTTCACTCTTTTAGATGCTACTTCTGAAAAGAGACAACATGATTAGCATCAATGATATTTCTACCTACCCAACTATCCTTCCTAACATTTTTTCTCCTTTTTTGGCGCATTTGAACTAGCAGCCTTTTGACAATGCATATTTTCCTTTTTGTAAAATGAACCTATTTATTTCTACACTTATATCTGCCGGGAGTTCAGATTAAACTGATGAACTCCTTCATTACTCTACCTACGCTAGATCAACTGTCAAGATTAAGCTGTTTGACAGGATTTTGTTCTCTAATCTAAAACATGAAATTTAAAAGATGACTCAAATTAGGATTAGGCAGTCTGATTTGTCATGTATTTGAGGCACGAAAGACAAGCTGCACGCAAATATTATTCTGCAAAAGGGAAATCTAGAAAAAACAGGGCTGAGGTGTACAATGTATTTTCCATCCCTCGTTTCTCTCTTTGGTTCTGTTTTGGGCGTGTGGAACCAGTATCTTTTCCTAATCTACTCTCTGTGATAAGTCAATCTTACACAATGTTGACCATATTTTTCACTCACTAACTTATCAGCAATTAAATTTAAACATGTTTAGTTATGATTAGGCTAGATAGCTGAACAAGACATTTAAGTACAAGTAGCAGCATTTAGACTTGCGTGCTTTCCGAAGGACTATTTTTTGAAACATGGGGCCTTTTCCTATTTTTCAACCGCCCTCTTTTCTATCTTTTACTGTTTTTGACTTTTCTATTTATCTATTTTTCAAACAGTGGTATATACAATGAATGAAAGTGTTTAAACTTAGAACTGGAGTTCTTGACAGAAGTAATGCTTTAATGTCCTGCCATTTACAGGGCCTCCAAAAGCTTCAGTCCCATCAGGTTCTTGTAGGAAAAAAACATTGTTTCCGCTGACTGAGCTGATGATGTAAGGCCCTTTCCATAAATTTTCAAACTTACCATGTTTACCTTTGTCTTCTCTTCTGGAATCCCATTTTAACACTTTGTCCCCAATCTGAAAATCATTTTCCTTAGTTCTCCTGTCAAAAATCTATTATATTTTGTCTTGCGCTAACTGAGCCTTTTGGTAAACTTCTTCTCTGGTTTGTTGCAAATGGATAGTCTGATTTACCCTCCTTTGCATGTCATTTTATTCTATTTGAACTTCCTGCAATAGTTTCATTACTGGAACAACTAAGGAAGTTGGGAAAATGGCATCTATGCCATAAACTAGCTGGTAAGGAGACATACCTATGGATTTTTTGGTGGTTAGTCTATCGGCCCATAGTGCGTGTACTAGTTTTCCATGCCATGCTTTTTGATTTTGTTCAAGAAGCTTTTTGATGATGTTGACTAGGCTTTTGTTAGAAGACTCAGCTAAACCGTTACCTTGAGGGTAATAGGCTGTGGAATGTCCTAATGAAATGTGATATTTGTAACAGAAGTCAACCATTCTTTTGGAGGAGAAGGCAGCGACGTTGTCTGTAATGATCTTTCTGGGACAGCCAAATCTGGATAAGATATTGGTTTCTAGGAACTTGATGATGACTGAATCAGTGGCATTCTTGGAGGGTATGGCTTCTATCCATTTGGTAAAGTAGTCAGTGGCTGTGAGGATCCATTTATGTTGAGCGGATGAGGAGGGGTGAATTTCCCCGATAAAATCTAGACCCCATTTTTGGAAGGGTCCTTCGACTATGATGGGATGTAAGGGCAAAGGTAAAAGCTTTTTTCTGCCATCAAAAATTTGACACTTATGGCATGTCATAACTAGTTTGTGAGTATCAGGGAATAAGGTAGGCCAATAATAACCGGCCCTAAGGATTTTTTTTGCTGTGGTTTTCCAGTAAAGATGCCCCCCACATTCCCCTTCATGCATTTCACGCATAATTTTTTCTGCATTAGACTCAAGCAAACACTTAAGCAGCATACCAGTGGGATTCTTCCAATATAGAAAACCATCTATAATGCAAAACTTTAAAGATTTTTGTTTAATAAATCTTGCTTTTGTTTTTGATAAATTCGGAGGAGCATTTAGATAAGAAAATACATAAAGAATATCTGCATACCAAGGTGAATCCAGAAACATTTGATCAATAGGAGGGAGCGTGCATTCTTCTTGTTCTTCTAAGGCATTAGAAAAATTTATCTCTAAAGCTTGGAAGTTGGTTTCAACCATTAGCCTTGCAAGTCCTTGTCCTTTAACTAGTTTGGTAGGTCGGATTTCTAAGTCATATTCTAGGATGATAACGATCCATTTTCCCCTTTTACCATCGGGATCTTGGTTCAGAATGTCCTTGACGACAGTATTAGGGACGAAAGCTATGACATGAGAATGCAAGATGTAAACTCGGAAATCTTTCAGTGCTTTTACTAATGAGAAGGCCTGTTTTTCCATGATATTGTATTTCAAGGGAGCATCTCTCAGGGATTTGCTGAAAAAGGCAATGGGTTGTTCTTGCCCAGCTGCATTTTTCTGTAACAATACAGCAGCTATTGTGTGCTCCGAAGCAAATGAAAAAATGTAAAAATCTTTGGTGAAGTCAGGGCTTATCAATACTGGTGTTTCAGTTAAGGCCCTTTTAATTCGTTCAAAAGATTTTTTGGCTTCTATAGTCCATTTAACCCCGACCTCTTTTTTCAACATATTTGTGATATCTTTCAGGAGTTCGGCAAGGTTTGGGATGAATCTTCTTAAGAAATTTATCTTTCCGATAAAGGACTGCAACTCCTTTATATTTCTGGGGTGACTTATTTGCAATATACCTTCGATTCTCTGTGGGTCTATTTTAATTCCTTCTTCCGAAATAATGTGACCTAGGAGTTTTCCTTCCTCTAGACCGAAAAGTGTTTTCTTGGGGTTTAGGGATAAACCGTATTTTCTGCATTTGTTGAAAACCTTTCTTAAGTGTGCTAGGTGTTCTTCATCTGATTTAGAATATACAGTTATATCGTCAAGATATATGACTATGAAAACACCTATGTCTTCTGAGAAGGCTATGTCCATGGCTCTTTGAAATGTGGTGCCAGCATTCATCAATCCAAAAGGCATTTTAACATACATAAAAGTGCCCCAAGGTGTGGTGAAAGCTGTTTTATGTTGATCAGTGGGGTAAACCAGCACTTGGTTATAACCAGAAAAACCATCAAGCAAGGAGATTCTTTTAGCACCTACTACCTTCTAAAGTATGTGGTCCATTTTGGGCAGAGGATAGTTGTCTTTCAGACAGGCCCTATTTAGGTTTCGGAAATCTATACAGAGTCTGATTTCTCCAGTCTTTTTTCTAACTGATACTAGATTTGAGACCCATTCAGAGTATCAGAGAGACACTATTATTCCAGCATCATACATCTTTTTGATTTCCTTTTCAACCAACGGTAGTAATACTGGGTTTATCCTTCTTAACTTCTGTTTGAAAGGATTTTGGTTTTCTTTGAGGGGGATTTTATGTTGGATGATGCTTGTGTCGTATGATTTCAAATCTTGGTATCCCCATGCGAACACATCTTTAAATTATTTAAACAACTCAATGTATTTATGTTTTATATGAGGTGGAAGGGTTTTGGATAGTTTGACCTTTCTAGGTTCCTCTGGGCTTCCTATGTTATATTCTTCTACGTCGACCTCAGTGGATTCCATTTTTGGCTTTTGGGCCACGTCGTTAAAATCAAACAATTCCTCTAGAGGTGCAAGCCCTCTGGGTATGGTGTCATTTTCACAATGTAAGACTTCGAGCTCTCTTGGATCAATGTCCTCTTCTATCTCAGTTCCAGATGAAGGATCTATCAGGTTCAGATCTGTCCAAGAAGGCAGATCTAGCTCTTGGTCTTGATCGTGGCTATATTCCCTTTCTTCATTTTCTAAATTTTTCCTGGTTCCTTCAAATTCATTCCTAGATTGTAAAAAATCATCAATTTGATCATCATCTTTGAATATTTGCCAATGATTGATATTATCTGGTACAGTAGGGCGATGTTTGACCTGAAAGCTATATTGCTGATTTAGACATGGCGTTTGGCCATTGCTTGCAGCAAAGGCGAGTTCATTTGCCAGACTATTTTGAATCCTAGGGATATAAATGAGTTCATACTTCTCGAAGGTTTTGAGGATGTCTAAAGCTGCATTCCTGTATTCCCTTAGTCTTGGGTTTTTTGCTGAATATTCACCTTTGATTTTCCTGATTACAAGTTATGAATCTCCCTGGGCTGATACTTTTTTGGCACCTAAGTCCTTAAGTATGTGCAGACCAATGAGAAGGGACTCATATTCCGCAATGTTATTAGTACATTGGAATTCTAATCTGAAGGAATGACCTTCATTAGTATTGTGTATCCAGATACCGGCCCCTGAACCAGTTTTGCCACAAGAACCATCAAAGCTTATAATCCAAAGAGCTTCCTTTTCATACAAGATACTAAGTTGTTTTTCAGTTTTCTTGGCACTTTGGTCCTTGGTTTCCATTTTCAGTAATGGGAAGGGTGCTTCTGACGGTTTGAAAACCTCCTCATTTTCTATTATCTGCTTGTCCACATCAATTTCATTATATAAGATGAAAGAATCTAAATTGGAATGAATGGAATAAATGGGAGTATTGTTTGGCTTATTCCGGTTACTAACCATGTATTTCGTGTGAGTTTCTCGGTATAATCTCCTAGTTTGGTTGAAAACTGGGATGGTAGCGAATGACATATCCATTTGGAGATTACCTTGTATTTTGGCAGCCCATGCCCTTGATAGTAGCATTCCATACTTAGGTGGGATATCAGCTACTACTACGTCCATGACCAAGTTTTTCGCTGGTAGCTGTGTTAGAGCAAAATCTAGGTTCTTTATCAGACCTAAGAATTTGACCTGACTTGAGTCAAAGGAATACAGGTTTTTGTAAGGTTGAGTTACCTCTAGTCCCAGGTTTTCCATGACCGCTCTAGGCATGAGGTTATGGGAGGCACCAGAATCTAACATGGCATTATGTAGTATCTTGTCCCGTATGTTCAGACTCACATAGAAAGGGGAAACAAATCCCTCTTGGTATTGACCTTCTATCTTCGGGCCGAATAGGAGCTTAGGTTTGTCGTCAGTTAGATTCAAAGTATCTGCCTCGCTTCCTATGTCAAAAACTTTGAAGACTTGAGATCTATACCTATCTATAGTTATTAGTTCGGTAAGGGGTATGGTAATTTTTATTTTGGAAATTTCCCCTTCGAAACTAAAAGGAATTTGTGGTCTGGACAGATTTGTTTCAGCTTTCTCGGACATGACTTTTTTTATGCTCTTAATTTGCTGACTCTGGTTCGGGATTTGGTTTGTCACAGCCATCTCGGGGATTTTTGTAGAGGTACTAGGAGTATTTGAGCCAAGACTTGTTTGAATAGCTTTATCTTTGTTTTGGTCAATTTTCTTGGTCACGATTGTGTTGCTATCCATAGCCTTTTCGGGGATGGTATCGGAGATTTTAGTCATGTCAGGACTACCCTTTTTGGAGCGGTCTTGGTTTTTTGGACTACCCTTTTTGGAGCGGTCTTGGTTTTTTCTACTTCTAAGGTTATACTGCCTGTGAGCTTCTATTATGGCATTCTGGAAGTCTATGGCAGGATCGTCGGGATCTTCATAGTTGGTTTCGTCCTGATTTGGAGAGAAGAATGATTGTTCTTCTTCCGTGAGATACACCTCACTCTCATTATCAGACCCTATGAGGTTCAAATGACTTTTATCAATGGGTTCTGTATCCCTATCATCTTCTTCCACATAATTTTCATTAAATGGTGGTCTAATTTATTGGTCATTTTCCCTTGGTCTGTTTTGAGGCTGCTCCCTCCTAAAATTTTGGTTCCGGTTTCTGTTTAGAGGGTTTGGCTGATTGTCCCTAACAGGGGCCTTTTCATTTATCCTTTCCCACATTTTGGCCATGGTCTTGACTAAGTCATCTATTCTAGGATCTAGGGAAGGAGATGAAGTGGAGACCTCATCTCTGTATGTGACTTTTCTTTCCGATCTAGTCCTAGCTCTTTTTTCTGCTAAGTTGGCATCTACTTTTATGGCTATTTGTTGCATTTCCTCTAAGGTAGGGGGATCCTTGTCTCTCAGATGATATGTCATGTCTGGATCAAAACCCTCAGGGAATTTCGCTAAGGCTAAACCAAGTGGGGGTTTGAAATGAGGTGGGAGGGATTTATACACACTGTTGAACCTAGTGCAGTAAGCCTGGACACTTTCCCCATTTTCCCGCTTTAGGTTGTTATATTCTGACAGGATTTGAATAGGGTTCTTTCGGACTTCCCACCTGTTTCTGAAGACTTGACACAGTTCTGGGATGTTGTGGATGCTGTTTGGAGGCAAGCTTTTGAACCATGTTTTGGGTTCTCCACCCAGGCTTTGGGCAAATATTCTCATTCTGACGGTCTCGTCTTGTACTTCTAGGTATTCAAAAGCATCGCTAATCTTACTTATATGCTGTTGAGCTGTGGCTGTGTCTTCTCCGGTGAAGTGTGGGATTTTGTCTTGATATTTATTTGGGAGGGGAGCCAAAGGTAGTGGCAACACCAAAGGTGCGTACTAGGCTGCCATGGTGGGAGCTAATGGATGATGTACAAGATGAGGGCTTGTGGGATGGGTTGAGGTGGTTTGAACAGTAGTGGTTAGGATAGGTGTGGCGGATGTACTTGGAATAATGACCTGGTTTTGAGCAGATCTGGGATGGTATGAGCCAAAGTGATGGAGAAGCTGAAAGTCGGGGGGTGTGGAAGGTGAGGCTTCTCTGCTAGGACTTTGTAATGGTTCTAGGGTTTCAAGATCGTCAAATTTTATCTTACTATGTGATTTTCTTCTGAAAAGAGTTTTTAATGACTCTAATTCAAAAGGTGAATCTGGTAGGATAGTGAGATGTTCAGGTACTGATCTAGTTTTGCGGATGGATTTATCAGTAGCTAGATGGTCAGTTTCGGAAACTTGCCACAGAATCTTCTCTGGGTCATCTACTATGATAGGGGGATTTGGGTCTGGGTGGGATCTAGTATAGATTCTTCGTGAAGCCAGATTTCGAGTTTCGAGTTTAGAGAGGGTGGTATTTGTGAAAGTTTCAGATGGATGGCCTCTCTAAGTTTATACTAAAGTGAAGGATGGTCAAAACCAAAAGGGATGGATTGGTGGGGTCGCCAGGTGGAACTTGGTTGTTTTTGTGAAGATATAGCTATGGTCCACCACTAGTAACTAATCTGGAAATGTTTTTAAGATTTTTCTGAGTTTCTTATGTGCAGCCTATGGTTTGTTAAAGTATTCTAAACTTGTTTCGACACTTTTCTAAGGTGGCGAGAACAAAAAGAGTTTACTCAAAATGATTTTATGGACTGCTTGCTTGTTTAAGTATCTAAAGGACTAAAGAGTCTATAAGAGTTTGCTAGACTGTCATGTACTTAGTGTCCCACCATCTCCCGCTATGTTAGTGAGCGATGGGATAGGTTGAACGGATAGTAACCTAGAGTTCGGTAAAATAGTAAGGCCTACTGGAGGCTAGTGGAGTCGCCAGGTGGAACTTGGTTGTTTTGAGATGTATGGGTATGGTCCACCACCAATATTGACAAAAACCAATCTAAGGGAGTGTTTTGGGGTTTTTTTTGAGTTTTATGTGCCTACGAGGTTTGGAAGAGTTTCCTATGACTGACTCATCATTTCTCTAAGATGGTGAAGGAGCTATTTTCTACTCTTCGGGCAACACTTTAAGTTTTCTAAGTTTGAATGAGACTTCGAGAGTTACTAAGGAGTACTTAGATTGTCACTAACTCAGGGTCCCACCGTGATCGCCATTATGTTAGTGAGCGGCGGGATAAGTCAATTAGATAGTATTCTTAAGACTGCTGGAATGTTTAGGGAAACTAAGCTTGTTTATTACTCAGAGTCCCACCGTGATCGCCATTATGTTAGGTTGGCGATGAGGTGGCTCAAACGGATAATAGCCTAGATTTTAGTAAAGTAGTAAGGCCTACTGGAGGCTAGTGGAGTCGCCAGGTGGATTTTTAGTTGTTTGAGGTATATGTGTATGGTCCACCACCAGTACTGACAAAAACCAATCTAAGGGAGTTTTTTGTGGTTTTTCTGAGTTCTTTATGTAGTCCTAAGGTTTGTAAGAGTGTCCTATAGCTGAGTCATCATTTTTCTAGGATGGTGAGACAACCAGATTCTACTCTTCTAAGTTTGACTGGGATTTTGAGAGTTCCTAAGGGATACCTAGGATGTTTTGACTCAATGTCCTACCGTGATCGCCATTATGTTAGGGTCTCGTGATTTGGCTGATTGGCAAGCCAAATGACAGTGTAACATCAAACCAAGCTTTGGAGCCCAAGGACCTAGCCTTCCTGGACTCAGAGAGGGCTCTCTCTATATGTGTAAGGGATATCTGTTTGTTTGCTTATTGTGTTATGATTTTAGGATAGTTATGAAGTATTTTTTTTGGTTTTTTAAGTTGTGAGGGATGAAACTGATCAAAGATATAAAATAGATAACAAGATGTTAGATTAACTGGGCTATGGGGTCAAAAGGTCAAGAAAGCTATTAGATGATGATACAAGGCTATTGAAGGGCCGATTTGATTCAAGGTAGAAAGGATCTTAGGGCAAAATGGAGTAAATGGACATCAAGTTTGTGAAAAAAAGAGAGTTTCAAGCATAACTAGTTTAATAGATAACATAAACATGGTAGGGCAAACCATTAATCATGCAAAATGTAACTACAAGCTAATCAATACATAGAAATAAACATTCAAGCCATGCATAGAAGTATAAGACCCTCTAACTTTGGGAAATGGCTATCAGACTTTGGGGAAAACACTTAAGGAAGACAAACAACTTAAATTACTATGCCGGAACGCCTAAACATAGTACTTCAAGTTATTGGGCACTTTGAACAACAAGATTTGCATAGTTTTAGGCAAAGGGCTAGATCGAAACTAGGCCTCCTTGGTTCAACAAGATGATAATCTAGTCAGTCAAAGAGAAATTTCATGGATGGAACTATAGCTAGCCATAGGTAAGCAGGGCATACCGTAAGTCATAGTTAGCATGTATAGAACTATGAATGAAACAAGCAACAATATCCTCAAGTTGTTAAAGAGCAGTTAAGAATTCTTTAATGCAACTAAGGAAGAAGAAAACATGAAAGCTATGAAGATTCAGGAAATTTGAGGTGCCTCCATGGACATATCTCAAATTTGTTCTCTACTGATCTATAGCAAGCAAGAAACATGTATTCATGAATGAAAACTAGAAGACAACAACAAAGCAAGAGACACTATACCATTCTACCAAGTCATGGAATCCATCAACAATCCTTCATCATCCATCCAAGAACATCCAAGAGGCAATCCAAAAGCATAACACAAGTATTTTCTTCCAAAGCTCATATGACCATATATTGCTTCTCTTCTCAAGTTCAACCTCTTTTTACAATGCAAGCCTTTGGAATAAATAGGCCAAAGTGAGGAAAACTTCATGGTGCAACTTGCCATCCTATTGGCCTAATCAAAATATCTAAACTTGTCCTCGAGGCTTTGCAAAGCCCAAGGCACAAAAATATCTCATAAAATATCTAGAAAATGCTAAAAAAGGAAAAATAATTGACTTTCCATCATTTTCCAAGTGCAAAAATAGTTAAACGCACATTTGGAAAAAACAGATTTTAGAGGTTCAAAAATTACAAAAATATTTCAAATTTACATCAGCAAAAGGTCCCCTAACTTTCCGGAAACATTTGGCAGCCTTTCTAATGTCGAAATGGGGCTCATGATAGCTCGTTGGAAAGATATGAGTGTCTACTTTCCAGAACAAGTGAAATTTTCCCGATCCGATGCCTAAAAATTTCTCCAAAACTACACCTGTGTGTAGAAAACCAAAAATTACAGTCTGCTGATATAACGGGCAGAGTGTGAAAAAAGTGAGCCCTTTTCGCCATTTCGGGGAAGCAAATGATCTCCAAATGTTCTGAAAATCACTGAGGGTGTGCTCTTGAATTTATGGAATCCAATGATACCATTCTCCTCCTTTGACGAATCCCCAAAATGGAATGGCGAATTTCATGAGTTTTGACAAAAAACTCAAAAATGCCAAAAAACCAAAAATTGTCAAAAAGCGCCCAAAATTGGTGTGCATGACCCTCAAGGGTCCTCAGCAACACGCTCCAAAACTGAAGCCAAAATGTCAAGTGCTGATGTGCTTTTCTTCTCTTTCCGTGCCGGGCGCTTCCCTTTTGCCTCCTTTAGTTTCTCTTGAGTGGCCTTTAACTTGCGCCGGGGAAACTGATTTAGCTTTTGATAATGCTTTGTCATCCTCCTTTGCAGCTCTAAGTCTCTTTTGGCCTTCTCAAGCTTCATCTCCAAATGTTTATTGGCTCTTTCTAGCCATGCCTCCTTATTGTTTTCAATCTCTTGCTCAAGTAGTGTAGTGAGGGGAGTGGATTGAAGAAGGGCTTGTTCCTCTTCCTTTTTCCTCTCAAGAGCTTTTCTAAGCCCTATGGTTCTAGGCTTCTTTCGCCTAGGCTGGTCCTCTTATTCTTTTTCAACAAAATCACCTACAAGCTCATCTATCCTTGCTTGGGCTTTGGCAGCTTCTTTCTTGTATTTGATTGCTCGTGCCTCATAGACAGCCATATGGACACTCATTTGCCTATTTTGGATCTCGAAGAAATGATTGAAGTTCTTTGCCCGATGAAGGTCATTCTCCAATGCTTCAATTTGGCCCTCTATATGGATTATAAGGTTTTCTAAAATGCGGGCCTCATTATCACTGTCATCACTTTGGATTGGGATGACAGCCAATGCACCTCCATGCTCTTGACTTTCACCTACCTTGCCTTTCCCTTTGCCCTTGAAGGCTAGTCTTGCACTCTTCCTCCTAGGCAAGTTAGTGAGAGGCTTCTTTGGCGACTTTCTTTTGCTCCAGATAGTTCTTGTCACTTTTGAAGTGACCACCTTGGACACTTGCTTTCTCGATGTCTTGGGCTTAGCCTTTTCGGGAGAGGAAGGCATAATTGCTTTGCCTTTGTCATCTTGTTTTTCACCTTCTCGAATTTGCCTTTCCTCTTAAAGCTGCTGTGTATCTTGAGGAGGGTACTGTGCATCATGATGAGGGTGTTGTTTTTCTTCTTTATGTTGCCCCTGTTCCTCAACATCATACTGCTCACACTGCTACCCTTGAGCATCAATACCATGCTGCTGTTCTGCCTCAATCTCCTGTTCATTTTGTGGTTCAACCTGTTGCCTTTGATCATCGAGATCAAGCTGTTGTTGTACTTCAACTTCATGCTCACTGTGTGGCTCAAACTGCTGCCCAAACTGCTATCCTCCCTCACTGAATTGCTGCTGCTCAGCACTCTTCTCTTCTTTCTCTTGCTACTGCTCACTTGCATCACTGTCAAGCTGCTGTCCTCCATCACCTTCTTCATGCTGCTCCTCATCTTTCTCTTCATGTTCATGTCCCACTTCTTCTTGTTGTCCACTCCCTTCTCCTTCTCCATGCTCTCTTGACTGTTCTGTAGTGAATATGAGCCTTCTAGGAGTAAGTCTACTAGAGGAAGGTGAGGGGCGATGAGTAGGAGATGTGGGAGATGTATGGACCGGAGGGATAGTGGAGAAATCCGGGTGACTAATGAAATCATCCCAAGAAACCTCTTTCTTCTCCAGCTGGCGAAGGATGATGATTTTAATCAGAGAATGATGGAAAATAGAAGCTACTTGATGTGATAGAGGCTTCTTCTGGACTAAGGAGGCCATTTTCTCGATGCTTTTGCACAAGAAGTAAGGGATATTGAGCTACTTGGTTCTAGTGAAGTGCATCAACAGTCGGATATGGTAGGAATAAACTCGGGAGAATCTCCCTTCACAAGTGAAATACTTCATTATGATCTTCATAAGAGGAGCATAGCTGGCAAGAAGATGAGAGAAAGGGAAAACATCAGTGCATGTTTCACTGTGCTCGGGCTTGATGAAAGGCTTGTAGTCATCCAAGTCTAGATAGGCTTGCTTGAACCATTTCTTGCCAAGATATGGGATTTTAGTGGCTTTAGATACCGACCTCTAGGAGAACTTGAAATCAAGGCCTGCCACTTGGAAATGTTTTCTTTTGAACCTCAAGGCACATAAGTGTGTTAAGGGCGAGAAACTTTTGACTTCTTGTACCTTCTGGCAGAAATCCAAACACCCCACCTCATGAAAATTGAAGAAGATGGATGGGTGTGCATTGACTTCTTCAGTAGAAATTGGCTCATATCTCTTGTGTAACCCACTTCTGCTATCTTGCTTGGGCGGCATCTTGGGCTAAATGTGCTCTTGAAACACCAAATTGCCTCACTATCTTTGAAATGCCTTCTCTAAACCAAACTCTGTCAATCCACTGCTTTAATGAGGAAACAATGTTCTTGGATGTTGCTTAAAATGTCCCTTTTTGATACAAGACCCCTGTCCCTTCAGAATGTTGCCTTCCCTTGGTCATACATTTCAACAAATAAACTTGAAGAACAAAAAGACAGTCAATCAGTATACACAGTCAACAATGATCTTTTTCCTATGTTTGTGGTAAGGGTGGCCTGCCCTTGGATGTTTTGAGGATATAAGCCACCCTTGTCTTGTTAGAGGAAGGTAAAAACACAGTTTTTAGTTCAAAACATTCTCTTTCCTTGTAGGCACTTCACCAGTATTTTCAACACTACACCACAGTCAAACAAAGGAGATCCACATAGTCAAAGTCACTGTTTATAGAACAAGGTGGCATAGTTTGAAATGTTTCTGAGGTGTTAGCAAAGGTCTTGCAGCAGTCAAAAACCAACAAGTCTGTTTTCAGACATGATATTTGCCCTCTTTATACTCTACTGTCTTCATACAAGGTTTTGACCAAAACACCTTCAACTGACCACACTGCTTCCTCACTAAGGTCTGACTGTTTGGAGGGTATTTATAGGTTTTGAAACACTAAGAAGGAACCACCTTTTTGAATATGCTTTCTGCTGATGAATCTGAGCTATTTCAAACTCAGATTTTAAATCAAAATACCCTATTTCCCTTTTAACATAGTCACTTAACATAACTTGTTTCAAACCCAATTTCTTTTGCCCCAAACATCATCTAGCAAACGTGAATTTAAGGGGGAGCAGTGCAAAGTACCTCAAAACATGATGCAAACATTTTTCGTGAGTCGAAGTCACCTTGGAGGCAGGTTGAAAGCGTGTTGGATGCGTTCAGATGTTGCAAATCAAGCGCGACACTCTTAAAGGAGAAAACGCCGCGCATGAAGGTGTGTCGGGTCACTGTCGGGCCCTTGTGACTTGCGGCTACAGGAGCGCCGCGCGCCTTTGTTACCCTTTGCAAATGATGCGCATAGGAGCGCCGCGCGGTGTAAACACTTTTAAAACACTGAAAACCGGTTTGAAAACTTTGTTTCTCTGCTTGCAATTCCTTTCTCTGGTCTCGAGGGTAGCGAGAGGAGCTTTGTGAGTGTTTTGGACTTTGCAAAAAATGAATGTGCCACGGTCATTTACCCTTTTTAGAGAGCAACAAACCGGGAACGTTCTCCCGTCATTGATATTGGAGAAAGGACGAAAGCTTTAATTCTGCTTGCTTCAAACCAAAATTTGAAACCTTTTTCTAGACAAAATCAGTTTTATGAAAAATGTTTATAGTGGTAAAAACCATTAGGCTATAGGTGAGACCTCCCTTAACCTTTGTGAGAATTGGAAAGTTTGACTGCTTCTAATTCAGAGAATAAAAAGGGTCCTCCTTTTGGATACTGTAATTCCAAACTTCTTTCTCACCTATTATCTTTGTATTCTTTATCCATTGTAACAATGTGTGAAGGGGCCTTCCTTTTGACAGTGGCATGCTCATATTACCTTTACTTAGTTCTAGGACTCAAAACACATATTATGATCTTTCTTGCACTCTTATAACCCTCTATATTTATTTATAATGCCTTTATGCTGAAGAAGAAATTTAACTGCCACTTCAAATTCTTTTATACCTCTGGTCTTTGAAAGGAATACCTGTCTTTGTCATTTGGAAAGAGGATATTTTCTTGCTTTTGCAACATAAACTAACATTTTTCTTTGGAGTTAATGATGCCCACTGTGCAACTAATCTTGAATATAAGTGAAAAAATGCAGTTGCACCCACCTATGTTTGATCATCCTCTGTCTAAGAAAGGCGCTTTTTCCACAATCTTTCATCTGCTCAAAGTATACCAGCATGGTGTCTTGGGTCCTTTGTTATAGGAACAGACTGTCTTTGGAAAAACAAAGGTATTTTTCCTTTTTGTCCACTGTAATGGGTTTTTTGAAAGCATCCTCTTATGATCAGGAGGATCAAAGTCCTTTGAAACATAATCTTTACCATGTCCTTTGCCTGTGTAGTGACACAACTCATCAACCATTCTTCAGTTGGTTTTGTTTTGACTGCACCCTGTCTTTTGAGAGTGCAACTGTTAAGAGATAAGTTTGACCTCCTTGGATTTCAGTGGTACCCCTGCTTTCCATTTGGTCTCTTACCTGGCTTCTCTGATCAAACAGACCATAAATTAGTTAATGCCCTAGCCATCTGCTTATGAATGAAGGAGGCCTTTTTCTCTTAGCAAAATATCTGTGCTTTGTCAACCTTCTGTCCCAGCCACATGTAGGCTGCCTGATGAACATATTGACAAGGGCTTTTCTCATGGATGATGGTAGCAAACAAACTTGAAAACATTAATGCTTTTACCTCTTCCTGTGACCATTACTTTGCTTCAGAAAATCTGTGTCACTGTCTTACTGTTCATTAAAAAAAATCTGTCTTACAGTTAGTTTTCAATTCTTCAAGTCAAACAATGGCCATCGCCCTCTACTTGTAGATGAAGGAGGCACCTTAAAACCCTTTTCTTATAGATGAAGGAGGTTCTTAGCCGTGATAGATTACAAGTCTGTTTGACAGTGTTGTTTTTCTTCTACTGTCTTTTCAGGCTGAATGAAGCTGCAAGAGTTTGATGAATAACTCTTTGCCCTGCAGATGCATCTCAGGCTTATGATCACATTAAGAAGTAGCTTTCTTCTTATGTGGAGCCAAGAATTGTCTTCTGAGATGCTGATATTATTTTATTCTTGAAAGATCCATAAAACACTGTAAAACACCTATAATCAGCTTAAGAATATGGTCTGTGTATCGCTGAGACTTAAGGGCGTATAAGTGGCACGACTTAGGGCTGTGACTGACTTCATTAGCAGAGTGGGAGGTCTGTTATGACTGGCCTATAACAGATGGAGGTTTTTTGGCTTTTTGATGATTGCCAAGGGTGAAATGCCTTAAAGCGCCACTTCCTAACTTAGGGGATGGTTTTCTGAACAGGTTTGGATCGTCTCTTTGGAGCTAGTGGGCAGACTAGTATGGCTGAGGCTAGGTAGGATTTGATAATGGGGTTTCATCTTGTCATGGGCGGATTGAAAGGTAGGAGAGAAAAAAAGTTTTATGGGTGTTTTCCCAGCTGGCAAATATGACAAATTTTTGGATCAGCTGCTAGAAAACTTGGCTGTGAGAACTAGTCATCACTAACAAGTAGAAAATATTGATGAATAACATGAGGAAATTCCAAGCATAGATATTAGTATAGTTGAGCACACTATTAATATGTATCCGAATGTCAAATCGGCGCGTCAACGGCTTCGTCATGTTCATCCAAAGAAAGTCGTTGCCATCAAAGCAAAATTTGAAAAACGTTTGGGTGCTGGTTTCATTTACCCTGTTTCGCTAACTGAGTGGGTTTCCAATATTTTTCCTGTCATGAAAAAATAAGGAACAATTAGCGTGTGCATCAATTATCGGGATGTTAATCATGCTTGTCCGAAAGACAACTATCCTAATTCCTTTATCGATTAGATTATTGACGATTGTGCTGGATGTGAAATATTTTCGTTCATGGATGGATTTTCTGGCTACAATCAAATAAATATCGGCCCAGATGATCAACATAAGACAACATTCATCTGTCCCTAGGGCACATTCGCTTATAGGGAAATTTCGTTTGGTTTAAAGAAAGCTGGGGAAACTTTTCAGAGAGAAATGGATTATGCTTTTAATGACATCAAGCACATTGTTCAACCATATCTAGATGATTTACCAGTGCATTCATGAAATCAGACTGATCACCAGATGCATTTGAGAGCCATTTTCTTATGCTGCCGACACTACAAAATACGCCTCAATCCACATAAATGTGTGTTTTGTGTTGGTTCTGGTCGTTTGCTTGGATTCTTTGTCTCAAAATAAGGGATTCGAATTGACCCTTTGAAGGTTCAGGCCATTCTTGATTTGCTTGCGCCATCAAACTTACTTCAGATACAAAAAATTCAAGGAAAGGAAAACTTCCTAAGGAGGTTCATTCCAAATTATGCCGAAATGGCTAAGGGATTTACTTGACTCTTGAAAAAGGGGGTTCCTTTCCATTGGGACCAAGTTGTGCAAGATTATTTTGATGTTGTCAAGGACACTCTTGTCCGAGAGTCATTAATGTATCCTCCTAATTATCAAAACGATTATTTCCTATATATCGCCGTGGCCGAAACGACCATTGCTATGGTATTGGTGCAAGTAGAAGAAGGAATTGAACACCTGATCTATTATTTGAGTCATAATCTCAATGATATTGAAGTTAAGTACTCATACGTAGAAAAGCTTGCCTTAGCAGCTGTTCAAGCTGTCCAAAGATTTTGCCATTATATCCTTCTCCAAAAAACAACAATAGTTTCAGATTGCAACCCCATGACTTACATCTTATCACGTCAATTGCTGGGGGGAAAATATTCAAAATGGATTGTCATTTTACAAGAATTTTATTTGGAATTTATCAAATCCAAGTCAAAGAAGTCTTTAGTTTTGGCTAAGATTCTCTGTGACCTTCCCTCTAATAGTACTGAAACTACGTCAGAACCATCAATTCCAGACGAGTCTCTGTTTCTAATCGGATCATCTAATCCTTGGTATGGGGATTTCATCATTTATCTCCAGAACCAAAATTTTCGAGCTAATACCTCTCACTCTGAACAATGACGTATTCGATACCAAGCCAAAGATTATCTGATCGTCGACGATACACTTTATCGTCGTGGTGTCGATACCATTTTAAGGAGGTGCCTCACTCATGAGGAGGCCGAAAAAGTGTTAAATGATTTTCATGCTGGGGCTTGTGGTGGAAATGTATCTGGATATGCTACTGCGCAGAAGATACTCCGCGCTGGTTACTTTTGGCCTACTATTTTTCGAGACTGCATCGTCTCGGTCAGAAGTTGTCATGCATGCCAGATTTTTTATCGTAAAATCCGCAAACCGCCAGTGCCAATGCATCCTGTTGTCTCTGTTGTACCATTTACAAAATGGGGTATTGACTTCATGACCTGAAACCCTCCTTCGTCCGGGGGCATGGTATATTATTATCACAATTGACTATTTTACCAAATGGGCTGAAGCGATGCCTACATTCAACAACACAGGACAAACAGCTGCACTGTTTTTCTTTAACCACGTTATTGCATGATTTGGGGTCCCACAGGCTATAGTTACAGATCATGGGAAGCATTTTCGCAACCACATGATGTCTGAATTGACTGCCAAGTTAGGATTGTCACATGATAATTCTACTCCTTATTATCCACAATCAAATGGACAAGTTGAGGCTATTAACAAAATTCTTAAAAGAATGCTTCAACAAATGATAGGAGTTCGTAAAAGAAACTGGAATTTGATCCTGTACTCCGCCTTGTGGGCGTATCGAACCTCGATGAGAAATGAAACCAGATTTACTTCCTTTCAATTGGTGTATGGTCTGGAAGCTATCTTACCAATCCAATGTGAAATATCATCGTTAAAACTCGCAATAGACTTGTTACCTGACACCTCAAAAGAAGAAGCGCGTCTCCTTAACCTCATCCATCTTGAAGAAATGTGTTGTGAAGCCCAATTATCCAACAAAGCGCATAAGAGATGTATAAAGGCGCAATAAGACAAAAACGTCCAGCCTCGCATTTTCTCAGAGGGTGGCTTGGTCCTTCTCTATGATCAAGAAGCTAATGTAATAGGTACAGGGAAATTTGAGCCGTTATGGAATGGCCCCTATATTTTCAAAAGAGTTCTTGCTAAGGGTTCCTATGAGTTAGTTGATTATGATGGAATTCCATTGGCACAACCTAGAAATGGGTTGTATTTGAAACATTACTATGCTTAATCATGAGCGTGGTAATTTTTTGTATTATATTGTATATATTCTTACTATATTAATTTGTTTTTAGAGTTTTCTTGACGTTAGTAATCCGATTTACATTTCATCACAGATGTTTGAATCTTCGGAACCATTTGTTGGATATGCTGATGGTGCTAGTCATAGTACGCAGAATCTATCCTCTATAGCGTGGGCCATTTTCTCTCCGAACGACGAGTTAGTGAGTTTTCAAGGGATTTCTATTGGTATATTGACGAACAATATCGCTCAGTATAGCACGTTGATCGAACTTCTCTCTGATGCCATTTCATTTGGTATTAACCGCATAATCATAAGGTTAGACTCACAACTTGTGGTATTACAACTTAATAGTGTTTATACTGTTATAAATCCAACACTTCTTAGATTGTTCCTAAGAGTTTGACTTTTGGAAAGACATTTTGATTTTATTCAATATCAACACATTTCCAGAAATTTGAACACATTGACTGATTCATTAGCTAATCAAGTTTTAGACAGACATTTGTATCATATGTAAAGAAAACATTCACATCAGTGAATAGGATTGCACATTAAACAGGAAAAACTCTGAAATCATATAGATAGATAGTTATAGGTTTTTACAAAATTTGTGTCCAAGACACATTGGTCATCTGACCTCAAAACGTATGCAAAATGTCATAAGTACACTAGTGGTGCTCGTGGTAACATGCTATAGATCTAGCTATCCTACGAAGTAACCACATCCAACGGTTAGGAACCCTAATAGTGTGTCGCTGCGGTCGCATAGGAAGCTCTTGGATCTGGAAATCTGGAATTCTGAAGGTCAAGCCTTCTATGTGCTACTGAAGCTCAGTCAGAGTCTCAACCAGATCAAGATCCTGGAGGACTACTCTCCCAACTGCCCTCTCTGCTGGCACATCTGCTTCGTGCTCTGGTTCCACTACAAGTTTAACACGACCAACATCTGCATTACATCAAACATTTAGTTTAGTCTTGGAAAGAAATCAAAACACAAAAAAATTGTATAAACCTTAGGAAAATCAAAAAACATGGTCAACACATTCTTACCTATTGCATCCCACTGAGAACCTTCTGGTAGTGCTAAATTTGGATCTCCTCGAAAATCGACCCCTGCGTATGCATACTCATTGATGGTGACAATCTGTCACCAGAACCAGGCAAAGAATGCAATAGTCAATTGGCCAACATGCCGACCAATGAGTTCTACCCATCTCTGCATCCGAGGATCTCTAGGACTAGCTATATCTAGTGTCACATGTTGTGGCTTCATCAATGGTATCCGAGGCGAAGGATATAAGGATAGAACCGTAACTAAAATTCTTCTTCCTTCCTCCCTTTGCTTTGTTTAGTTGTTCCTTTATCTGGGATAGAACAAATTTAGACTAGTTGAAGACGGTTGGCTCCATACACTCTAGCGCATACTGCATATATGATCTGTTCGCTACATGTAGTGTAACGGTGCTGAAAAGTTTAGCGATTGTGAAAAGGATAGTTCTCAAAGGCAAATCTCCGACATCCTGAATGTTTATTTTTCTGTATTTGTTAGGTTCTTCCCCTGGATAGAAATACTACAGAATATAATCCCTCACTGTCTCTCCTCCAACGGTAGACCGTGAGATTGAAATGGGCAAACCTCTCCTCGAGAAACTTGTGGGAAAATACACATCCTTAACTGTTATAAGAACCACTTAGTTCTTAATATGAAATGCCTCTATCACCGGATCCCATGCTCGAACCAAGAACTCCTAGATTTCTATTTGTTGCCTCATCCTGGACAATTTGAAGTACTTAAGCATTCCACAATCTCTTAGGGCTCTTACAGTACCCGGATCATTCAAGGCAATCATATCTTGTTCTTCATTTTCTCTTTCCCTCCATGTAATTGTCATTACAATCCGATGGAAACCTGAAACACAACCATAAGATCCATTAGATTCCATTTATTGAAAAAAACTAGGTCAATGTTGGGCATAGTATGAAAATCAAAAACTTAAACTATGCCCAACACACTCCCTAACAAGAGACAATGTGTTGCACATGAAATTACACTTCACTATACTTTCTATGCAATGCAGGTTTTGACATTCAAGGGTGCGTTGCCCTCATTTTTGGCAGAATTTACCCTAGGGACCTTAAAACCCTAAAAATTAGCAGAAATTGGAAATGAAATGAATACCAAAGGGAAGAGGAGGTTCATGGCACTAACTTGGATCGAACAACGACGAAATCCGTCCACAAAAATGATCGTAATTAGCAGTTGAATTTTGGGGGCAAAATCATGTTCAAAGCTCCAAAATACACATGGTAACTATGGAATGGTAAAAATGAATAGTGAAACTACTCTTAAATAGTCATTTAATTATTTGCAAGTTAAATTTATTGCTATGGCTATAGTTTTATTATGTTTTTATCATGAAACAGATATTTTTAATCCATTTGATGTTGTTCTGAACAAGAAATACAAACTGATGAACAGATTAGTCATGTAGATTTATTTCAAAGAATGACTTGACCAAAAAGCATACTTTTTCTCCTTATTTTTCGAGCTTTGTTAAAAACGAAAAAGAGTTTGAAGCACACTTTTATCTCTTTTTCGAGCTTCTATAACAATGAAAAAGGAACCCTTCTTTCAGCTCTTTTCAGACTCTGATAATGTGAAAATATTGCCGAGCACTTGTCTTTTCGAGCTCGTAAAAGTAAATGAATTGATATATACTTAGTATAAGTTTAACTCTTTTCCGGACTGAGATAGATTATTTACAAAAGAGGAATACCTTGGTTAAACATGACCAAAGAGGTTCTCTCAGGTATTAATTTACACTTTTTCGGATCTGAGTGACAAATTTACGAAAAAGTACTTATGGAGTTTTCCTTCGTCCACTTTTTGAAACTTTCTAAATATGAAAAAGGACTGGGCTATCACTGTCGTTAAGCTCGTTAAAACATAAAATAGTGATGGGCTTGTCAATCATGGCAAGAATCGAGTTTCATTCATCGTTAGACTCGTTAAATTATTAAATAGCGATACTTTATTCGCCCGAAGGGTTGAATTATAGATCAAGAAAATGTTATCCTCCTCAATCTTGTTAAAAAATAAAAAGGTACTGCTTGACAAATGACCGAGGAAAATTTGGGAAAAGTGAGCAAAATTTCTTTATGGTAGCAAGTCGGTCTTGAACATGACACTTCTTTCACTCCATGTCCGTGATTGTTTGGGTTGGGTAATCATCTTGATGGTTCATTCACATCTATGGTTCATCATACCTTCACTTCAGTTTTGGGTCAATGCTGCCAACTCATCACAGTGTTGCCGATATGTTCAAGAGAAGTCATCTAGTGAATACATTCATCCTTCTGCAATACTCATAAACCTTTAGTCTCATGACCGTCATCCCTGAAAATTTCTATATCAAGTCATACCCTTGTCTCTGAAATCAATAACTCCCTTTTCGCAATAAGGTGACTTCCTGTCGACAACAAATCAATATCTAGGAAGTTCACTTAGAAACATCATATTCCATTACCATGAGGCTTGTTACAGCATCGACAAGATCCTCGCTTCCAGACCTTTGACTGAAAGATTTTGTTTAGCGTTCGACATGAAACCATCTATTCATGCCTTACGAAATGTACTGCAGTACCTTGAGGGCCATTTTCATTAATGGTGGTTCTCTTATGTTTCTTAACAGCTCACATCATTGACTGGTAATCAAATGATGTCTTTCCATGTTTGACGAAAAATCATATATTCGCATGGCTAGACTTGTACCCGAATGATCGAGTGAATAACATAAGAAGACCCTGGA
Organism: Pinus albicaulis; assembly: GCA_034641835.2. Taxonomy (NCBI): domain Eukaryota; kingdom Viridiplantae; phylum Streptophyta; class Pinopsida; order Pinales; family Pinaceae; genus Pinus; species Pinus albicaulis. The sequence continues at coordinate 1,299,620,749 of CM076584.1, read as the reverse complement.
TCTAGTTTTAGCCATCCGGGCTGTGATTTCAGGATTGTTGTACACATCATCTATACGGTGACCTTACATACAGATTGTCATCCGAACATGGGCCTATATATGTAGGAATGTCTACATTGGGCAATATTCCAATGTCGACGACTTTTTGAATTATGTACATGTTATTAGATTGTTTATGTGCTGAACATGGGAATTCCTACCCTCATAAATTATGATCAAAGAGTATATATCATGATGTAATGTATTGTAAGATTGATGCAGGCGACCACTCCGCTTCATCTCCATCCCATCATAGTGTAAAGCATCTGAATCAAATGTTTTTATTATTTTTACCTCATGCTTTAGGGGGAAATTGTTATAGGCCAATTTGGGCATCATTCCCAATGACCTGGTTAACTGGGAAACATCTCCAGGACCAATGAATAAGGGTCTATCATTCCCTATCATTTCAAGTTGCTACATGCCCTAAGGCAAGAATAAGACAAATCAAACATGATTTTCATCAAGCAAAGGTTTCCAAGGTTTGAAGTTTATTATATAGCATGTGGGATCTCACCAACGCTGCCTCTAAGGGGACTAAGTGCGTTGCATATGTAGGTAGCCCCATGCAAGGCTACTCTGCAAAGCACATCCCGACATGTATGGGTGCATTGCTCACATTGGGAGTGAAATTCTCATTGTTCCGAAATCTCCACTTGGCCAATGCCTTCTAGAAGAGTTCACATGTGTCAAGCTTCGAATCCAAGTGTCCATTTCACATCTACATGACTAGGAACATGTCTTGCCTATTATTGGAAAGTCATTCATTGCAAAACTACCTTCAGTTCATCTATAAATTGAACACAAATCTGGGTGTTTGAAAAGGAAGAATTTGAGTAGAGAAATTCTGGAGGATTTTCAATTAAGAGTTAGATTTGTGTAACAACTGTTGGAGAGATTTATATTGTGATGGGGCTAAGGATCGTTGTTGGAAGGGTCACTTTAAATTAGTCATTTGATTGTAACCCCTCCTTCTATCATCATTAAAGAATACAACTTACTTTTCCCTATATGCATCTGTATTGGATTTGATTTTCCATATTGCAAGGTCGTAGTTGATGTATATTGTTTATGCTTTACTGATTTAGCTAACTAACTTGAATAGACATCTGTATTATTGCTATCTTCTGCTGTTTTAGTGTTATTTCTTGCAGGAAGCATTTCGCACAAACCATTTGAATTTGAAGCTACAACGGAAGCGATAGAAGGAGCCATTTAGAAGCGCTTGGATTACAAGTAAGTCTCTAATCCTTTCTGTGTGTCTGTTCTGAGTTAGGAAAGGTATTCGTATAGTCTTTAATCTATTTTTCTAGATTGTCATTTGTCGAGGGAAGCGTGTTTTATCCGTAATTCACAATTCTGGCCCAACAATATCAATATTATCGTAGGACCAGAGATCAAAGGGAGGAACTATTTAGAATGTCCTAGAAGGAGGATGAGATCCTGGAGGATTATATCGAGTGACTCCAATACAATTTACATAGGTCTAGGCACAATGATTTAGATAAAATTATATTAAATACAATTTTGATTTAATGGGGAATGGAGGATGGTTGTATGGACATATTAAACCTCGCGGGAAAATGGTACATATCAAAGGAGCCTTATGATGACATAGTCACACTATATTTGAGGAGCTCAAGAGGATCATCAAGGAATTGAACTTTAGGATGAGTTGCTAATGTTAGAATACAAAAATTAACTAATGGTAGTGAGGGAAAAATTAAATTTATTTGAAAACTTTAAAACCGATATTATCAGTTCTCTATCTTCTCAATTAGATATGTTACATGTGAAACAGAAGTAGGTTGAATACGATAAATCTATTTCAATATTATTCCTAAAATATAGGAAGAAGCACCCCTTCATAGAGTGCCCACTTAATAATGTGGAGATCTGTAACATTTGTAAGTAAGGTCACTTGATAGTACATTACCCATCGCTACTAGGGTTAAACACGATATTCAAGGAATTGAGTGAAGATAATAATACGACATATTTTATTGTCTCTAAGAAACCATGACAAGCTTGACCACCAGGTATGACTCGATATCCATTGTCTTCTTTCCATACATGGGTTAATATGTATAATCATCAATTGGTTCCTCAACAATTGTAGTATCCTACAATACCTTGGTAGTTTCCTAATACTCCTATGATTTAGTATCCTAAAACTTGGTTACAATTCCCCTCTCCTTCGAATCAAAAATTTCCATGGCCTCAAGGATGGCACGAAACCTCTTTTCTAGAAAAATTACCTGTACAGTTACTTATGCAGTAGCAACAACTGCAACTTCCTTTGAATACACCATAAAGTAACCCTCCTCTGTGATCTCAATTACCATACAAACTAACCCAAATCCAAATACTATGGTAGCACAACAAGTTGAAGCACCCATTTTTCCCACTTACTATATTCCCTCTATTAGATGTAATGAAGTACACTTATGGCCATACAGGATAATAAATCCAAAAGTTTCACCTGTTATTACATAAGATAAAGAATAAAAATCTCATAGGGAAGAAACTCCAATCCAAGAATCATTAGAAAGACAACACACCAAGACTCTTGTAACATCTAATGCCATGGTTACTATTGATATAACTATAACAACTGATGTTATTGTTATCGCTGAAACTCCTATAACAGTTAATTTCATTGTTAATATCAAACCTTCTATAAAAATTGATGCCATTGTTAATATTAAACCTTATGTAACATCCAATGTTGTTGTTGCTACTGAAACTCCTTCGAATCCACCTTACACAAAGAGAATTACTATAGCTAAAGTTACTATAAAACCAGATTCTTTTTTTATAAAGAAGTTGAGAAATCTGTACATCTGAATTCCATTACTACAAGTAATCATAGATGTCCATATCTATGTGAGAATAATAATGGAACTTTGCATTAAGAAACCTAGTAGGAAGCCCTAAGATCCTCCCACTATCCATGTGGTGGTAAAATTGTCCAAACTAATGTTGGGTGAGACTCCACTAACCAAATATGATGATCCATGGAATATAAAAGTAACTATTCACATTAGAAAAATGGTTATTCCAAATACATTTGTTGATTTGGGTGTTGTAATAAATGTGATCTCTAGAGAAACCTTTGAGTTTTTCAAATTCAATAATTTGTAACCAATGCCTACTGTATTATAATTGGTAGATATATCCAAAATTTTATCTGAAGGAATTCTAGAATATGTTGTTATTTCCATGGAGTCCTGGGAGTATCCGTCTGATTTCCTAGTGTTGTAGCCTAAGACACACCTAGGGGGACACCCCATAATCTTAGGAATACCTTTGTTAGCCATTGCAGATGCATTCATTAGTTTAAGATCAAGTTTTAAGACGGTATTTGATGGAATGCTACAAAAAATCTCATTCTCTTGCCTCCACCCAAACCAAGCATTGATTATGAAATCCCTTTTATGTGTTGAATTTAAAATAGAAGGGGATGATGCATGACAACTCCTCATGATTGGTAAGGTATTTTATTTTAAATATGAAATAGAGGATGACACTATTAGTAGTTTTATAAGTAATCCTTCTATTATTACTCAACAAATATCACCACTCTTAAATAAAATAATGAGTAAATCCAATGTGGATGATACTATTGATGATCTCACTACAAAAAACATAGCAAATTCCCTAAACCTAAAGGGTGTTCCAATTGAAATTGAGCTTGGAAAGAATTTAAACATTAACCCAAATTTATCTCCTAAGAAAACAAAGAAGTTGATTCAACTATTGAAAAAGAATAAAGAATATTTTGCATGGGATTGCATGGGCATGAAGGGTAGTCACCTTGGTTTATGTACCCATCATATTTATCTGAAGGATTTTTGCCATCCTATTTGAAAACCACAACAATGAATGAGTCAAACTCTGGAGGATATTATCAAGGAAGAACTCCAAAAATTATTAAATGCTAATTTCATCTACCCGACCTTTGATAGCCAATGGGTGTCCCCATTATCCATTGTGCCTAAAAAGGATAAAAAATGGTGACTATAGGGAGCTCAATAAAGCCACACAAAAGGACCTATTTCTATTACCTTTTATTTACCAAGTCCTTGATACCCTGTCTGGTAAAAAAATATTTTCATTTCTTGATGGGTTTAGTGGTTACAATTAGATCCAAATTTCTCCTGGGGACTAGGATAAAACCACTTTCACCTACCCGTAGGTACATTTGCAGACCAAATCCTTCCTTTCAAACTCTGTAATGCACTAGCTACTTTTCAGTGAGCTATGTGGGGAATATTTTTAGACTTGGTTAATGATTTTCTAGAGAATTTTATGGACGATTTTACATCATATGGTGATGATTTGATGTAGCATTAACTAATATTTAGAAAGTGATAGAATAATGTAATAAAACTCACCTTTATTTGAGCATTAAAAAATTCCATATGATGATGAATGAAGGAATTGTGTCAGAACATTATATTTATTTTTTAGGAATACAAGTTGATCCAAAAAAAATGAGGTAATATTAAGAGTTCCTACTTGAAAAACAAAAAATGAGGTACACAATTTTCTAGGGCATGTAGGTTGTTATAACCGTTTTATAGATTTTTTTCTAAGTTTGCATCCCCATCGTTTGCATTACTTTAAAAGGATGCATAATTTATATGGATTGATAAATGTAAATATGATTTTGTAGGTACAAAAAGGTGGGTATTGGAAGATACTATTTTATGTAGACCTAATTGGACCTTACTATTCCATATTTCTTCAAATGCCTCTGAAACTATTAATGGGGATGTGCTGGGAAAAAAAGAAGGATGAAAGCCTTATGCTATCTATTACATACCCTCGACAAATTTAACTATATGGTAAATGAATAGGAGGTTTTTGATGTTGTACATGCTATCAATTAGTTTTGAGATTATATTACATGCTATCAGGTTGTTGTACATCCTGACCACTCTTCCATTCGATTCTTAATGAACAAAAATATTTACCAATGGTAGAGTCACTAGGTGGTTACTTTTACTCAAGAATTTGATATCATTATTGTGGACAAGGTTGGAAAGAATATTGTACTTTCCGACTTACTTTCTAGACTTCCCAACAATAGTGATAATTCATCTGTTAAGGATTTTTTTCCAGATGAATATATTTTTGCAGTCTCCACTCACTCATCATTGTATGCAAACATCACTAGCCATATTACTATAGGAATAATCCCACACCACCTTTATCCTAGAGAAAAGAAGAGAATTATTAAGAAAGCACCTGATGTTCTTGGGTGGATGGATATCTCTTTCACACGGGGCCAAATCACAAAATTCGATGATGTGTGAGGGAAGATGAAATATATAATATCTAAAAGGATTACCATGATGAGCCTTGTGGTGGAAACTTTGATGATAAGTTATGATGTAATAAAGTACTTTGTATGGGCCAATTTTTGTGCACCATATGCCAAGATGCAAAGAAGAATGTACAAGGATGTGACAACTTCCAAAGGATGGGCCAACCTATTCAACCAAATGAGATGCCATTACAAACTTAATTGGTTATTTATCCTTTTTAGAGATGGGATATTGATATTTTGGGGCCTATTAACCCCCTATATCATTAAAAGTCCTAAATTATAGTTTGTATACATTATGTTACCAAGTGGGTCAAAGAAAAGGCACTCATTGAGGCTACTGAACAAGGTATTTTAGACTCTTTGTTTAAAGAAATATTTCTTTATTATGGGGTGCAAAAAGAGATAGTTACAAATGGAGGGTCATAATTTACTTCCTAGTTGATTGAAAATCTCACCAAGAAGTACAATATTAATCATAGGATCACCTCACCTTACCACATGTAGGCTAATGGATAGGTGTATAATACCAACAAAGTGATTAATGCTATTATTACAAAGATTGTGGGTGTTCACCATAGATATTGAGCTGAGATACCTCTAGAGGAACTTTGGGCCTATAGAACTACTTGGTGTAACAACACATGCTTCACTCCATATGATATTGTGTATGGTAAGAGTTTTATTTTTCCTATTGAGTTCAAGATCAAGACACTCAAGACTACTTTAGAAGTGAATTTGAATTTTACTACAACACAAAGACATCATCTGGACTAGCTAAATGAATTAGGAGAAATGTGTTTGGATACCATACAACAGACTACTATCATTCAACAACATCAAACCAAGTAGCATGACAAGTTTATCAAGAAGAAGGTATTTTGGAAAGGTGACTTCATGTTACTATATGATTCCAGGACTTGGTGGCTAGGTCCTTACGAAGTAGACACATCATTTGAAAATTGGAATGTTAAGTTGAAACTATCGATGGATCACAAAATTATTTTCTTTCTAATGGGCACCATCTTCAGTTATATCATAAAACACTTTCTAAGGATTCATTCTTTCACATTATCTCAGATTCAAATCTTGAGATTGTTGGTGTAAGAGAAAATATTCCCGCGATTCCAACCACTTAATTCAAATTCTGTTTAAATAATAATAATAATAAATAAATAAATATAATGGTGAAAACCCCTTTGGGGCACAATTAGATAGGTGTCAACTGAAAACAAGCTTGTTGGTAGTCGATACATTGTATTCTTTCTTGCAGTATATTTTTAATATTAAGAGCTTTATATTTTCATATGTTGCTAAATTGTTATTACACTCATTGTCACTACATTGATAACTGATATTGAAGACCACTGTCATTTCCATCCACTCTTACTTAGTACTGCTACTACAATCACATGGATTTTTTTTTCCAAAGGGACCCACAAAGGAAATTTTCCATGCACTATGCCAATGATGTAGCTCTTTCCAAGTTAATATAATCCTGAACCAACTGTTATGTCATGACATCTATTAAGTTCCCGATAAGTACATCTTTCTCACTTGCATCACTACAATTTTTCTGACATGACATACCTGCCATTATGACTGAGGATGGCCTCCACTTCAGCTGGGGGGGGGGAATTTACATCGTTCTACCATATGATTGACACAATGTGCCACACCATCAATACCATGACTTGGAATGCCACATTATCATTCTTGGAATATGTATTTCCAAACAAAATACCATCATTTATCACCTTTATACCATTGTTACTTTGATCCAATCATTTGAAATTCATTGGTATATCCCATGTTACTTTCCAATTATGATGCCTTGCATACCAATTAAACACCCTGTTGTAATCAACCTTGTCAACTTCTGAAAACTTAACATTATTCTCCCCAAAAATAATTTCATGTTACATTTATTGACATTGTAACAATTCTTGTATATACATTCAAGCCATGGGAGGAGCTCTTGTGCATCATGAGCCATAATTGACTAATTCACTGCATAATCACTTGATATTATACATGATATAAAAAATGTAGGGTGTCCAATGTAATTTGATAGGTTGAGGGGATTTAATGAAGCCATTGATATTGAATTCACACAAATTTTATAGAATGGGGATCAAGTATAAGAGGATTATAAATCATAGTTATAGAGGAATTAATTTCTAGAGTAACAAATTTACCTCAAATATGAATATATTAGTTTAACAAGAAAATGTTAATTCCAACAATGAAGGCTAATTTTATAGAATAAGGAGAACAAATTAAGAACAAGGGTAAAGGTGTAGATATAAATTCATTACTATATCCATGGGAGGATGTTTCATACTTACCCTAGAAGTATATTACTTGTGAAGGCGGGTGTAATGCTTTCAACTACCAGTTCTAGATTTTGTCCCATCTCTACCATGGGAAATTGAATAATATGCCATACTTTCTACTGGAATAACTGAAGCATACAGTGAATGTTGTTCGACAGGGGAGGCATCCATAAATATATGTAATAAATCATGGGATGGCTAAGCTCATTATTGTTGATACATTGGAATAGCAAGGGAGAACATGGGTAGGATTGGAGGTCTCTACCAAAGGGTTGATGGTGAGCCCTGATATTTCACCAAGATAGTTACAACTCCCAACGGCTCCTCAACTTAAGTTATCAACTCAGGGTTTGTACAAAATTAGAGGTGACAATGTTGTATGCACAATAGGTTAGGTTATACTCATGCCACCCTCAATCATGACATAAAATCAAGATGTTCAGATACCATTCCTCCAACCTAACTATAATGAATACTTCTAATAAAAGCACAACTGAAACTGATTCTAACTATGAAAGTGAACTTTCCATTCATTCAACTTGTAGATGCTAATTAATTACATGAAAGAGAAATGGATAATCTACTTGCAGAATTAAAGCTACTATATATTTCATAATTCATCAAATCAATAACCTATTTGCATGTATCATTGATCTACTTCACATTTTCTTGAAAATTAGAAATCTAACTTGTAACATGCTTGTGAATGAAAACCACTAATTCGACTCTGTTTTGAATTGAGGAAAAGCGGTGGTTGGAGTGGTTTAGGAGATTCTCTTGATCATAAAATCAAAATTTTGGGTCATTATTCATATTGACTGAGCTAATTTTGAAGTGGGGAGAAAAATAGGTGGAGGAAAATGGTGCTATAGGCCTGCTAAAGGTGTTGCTACAAGAGGTCCTGTATTATTATGGGAGGATCTGTATTGATACAAGAGGGGTGCCGAGAACATTTTGAGGGTGGAATGGTGTCTAGAGGGTAGGAAAATATTAATTAAGGTAGGAGGGAGTGAATGAAGGTTTTGGAAGCCTCCTAGCCAAGCCCAAGACTTATCAGAGGTCTGTCTTGCACTAATATGGATGCCCACGGTGTCCTTAATTGCCTAAACAAAGTGACCGTGAAAAAAAAGTTTTGGGAGTAGTGTGAAAGGTAAAGGGAGGATATGGATAAGTATGAGTGGAGATGAACAGAGGTTCCCACCCCTGCAACTAGCCACATGCATGTATCAAATGCCCAATAACACAGTGAGGCAAACCATCATGGAAAATATGAGTTGAATTTGAAAAACATCTAATATATTTCACAATAATACTTTGATCACTAAACTAACTCCTAAATTGTAGAAATTAATCATGAAAAGGATAACTAACATCTATTTATTTCCAAGAAATCATAAACAATTTTTTTTGGATTGAGATTGTAAAAATTTCCCACCATTCTCCCACAAGAGATGTGTAAGGGAAGAATGAAACCACAAGTTTTTATAGCTTAACATCTACTGCAATAAGAGACATACATGAAATTATTGGAAAGGATAAGAAGACATAAATACAAAGGATGGAATAAAGCCTTTGGGCTGGGCCCAAACCCAAGGGTTTCAACCCTATAAGACTAGCTCAAATGTAGCTCAATAAAAAACTTCTCATTAGCAGAAAATAGTAGTATCATACATCACATGAAAGTGAATAATAACAATTTCAAGCCTTGGGCTCAATAGCCACTCCTAGATGAATAAAAAATTTGAATAATAATGAACCTTTTAGCTGGGTTATTTATACAAAAAGGTAGTTGATAGAAGCTCCCTTGAAAATAGGAGTGATTCCCTCCTTGATCTTGAAAACTGTGGATCTGGTCCTACTTGAGCTTCACTTGCACTTGGAGTTACTCGACTGCCAATGAATTCAAACTTGTGAGTCAGGATGCTGTGATATCAAGCCGAGTTAGGGTTTTAAGGAGGTGGAAAAGCCCCCCTAGATTCTCTCCTGGTTGTATTGATCAAGCCCGTGCATAGTAAATGCCTAAAAAATCTTATTTTTCTTGCAGTTACATCACATTAGGCCACATACTATGAAAAGCACCTTTTAATCTTCTTACTAATCATATTATAACAAAAAATGTGAATCAATGTGATAAAAGTATAGTTTTAAGGCTGGAGGATAACATAATGATCTTCAAGATATACCTATTTATGAGACTCATTAGCCGACTCAAGAAGAAATAGGGAATGAATTAGAAGAAAAAAGTGAGGATGTTGAGATGAAAGAGGATGGTCTGAGCAGAAGGGATGATATTGAAAATTCTCCTATTGATACACCTACTAGAGAATTTTGTGCTGACATCCCCAATGGAGGTCTCCCTACTAATATATTTTCCAGAGAATCTTATGCTGAAATTTGATCTAGCTGTATATTGGTAGCCACCCATATATTCTGCTTGGACCCCCACTATTGTTTCTTTCAGTTTCCTTAATTGTAGCACAATTTACTATTTTTGGCAGTTTTTTGGGTCCTAAACTTCCAAAGGCGTTTTGAGGCCCTAAACGACATTTTTTTTGGAAAACGGGAAAACTTGATAGCTTACATTATGGGTTTATATTTGAAATTTGTAGTCATAAGATAGATATTTCTAATGAGGTATCGTACGCATCAAACGAAGATCATATGCCAAATTTACGACCTTGGGAAGTTGATGTACCAATTTACCCCAATGGGCCCCACAAACTTTTGGCTCTTTATCTCTTAGGATTAGGCTTTTAGATTTTTAGGGTTTTCCATTATTTCTAAATAATAAATAAGCCTCTGAGCCTCATTGTAACATAGTTTATAATGAATGTAGCCGCCACATCTCTTCTAAGAGTTAAGCTACCATCACCTGGTCTAGTTTATTTCCATTTTGCATGTAAAATTTTTTTAGTACTTTGTTATTAATGAATTGAAGTTTTGTTTTCACTGTATCTATGTGTTTCTATTTATATCTATATTTCATTTACTTCCTTCATAAATCTAGACTAGTAGTATCAGAGCGGTCTGCTATTTCTATGTTTTTCCGTGCATGTCCCCAATGAGGTCGGGTTATAAGGAGTTGGGACTTGATCTGATTGAGTTGTTGCAAGACCGTCCCCATCAACATTTATGGCCTCCCATGTCAGAATGAAAGAAATACGAGTGAGCAAGAGATCCTATCAAACTGTTGCTCGAAGAATCCATTGAGTAGGAAAGGGACAATATTATGGACAAATTTTCCCAGATCCTTCGGTGGATTCCTACTGAAGATGCATCTTCATCGAGTGGTCACTTTGAAGGCATAACCCCCTTCAAGGTACAAGCGAACTCCAATATACCTATATTAGAAGGTCAAATAGATGAAAATGTTGTAGATAAATGGTTGAATTTGTTGGAAGGTTATTTTTTGATCCATAGTTTCTTCGATAGGGAAAATATTACTTTTGCACTGCTTAAGGTTGGTCCCCATGTCAAGGACTAGTGGGAAAATTACTATGAGAAAAGGGTCAAGGAACCCTCTCTATTTAAAATCGCCCTCTCTTGAAACTCTTTCCGAGATGTTTTCAAGGAAAAATATTACCCCATGGGGAGCTATGAGGGAAAGTACATACAATGGACCACACTATGGAAACAAAGAGACCAATATGTGCATGAGTTCACAATTTTTTTTCATACTCTACACACAAAGTTTGTTGAAAATGGCACCAAGAAACACTTCTATTTTAATTCGCCCTTTAATTAAATTAGAAGAAAAATGTAATTCCACATCACAAGACAACTTGTATGAGTTAACTAAGCTAGGATGACTTAGTTGGTTCAGTTAATTCAAGTTGAGGGTCAAACTAGAGGCATGTAGAGTGTCTCCTACCTTTTAGGAGCCCTGGTTGAGTTTATCTTGAGTTGCAATTAATTAACTTAGTTTACCTAAGCTAAAGTCAGTTTAACTAGTTCTAATTGATGGAGGAACTAAAGAGAGGTCAAAGTGTGTGAAAATTAGATTTAATTCACATGCAGTGATCAATCAGATAACTAGTAATTCACTCATAAATAACTCATGCATATCATTTCTAAGAAAGAACCTGTTGAGATTGGAGTTAAGGGAAGTGTAATATCAGTTATATAATCATTCTATGGTACAGGTGGTGCATGGAGTTAGAGGAAGAGCCTTGATGTATTCCACAATAATTATTGGGGAATTTCCTTGTTAATAGGGCCTAATTACCTAAGTAAACTGCACAAGGAAACATGGATTCCTGAATCCAAGAAATTGGTTAAGTATTGAACCAATCTTGCCGAAGAATCATTGAGACATATAGAGATAGTGCAGAGGTTTCTCAACTTGGATAAAAGAATTGTAATCTTCTCATATTCTTTGGCTCATGGAATATATAGATAGTGGGGTTTGTTAGTTAAGGCTTTCCCTAGATAACTATTTGTGTTGTGTGAATGAAATTCTTTCTCTTTCTTGTTCATGTGATAATGTGATTGTAATTGGTTTCCACTATTTGTAGAGTAGATTCAAGTATTTTGTTTTATCATAATACAAGGTCAGTTGAATCTACGTGGTTTTTCTAAAAATTTGGGTATCAAAGACTATAAGAAACATCTAGTGCTCAAGTACCATGGTTGTATGCATAAATAAATTCAAGAAGAAATGGAGTTCCTAGACATCTCCTCGCTTGGTGTAGCATATTGATATGCTATCAATATTAAACAAAATTTTAAACAAAAGAAGCATGACTTTGGATCTGCGAACCAGAAGCTAGGTAAGAGCACCCCCAAAACACATAAAAAAGGACAAAGCCAAAGTTGGGCTGCCCAAGACAACCCAATCAAATCCGCAAGCAAATAATGTGACCACGAATACGAAGAAGGACACATGAAAGTGGTGTAAGTTCCACAAGATCCCCACTCACAACACAAATGAGTGTCGCACCAAGCAGTCATTGGTGGCCAAGATGAAAGCTTTAAAGTCTGATGAATGTTCTAATTATGAGCCGAAACCTAACAAAGGGAATGAAAAGGGGAAGTATATTATTGATACAGAACCTAGTGCCACTGTTGCCACCACCAAGGTCCAGAATAATGAGCCTGAAGATCCAGAGGAGGGGGAGCATATATCCTCTCACAAATGTGGGTGAAAGGTCCTCTGTTGTAGTTCATTGTCGACATTGAGAGCCAAAATAACCTCATTTAAACAAAGGTTGTGAAGTGGTTGGTCTTACCGATCACACCACACTTGCAACAGTACACCATCGAGTGGCTCCACTTAGGAGGAGATCTCTATGTCAGCCAACAATGCCTCCTTCCCTACAACATCAACCCCTTCACAGATGGGATACTATGTGATGTTTCTCCTCTTGTATTTTTTGATGTTTTATTAGGCCATCTATACTTGTGGAAGTGTCATGATATGTATGAGTCTAGGACTCACACTGTTATTATTACTTTGGGAAACAATTTATACAAGATACTAAAGGTAGCCCCACCTACCACCATCTCTTTGATCTCTACTTAGTAATGTAGTAAGATCATCTCCGAGACCGGGAAATTTGTTTTCTTTATGATTCACTCTCAAAGAAAGGGGAAGATAGTGGCCACATCCATGGCCCCTGGGAAGGGTTCCCCCACGCAGCAGAAGTAAGTGGATAAGGTCGTGGAAGAATACATGGACATATTCTCCTCACCCACGGAGTACCTTTGCACTGTCAGATCAAGCATTTGATCGATTTGACTATAATATAACCTCTACCTAAAGGGATGATATACCACCACTCCATTATGGAAAATGAAGAAATCAAGCGTCAGATCCAGGATTTTCTGCAAAAAGGGCACATCCGACCTGTAGAAATTATACAAACATATGTATTCAATGGATAAAATCCGATCTAAAAATGTACGAAAGCTAGATACTGAATCACTTCTACAAGTCAATTGCAGAAATTAAACACAATTTCCAATCACATGAAGCAAAGAAATAATCAAATCAAACCACAACACAAATAATTTCCTGGGGAAATCTTGCTACTCAAAACCCCTCGATCTTCTATTATATATTAACCATGGAATAATGAAACAATTACAATGCACTCTTCTCACAAGTGTCTCCTGCACTCTCACAACTGTCTCACACTGTCCTGGACAAAACTGACCAACACTTAGCCAATTCTCAGCCTCTAAATAGCCTACCTTTCTTGCACAATTCCTGATGAATGCAATCCCTATTCTTTAGGAATTTTTGCCTTCCTAAACCGTGCAAGGATCATGGGCACTCCAATGGATGTCTCATTGCATGCAAGAAACCTAATAATCACACAACTGATAGTTAACATCCCTTTAACCTTTGTCTCAACTATGTCTCCACTGGAACTCACATGCATGCAGCTATTAATAGTAGATCATTAGTTGTATAGAAGATCACTGATTGTGAATTAAATAGTATTTAATTCACTTGATCTCTCACTAGTGCAACAAATATTTACAACTAGTTCAACTGACTCTAACTCACCTAACTGAGTTAATTGATTACACGTGCATTAAACTAATGCACCGACTACAATTCAAACTTCATAACTAATAGAATTACTTTGCATGCCTCACCAACCACACTCAACTCTAAATACATGAGATAACTGAGTTTATCACACTAAGTTAACCATTAAAAGTGATAATGATATAAGATTACATTTTATTGTCAAATTTAATTAAGGGAAAATTAAATTAGATATTGCACCAAATTAATTAATTAATTTGGCCATTAAATTAATGTATCACTAGGACCTATTGGTCCCACACTAGTGTGTGTGCTGCAATTTCTTGTTGGACTTAAACACGACCAATTTCCTCACCTTGTAGGAGCCCCATTGTATTGTTACAAAATAAATATGGAACTTGGAGGCTTTGCATTGATTATTGGGCACTAAACAAAATCAGTTTCAAGAATAGGTATCTAATCCCATTGATTGATGACCTTCTTGACCAGCTCAATGGGGCCAAGTATTTCAACAAGAGGATTTGATGTTTGACTATCACCAAGTGCCAATATAACCCATAGATGTATGGAAGATCACTTTTAAATTCAAGGAGGGATTTGAGCGGTTAGTAATGCATTTCTGGTTGACAAATTCCATTGCAAATTTTATGACGGTGATGGATGACATATTGTGGCCCTTCAACAACTCATTTTTTGTTGTATAATTGGATGACATCGTTTTCTTTAGCAAGATTTGGGAAGAGAACCTGCAACACATTCAACAGGTCCTTCAAAACCTACGATAACACAAACTATGTGCCAACTTGGAGAAATGCACCTTTGGCATCAACCACGTCGAATATCTAGACTACATCATTGATGAGAAGGGCGTGCATGTGGATCCAACTAAGACCCAAGACATATGGGATTGGCTAGCATTGACCACTCTAATAGAGCTTCACATTTTTTTGGGCCTTTCAATTTTTTATCGGAGGTTCATGTTGGGATTATCTCATATCACATTGCCTCTGAGTTAGGTTACCAACGACAGAGAAAAAGAAAAGTTTTTATGGTATGAGTCCCATCAAAAGGCATTCATTGAGCCGAACCACCACCTCTAATCTGTACCTCTACTCACACTTCCAAACCTACAAAAACCGTTTGCAATTGAGACATATGCCTCTGACTATGTTATTGGTGCAGTTCTCAACTAGCAAGGGCATCTAATGGCCTATAAAAGTGAGACAATTTCTGATACAATTCATAAATACCACACCTATGATAAATAAATGTATTATATCATGTAGAAATGTTGAAAATGGAAACATTTCATTCTAGGGAAGGAAGAAATAATCCACACAGATCACCAACCTCTTCAGTTTATCCATATGTGAGGGAAGTTGCTGAACGATCGACATTTGAAGTGGTCTACATATATACAACAATTCCACTTGAACATTACATACAAGAAGGGAAACACCAATCATGTTGCAGATTGCCTCAGTTGGCCCTAGTTTCAGCATCTATTGTTGTTCTCAACTCTTGTGGCCACAAGACCTATGGATGGCCGTAGTTGCACAAAAATGAACCGGAGTTCGCAACCACATACCATATGCTAGTGGATGGAAAGCAAGTTCCATATTTACACCTACAGGACACATTATTATGTTACCTGGGCCACATTTTTGTTCCTTCAAGCGAGTGTTCCAAGATGATTTTGGAGGCACACTACAGTTAGGTCGCAGGACACTTTAGTGTGGAGAAAACTGTGGTTATACTACAAAAGTATTTTTATTGGCCAAAAATCCATCATGACATTGGAAAATATATCATATCTTGCACTGCTTTTGTGATCACCAAGCCAACCATCAAGAAGCAAGGCTTGTACACTCCTCTACCTACTCCAAGCCAACCCTCATCCATCTCCATGGACTATCTGTTAGGCCTCCCTTCTACAAAGCATGGTAATGACTGTTTATTTGTGGTTGTGGACATATTTTCTAAGATGGCTATATTTTCAGCTTGCAAGAAGAGTATCACAGTAAAGGAAACTGTCAAAATCTTCTTTGAACGAGTATGGGTACATTTTGGGATCCTATAGACGATTATATCATATTGGGATAATAGGTTCCTGAGCACATTCTGGTCGAGTCTCTAGAAATTATTGGACACCAAGCTCACCAAGTCGATTGCATTCCATCCCCAAACTAATGGATAGATAGAGATCGTTAATAAGATGATAGTGCACATACTACACATGTACAACTCCAAGAATCCACAAACCTCGGATGATATCCTTCCTTATGTGCAACATAGTTATAACATAGATCTCCATATTAGTCCTTTCAAGTGGGTCTGGGATCTCAACCATTATGTCTGATTGGTGTTTCCATGCCTCACGCGACTATATAGACATAATATGCATATGTATAGTCTGAAGCTGATAAAGTAACCCAGTAGGTGCATGACATATTGGATAAGTCCAATTCCAAGTAAAAGTAGCGGCATGATCAACATTGGGTGCCACACGAGTTTCAAGTGGGCGAAAAAGTTTGGTTGCATTTATAGAAAAAATTCCTTGTTGAAGCCCATTAGAAGCTTAGAACACTTTTATAGGGGACATAAACGATCACCAAGGTTGTGGGAGAAAATTATTTTGAGCTCAACATTCCCCCATTCCTTGGCCTACACCCAGTGTTCAATGTGGACCGCCTTCGACCATACTTTTCACCATTGTTGGACACATCAAAAATTGAAAAACAACTAACACAAACATAGCTAAACTGAAAATACATGGAACAAGGAAAAAGATGATCGGATCATGGATAAATAGATAAATAACACTTTCCAGTAGAATATCCAACTATATCAGGTTGTCAAAGATGGCCTACTCTTGCACCAAGGCAAGTGGCTCACCCAAGACTAAGTTCAGCAGAAGTTTCCCCACCTCATGGAGGCATTCAACGCAATGGGGAAAATTTCTTCCTAAGGAGGGAGAACTGATCCAAGTGGATATTGGTGGTCACCTACCTATTCCACTTGGACCCCCACCTTTTTTTCTTTCAATTTCCTTAATTTTAGCACAATTTACTATTTTTGGCAGTTTTTGGGTCCTAAACTTCCGGAGCTGTTTTGAGGCCCCAGATGATGTTTTTTTTTGGAAAAAAAGGAAAACCCATGAGTTTGTAATAAAAGGTTGTATTCCTAAGATATAGATTTCTAACAAGGTAATTTATACATCAAAAAAATATCGTATGCCAAAGTTACGACCACGAGAAGTTGATGTACCAATTTACCCCAACAGGGCCCACAAAATTTTGGCGCTTCATCTCCTAGGGTTAGGTTTTTGGATGTTTAACGTTTTCCATTATTTATCAATATTAAATAGGCCTATGAGACTCATTGTAACATAGTTTAGAAGGCATGTAGATGCCACATATCTTCTCATATATAAGCTACCATTTCTTGAGCTAGTTTATTTCTATTTTGCATGTAAACAATTTTCAGTACTTTGTTATTAATGAATTGAAGTTTTTTTTTCAATGTATCTTTTTGTTTATGTTTATATCTATACTTCATTCTGTTCCTTCATAAATCTAGATCAACCTCCCCTATGAATGTTTCCACGCTAACACACCGGTTAATATAATAGGTGGGTAGTCAAAAAGTTTAGAATTTGGATCCTACCATATTGTAGAAGAAAAACCCTCTTAGATAAGAATTAATATCATTGAAAAAGCTTGTGGGTGGCAGGTTTCCAAAAAGAAGGCTAGGAATTCTGTAATAGCATCACCAAATCAATCATATAGAGCACCAAATGATACTAACACTACAAGGAAAATACCTTCTAGCGAAGGTTATAACGGAGGTTTTAAGTGTTATAAAATTGGAAAAAAATGTCAAAAACATATCCGCTGAAATACCCGTTTGCGATAGTGGATGTTTTAGCAGAGATTATAATGAAAATTCATCACAACTAAAAAAATTTGGCTAGTTGGAGGTTTTAGTGGATGCTTTTTTAGCAATGCACTTCATAGAATAAGTAGCACCGGTGCACTACATATATAAAAGCACTGGGATTGCATACATAACTAAAAGCACTAAGGCGTTGAATGCAAAGAACAACGATGCTTGAAATGTATGCTGCCCTAGTACATATATATCAAAAAAATCCCCAGGGCATTCTTTTAAGGAATGACACCGGGGAAGGAAAACAAATATTGTAGACCTAGTTCTTTTATTTAAACTCACAATGCTGATGCTTATTATTTGTATAAACACACTGATGTGCTAATGATATAAAATAACTAGTGCTATTAATTTTAATAATGCACCGGGGCTATAAATAATATTTTGTAGCACATGTGTGTTAGTTATATGAAATCACTTGTGCTTCAAGAATTACAATGCATTGAGGCGTTTATTGCAAACAATAACATTTCTTGAAGAACTAAACACCACGGTGCTATCATTTTTCTGAAAATGCATCAATAATGCAAAATAGATGCCGTCATGGTGCTTTTATGTAACATAACGCACCGGTGCATGCTTATGTTATAGGCGCACCAATTTTTTGTATGAGATTTTTTTTGGGAAACATCGACCTGTGACAGTACAATTATTGTAATTTTTAAAATATGTCATTCATCGAAAAATAGACATATATCTTATAAAAATATACATATAAATGAAAAATTGATTAGTGCATTTGTATATGATGTTTGGAATAATTTGTTATATTATCTAATTTCTCATCTCTTCATTATAATATTTATTCATTGGTGTAACATTTCCTAATGAAATTGGATAACATAAGAGAATAAATTAAAATGTGTTTTATTATAAATCAATAAGAGGCTATTTTCCATACAATATGGGATTGTTATTGGCAACCACTTGTCTTTCAATTGGGACACTATGTCCATTACATTAAAAAAAGTTTGATTTTCACAAACAATTATTTCAAAAAAGACAACAGGTTGCATTGATATCCAAATAGATCATCATTATTCACCGGAACTGTCGTCAGTGGTCAAGATACTTCCATGACTTGGGTTATTTGGATGAATGTTTTGTTGATTGCATCAATTTTTTTCATCTTATTGATTCTGTTACATTTGCAAACATTAAAATAAAGTGTAATGAGTGTA
Organism: Pinus albicaulis; assembly: GCA_034641835.2. Taxonomy (NCBI): domain Eukaryota; kingdom Viridiplantae; phylum Streptophyta; class Pinopsida; order Pinales; family Pinaceae; genus Pinus; species Pinus albicaulis. Next base: position 1,299,601,417 of record CM076584.1, on the reverse strand, counting down.
TCTACATTGGTGATAATAATGAAAATTGAAATAAATAAGATACATCAGTGTAAATCGAATAGTAATTTACCATAGCAAGAAGTGACTCATAAAATGTACACATGGTTTCAAAACCAAGTCACATGCCTTGTTGTAACAAGTCTTCTACTGACGTAGTTCCATACTTTTTTTCTTACATGTTTTAAACCCCATTATAAATCATAGATTTAATACAAATGATTTTTTTATTCTATTAATTATAAACTCAGATAAGTAAAACAAAATATATACTTACAAATTCCACAATTAATTTTTGATATGCCAACATATACTCGCAACCCATATTCAACCCAATGTCAATCAATTCTTCAGATAAATCTTCTTTGTATGTTAACACGTATTTGAAGACATGCACGAATGGTTGTTGTAAAAAAAAATAAAATATACAAAAAATAAACATCGATTTGTTATAAGGAATATTAACAATTACTCAGAAACTTTGATATCAACCCCTTTCTTCTTTGTTGTCCTGTTTTATGTGCTGAATGAGTTTCATTTTGTTTTCTTTTCTGCAAGAAAATACTTGACAATTAATATTTTATGCTGGATTATTTTTTTATAGTACAAATTTACTCATGATTACATACATTCGAAGCACGTTGTTGTTGAGATGGCTCCTCTCGTGATGAAATTAAGTCCATTTCTTTGACCATATCCTCATACATTTTTTTGGACATTCCTACTGGCATGTTTTGCATATAAGCTCATTGATCCTTTGGTATTTCTATAATCTTCCTAAAAAAGTAATAAACTATTTTTACATTGATATATTAAAACTAAATATAACAAAATTTATATTAATAAATGAATGGTTTGTAGTAATATATACATATAATTATAGAAAATCATTTTAATTAGGAATATTACCTTTTGAATGATTCTTTTTTTTTTGTTGTTGTTTGTTTTTTCTATTGCAAGTATGGCATGTCTCATTGACCATTACTCTGGAAACGTTTCCTGTAGTTTAGATATAATTTGGTTCTTGGAATCAATGGATTGATTTTTGTATTGTAGGTGGAAAATACGTCTATACATTCATTCCACTATATCCCTCATATTTTTGTAAAAATTCCACTTTCATTAACCTCCAACACCACTCCATAGCTAATATCAATTCGTCGAAATTTAAATGTTCTATAATTTTTCTTTTCTTAGAACGAAAATTATCTTTTCCTTTGTTGTTGCTCCATGTAGAAAATTAAACATATATGAATTAATAGATTGTTTGAAACATGTTATCTAATATTCTTAAGTATATTATTGAAGAAAAAAAAAACAATAAAATTAACAATAAAATTTAAAAGTTTTACTATGCAAGGTTTTGAGTGAATAACCTTTTGAATAGTTCTGCTGCTCCAAAGTATCCTACTGTGGCACAGTGCTCCTGGTATGCCTCTCTTGCAAATCACTCCCTTGAAAATTTGGGAAAATAATGAAATAGTAAATAACCTTTTACTATTTAAAAGACTATGAAATAAGATTTTGAAAAATCAATTTCCACTCATTTTTCAATTAAAAAAAGAAGAAAAAAAATCATGTTTTTTTTTCACTTAATAAAAACACAGGTGCATTCGATAGTAAAGAGCACCAGTGTGTTTACAAGTAAAGTGCACCAATTTTGCTAGGGCGCCAAATTTTTTCAATGCACTAGCATGATATAATTCTTTATTTCTTTAATTTTGATTTTTTTCGAAATCCCGAAATGGTGCGATTAATATTTTAACACGACAGTGCGGTTTGTATTTAAACGCATCTGTGTTGTAATTGTTATAAGAGAACTGACATGGTAGAATTCATATTTATTTTTAAAAATCCCAGAAACATGTGTGTACCAGCGTTGTTTTTATTTAAACACATTGGTGTGGTTTTCTACAAGAGCACTGATATGATAACATCTTTTATATTTTTAGAATTCCAGAAACCATTGCAGGTATTATTTGAACACCCCAGTGTTGTTATGATTTAAACACATTAGTGCGATTCATCTTGGTAAGTGCACTGATAGGGTTTAAAAGCTATATGGAATTTTATTTTCATATAAGATGACATATTAATCTCAAATTTTCCTTAAGGATGCATTCACATAATTACAATAGTTCATAGTATACATTTTTCGCTTAAAGTCGCCTTATTCTTGAAAAATGGTTTGAAAACTAGATTGAAATTCAGATTGTAGTTATATGGTCCTTAAAATAAATTTCAGATATGCACACAAAATATAATTTCTCATTTTTCTCAAATGCATGGACAAAATCTCAATAATATCAAATGGCCAATTCTTTAAATTCTATATCGTTCCATATTGCTGATCAAAGTATTTCACAGTGTTCTTCCTTTCCATCTCCAATAATTTCATATTTGATTTATATTTCGATTATCTAATTGATTTTTTTTTAATCCATGTAAATTTGAATAAAAATGTATCCAAATTTGTAGGACCCTGATTCAAAATCAAGTTGAGATGCTAAAAATATTCTTCCATTTCAAAAACGTTGGAAGCTCTTATCATGAGTAGCATATCGTAAGAAGTTGGTAGATGAAAATGGACAACCTATTCACCCTCCCAATTGGAACTTGGCATCTTCTAGCCACAATCCTAGATCAATGATGGTAATAATTCGTTAGTATAATGTAATTTCAACAAACCAATTTCATTGATGTGCGTAATAATATCATTTATATTGTACTAATTGTGTTCAATATTTTTTGAAATTAGTATTCTAGTGATGATGAGCGACCCACCTACCATATTCCTGTGCACCCCACTACAACATCAACTTGAGATAAGGTTGCATTAAGAGAAATAATCATAGAGGAAGAATACAAAAATGGTTGCATCAACCAACTATTCAATTCCCACTTTGTCTGGATTCAAAAATTAAGAATAACTACAACAATTGTAGTTCTTCATCACAAGTTTGAAATGGAGGAAATCAAATAGAGGTTGGTATGGATGATTACTTATGAGATACGACTACTATGAAGGAAATGTTGTTATATGCATTCCAAAATAATGAGCTAGGGGATGATACTCATATCACTGATAACTTATTTGAAAGTCTAAAATTTACTTATATCACCCCTCTCTTTGGACTTGGAGGCAAGTCAAAGCCTACACAGTTGGGGACAACGATGTTGCTGTACAACTTGAAAGAAAAGTTTGGTAGGTCGAATGCATATTTCTCAACAATATTGAGATAATTCATCTGCATGATCGATCAAGTCCCTTCTATTTTGAGAAATATTTTCACACAATCAACATTAAAAATGGTTGATTTTACGAACGTTAAATATTGAAATTGTACAATTATATTCCCCACCAACTGCAGGTTATTCAAATATAAGGTTCTTCCTAGTGATAATGTCTTGCCGGGTAGCTATGAAGTGGCAAAGAAATTGTTGAAAATGTTGGGTGTGTTGGGCATGGTCCAACTTGGTCCAATTTTGAGTCAAATAATCCACATTTTGATTAAGTAGAGTGTGCAGTCCAGTGAAGATGAATCTACTGCGCAGAGGTTTGGGGCTTTTTGGGGGGGGGGGTTGAAGCCCTTGTTTTTGTAAAGGGTTCTGATTTATTTGCTAGTTTTTTTCTGCCCATGTATGTGGACCATGGTTTTGTATGATGTAAATGTTATATAAGGAAATTTAGTATTGAGTCGAAGTCAGATATATTGTACTTGTGATGAGCACGAATTGTTGAATATCTATTTAGTATTTTTTTGGTCTAAGGGAAGGCTTCACAACTATGTGCATGGAGGCCTTGAAGAGTTTGCAACTTTGTGTAAAGAGCCCTTGCAGTTGTGTGCATAGGTTGGAGAAAGTATAAGTATCAAAGAGACTTATCTTAATAGAAGAAGAAGAGTTTTGAAGGAATATCTCTATTTATACGTTGTATTTATTTATTATGGGTGTTGCAAAGTTACTTAAATGTTTTATGTATGTTTTAATGATAAAGGCGCAATGCGCACAAATATTTATTGATGAATGCAATATAAACTATTAAAGTAGGTAAATGCATCTGCACAGTTCCAATTACGCATAAGTATAATTTTAGCAGTAAATACACACTCCAGTATCCCTTTGGATGCAGAAACCTGACATCCCCCAATATTGCCTCGGGCGAGACTTCGATCTGCGCTGCAGGTCCTTGCCAAAAGGGCCAGTAATAAAGGGTTTTGTTGGTGCACAACTAAATCTGAACCTGGGTCGAGACCCCTTTGATCCAAAAAATGGTTTTGTTGTCGGGACCGAGATCTGATTAAGGGATATGTGGAGGTGGGATTCGACAAGAAATGAAATAAAATATTGGGTAGATCTGAAAGAACAAGAGTTTGCATTTCAAGAAAACAAAAATCCATGACTGTCAACTGAAGCTTGGTTGCAGAGGTATCTTTTCACATAAGAACACGAGATTTTATTCACGACATTTGCTAATGAAATCCATGGATGGTTACCAAGGATCACTGAGAAAAATACATTTTTTAAGAATGACGAGCCTAATGAGAAAAATACATGTTTTAAGAATGACAAGCCTAATGAGAAAATACATGTTTTAAGAATGACAAGCCTAATGAGAAAAATACATGTTTTAAGAATGATGAGCCTACTGCGTGAATCCATGAATTTTTGCAGCAACTCAAGGAAATTGATAACAACATATTAAGAGCTATTGATTTATGGATTGAGAATATTCTGGGAGGATTTATTACTGGGTTCACCATAGACACATTTGTATCTTACAATGAATAATTTTCAAGGGACACGAGGTAAGTATCTAAACTCTCTGAAGATATGGATTAAAATGCATCTATGTGAAAAGGGCATACTACAAATGCAGTCAGATTAATGTTTGGGCTTAAGTCTAGAGGTAGATCTTCTCGAAGTGGAAAATGATATAGATTAGATTGTGAAACTTTCATTGAGACTTTTTATAGTCCATTATTGAATGAATCTGAAAGTGAAGGAGAAAGGAGTAACCCCGCAACCCCTAGAGGTGCGTCACTGTTAAGAGTTGGGAATAATTAGGGCACCTCTGGGATTCCCCATCCTGCTATTCCCCTCACCCCCCATCCCCCTCCGTATACTTTCCATCCACCTACACCTCCACCTCCACCACCCCAGGAAACATGGCTAATGATAACAAGCTACCGATCTTTAGAGGACTCGGATGAGAGGATCCTAAGAAATTTTGGTTTGTAGCTGAAGCTTTATGGAAAGCAAGATAGATCACCGACGAAGATATAAATAAGGTGAAAATTTTCACCGTGCTGTAGGAGAGAGAATTGACATGGTATATAAAGTATTCCATGATGAATTAGGGTGCTTCATTGGATGATACAAAGAAATCACCGACTACAAAATTTAAGAATCCAAAATCACAGCTGCAATGTATTAATTGAGCTAACAAAGATTAAGAAATTGGTAACTGAGCCTGTTTTGGAATTAGATCAAAGGTCTGAGATGTTAATGAAACAAGTAAGCTTTAAAATCATTGAGGAGAAGCATAAGGAGTGGTTTATAGCTGCACTATTGCCACATATCAAGTTTCCTTTGACACAACAAAAGATATCAACACAATATGAAGCTCTAGAAATTGCGATGAAGCTAGAAGCTTCGTCGTTGGGAGACACTTATACAGGAGTAAAATAGATTCAGAGCCAACTAGCAACAATGTATTTGGAGCTACAAGATATGAATAAGGGTAAGGAATTCAGGTTATAAATTCGATCAGAAGTATGGTGCATAAAGTGTAAGCCAAAAGGCCACTATAAGGATCAATTCCATGTGTTTAGATAATACATCAATAGTGGAGGTCCTAATCCATTGCACTGAGGATTAAGTGCATGGTGTTACATATGTAAAATTGCAGGCTGACATCGCACAAAATAATGCTATTTGTTGCAAAAGTATGTGCAGACCTCGAACCAAATATTTCGTAACTTTTGTAGCTCAGTGGGGCACGATGAGATGAAATGTTAAAGTTATGATTTGATGATAGAAAAAAGTGCAGGTGTTTACATAATGAAAGATGAGGGACATGCACATTAGGATCAAGGTCAGTATGTTGGTTGAGGAGAATTCCAAGGGGGAGGAGGATGAGGAGGAGGATGAGTTGGAGGAGGAGGAGGAGGACGAGGAGAAGGCATTGGTTGAGGATGTGGCCAAATCATTTGTTACAACTGCGGCGAAGCAAGACACTTTGCTTGAGATTTTCAGAATCCGACCTCCACCTATAAGTACTGTAAAGATTTTGATCAAGTAATAGAAGAATGTCTGGTCCTTATGAAAAATATGCAGGATAAAAGAAACCAAAAACCCATGCAGAATTTGTAGATGATGACCGCTGAACCAAGGGAAGATGACCCGTGCATCAACATAGTAACTAGAAGTGGCACAGTGACAGGAGATAATATAGCCGAAGGTAAGAGGCTAATGGAAGAAACATGGGTTAGGAAGACTACAAAAAGAGCCCCTGGGTTTAATATTCAGGCGGAAAAAGAAGCATTCCTGGAGGCGAAGATAAATTTCATGGATTTGGGAGTTTCAACATATAACATGCAACCACTGCAAAAGTTGGTACCAAAGAAGGACATCGCTAAAGTAACTACTCAGCTGAAAGAATTTGATCCATCTGTATTACGATCATTTTTCCAGATATGCATGAAGCTATTGGGAGATCAAAAGGTTGTTAAAGGAATCCAGGAGTTGATAGACTCTTGCGTTGGTAAATAAGAACCATGAAGTGAGCCGCATGTAGTCAACACGTTGAATCGACATAAGACAAGAAGGGAGATGAGACTAACTGCGTAGATCGGGGAATATGACATGGATTAGGTAATCCTGGATTTAGGAATTGATGCCAATGTGTTTCCTAAGAAAACTTAGGAGTGAATGGGAAAGCCAAAGTTGCAATGGTTATCGATCTAATTGAGAATGGTGAACCGACAGAAGATCATCCCTATGGGGAGGCTATATGGAGTTGTAGTAGATATTGAAGGAGTGTGCGATGTTGCAGATTTCAAATTAATTGATAGATGGTAACAATCCATATCCAATGATGCTTGGATTAGATTTGGCTTTCGATGTTGACGTGATAATCAATCTGAAAAGGAGACTGATGGTGTTTGAAAAAGGAAATTTGCGGATCATTCTTCCTTTAGACCCATCAAAATGAGTGCGCTATATAGAGCCTGTCCACGATGTGTACTATGACGCAAATATTGACAATATCTACAAGATAACAGCTAAGGAGGAATATTGGATTAATCTTACTATAGATGGAAGGATAAGCTTGGAAGAGGATAGTTACTATATTTCAGACTTTGACAAAGAACTGGAAAATTAGCAGATTAGGCTGCATGAAGTCTCTATAGGATAATGTAACATAATCACAAGATCACTTCATTGCATAACTTCAGAGGTATGTAATATTCCTTATTATTATGGGTATTAGATGTCAATTTTTTTCTTGATGAATTTGAAAAAGAAGTTTCAGAAGAACAGAGGTTCCAAGCATTGGATGCAGCTCTGAGATCTACACCTGCTAGATGGAAGGGCACTCATAAAGAAAGTATCAGAAGTTGGAAAGAGTATCGTAGACTGATGAATATTATACTTGGCCAAGTAAATACTAGAATAAAAGTAAAATATGATGGAAAGGATGATCCCCAGGAGCATATGTTTCGCTAGAATTTGGTTTGGGGAGAAGATCCAGAGCCAGAAAGGGTACATGTGTTCTTTCACGCATTAGACTTGATACCTATGAATTGATATCTTGAGATAGAGTTGCGACATGGAACAATGAACTGGAAAGATTTAGTTCAAGGGCTCCTCCTGACATTTAGTTTTTAATATGATTGTTCATGCATTCATGAAGCCATTCAAGAACGCAGAGTAGGGATTTTTAAGACAACAACTGCGTTAACTTGAACGCAACCCAATTAGAAAGCACAGTTGCAACACACACTAGAATTCTATAATGACTGTAGAAGAGGATGATGAGGATCCACGCAATATTGATATTCTAGAGTCCGAAGGACATCACGTAGTTTTTGGACCAAATCCTGAAATAACTGACATAACGCAGCCTGCAAAGATAAATAAGGTGAATGTTGGGTCAGAAGAAGAGCTAAAATTTGCATTGATTGGAGATTATTGGGATGAAGATACAATTAACAAAGTTTCAGAGCTACTGCAAGAGTATCAAGAGCTCTTACCTATTGGGTATGTGTTATATTATTTCCATGATTAGTCCCACGTGCGGACTAATTTTTTTGGTGTGCAGACCCACTCATGGAAGGACCCACCCTTGGTTTTGTGCATGGGTTTGCACATGGTTTTGGGGAACGATGGATTTCAGCCTCTGGTATTTTGTAGATCCGGTCAAGGGAAATACGGTTATGTTCTAATCTAGGGTTAATGGATTGGGGTTTGTGTATGCTTCGACATGTATATATATGTGTTGTAACACTGAAAGGAATATAATGAAAAATCAAGCTGGTCGTCCCAATTTGGGATCCAGGGGAAAATCTTTGTGTATATCTATTTTATGTTTTATGCTCTCACTATTATTTAGTTTATGTTTTAAGATTCGTTTGTAGATAATTTCTATATAGGGTTAAAACCTACATTCCCCATGAATTTTTCTGAATTGAAAGGTATAGTAGGAGACCTAAGATTTATGAGGATTACTTTGAAACCTGACGCAAAGCCAATTAAGCAAAGGCCTTATAGGTTGAATCCGAAATATAAGGAAAAGGTGAAAGAGGAGTTAGAAAATATGATTAAGGGAGGGGTCATTGAATTGGTCAAAGAATATGAATGGGTAAGTCCTATGTGTGGACCCAAGGAAATTGAATGATGCATGTATTCATGACCCATTTCCTACAACATTCACTCATGAGGTATTGGAAAATGTAGGAGCACATGAGGCTTATTCTTTCACAGATCGATTTTCAGGATACCATCAGATCCAAATTGCACCAAAAGATAGACATAAGACAAATTTTTCTACAGAGTGGGGTTGTTACAAGTACCCCGTGATGCCTTTTGGTTTGAAGAATGCTCCTACCATATTTTCTAGATTTGTAGTCGCAACTTTCAAGGAGTATATACAAAAATATTTGGAAGTTCAATTTGGTGATTTGATAGTCTTTGGGTTGCTGAAGAAGCATGTTTCAATATTGAGATTGATGTTGTGTACCTGTAGACAGTATCAGATCTCGTTGAATTTGAAGAAGTGCATCTTTTTTGTACCATTTGGTATACTATTGGGGCATGTTATTCGTAAGTAGGGATTGATGGTAGACCCACAAAGATAGTTTCTATTGTGAACCTGGAGCCACCTATGACAATGAAGGAACTGCGCACGACACTTGGACTCACTGGCTACTATAAGAAGTTTATAAAGGTGTTTCTGCAGATAAATCCACCAATGGAGAAGCTATTGAAGAAGGATGTTACTTTTCACTCGAAAAAAGAATGCCAAAATAGAATCGACATACTAAAGGAAAATATGGTGACTGCGCTTAGTATAGTTTTCCTTGACTGGAATAAGGAATTTAACGTACATGTCGATGCCTCTTACATAGCTCTGGGTATAGTATTGGCATAACCAGGCGAAGTATAAATTGATCACCCCATATATTTTGCAAGCAGAAAATCATTCAAAGTAGAGAAGGATTATTCTACAACAGATGTTCATTGATCACTCTGCGCTAAAGTATTTGTTGAACAAATGTTTTGGGAGGAAAGATTTGTTGATGGTTGTTATTGTTTCAGGAGTATGATTTTGAATTTATAGTCAAGCCATAAAGATTGAATGTTGGACCTCATCATCTGTGAAGGATAGAGACAGGTGAAGAACCCATGAGCATTAAGGAGAACCTGCCCGATGTGCATATATTCAAAATAAGGGTTGCAGATGACCACTTTGTGGATATTATTTAGTTTTTTGACCACAGGGATGGCGCCTACAAAGTACACTACGCAAAAGAAGAAGGAATTGGTAGTCAAGGCATCTGATTTTTCATTGATTGCAGAGAATTTTTACAAAATGGGACCAGATGAAATACTGCGCAGATATGTCTTTGAGCACGAAAGGTAGAATACCTTGGCAGAAGCTCATGGAGGAGTTGCAGGAGGAAATTATGTAGGAAATGTCACTGCGTAGAATATTTTTCTAGCTGGGTTATGGTGGCACACATTTCATAAGGATGCAAAGGAGTTTTGTCGAGCTTGTTATGCATGTCAAAGAACAGGAAGACCCTCTAGGAGATATGAAATGTCATTGAATCCGTAGGTGACATTGCAAGCATTTGATAAGTGGGCTATTGAATTTGTTGGACCTATTAACCCACCAAGAAAGACTACTGGCGCGAGGTATATAATCACTGCAACATATTATTTGAAAAATGTTGAGGCAAAGCCAGTAAAATATTACAACAAAAATACTGCAAAAAAGTTCATATTTGAGTATATTCTATTCAGATTTGGGTGTCCGAAGTTATTGATGAGTGAAAGGGGTTCACATTTATTGCATAACACTATTGAGGCATTGACTGAAGAATTTCAAGTATACCATTAGACGAGTACATCATATCATCCTCAGGTAAATGGAAAATTGGAAGCTTTCAATAAGATTTTGGAGAATGCAATCACAAAAGTATGCAATGTGAACATAAATGGATGGGAAATGAGAATTCCAATGGTGTTATGGGAATATAGGACAAAATGCAAGAAGTTGATAGGACAAACACCTTTTAGGTTGGTCTATGGACAAGAAGTAGGCATGCCAATGGAGAATATTGTGCCCAGTTTGAGAATTGCAGCTTTCACAGACATGGCAGATTGCAACATTATGGAGGAAAGGATGGAGCAATTGCTTGCTATTGACATACACATCAAGAAAAAGACTTTTAAGGAAGGAGACCTTGTACTATTTTATGATAGAAAGTTTGTGAAGTTCCAGGAAAGTTTCAAACACATTGGTTGGGTCCTTATATCATCAGGTATGTCTATGAGGGAGGCGCAGTTCAGGTTGCGAAGTTGGATGGTCATTTGATGCCAGGATGAGTGAATGGTAGTAGATTGAAGATATATTGGGATGAATATATCCCTGGAACCTTGCATTAAAGAATGAATAGGTGAAAGTCTTAGTTCCACCTGTAGTTGAAAGTGGGTAATGGACTATAAACTACGCTATAGAAAGGGGCTTCATCGAAGACGGAGCATTGCACGATTGTCAAGATTATGGAAAAGTCTGGAAGATCCGCACAAAAAGTATATTATTGCGTGATGTTCAAGAGAATATCAAAGTCTTAAGGAACTGTGACAAGGGAGGAACTATTGCAACACAAGGGAGGTTCGTCGAAGTTCACCAGAAATAGGACTGTTACAAGGAAAAATTTGACGTGAAATGAAAGTGTTCGTTAAAAGGAGCTGGAGAAGCGAATTTATTGAGAACAACTGGTTGAATATAGCACCATATCTACATTAAATGAGCCAAATCTGAAGAAAATCATGGGGTTCAAAATTAAAATTTGTTATAAAAGCAAGCTCCCGTTCCACATTTTGACACTTTTCTTCTTGAGCATTGGAATTGTGAACTTGGGCCTAAGTGAGAACAAAGTGATTTGTTGTATGTATGTGAAGAGTTGGGAAGAAATTGCAAGAGAATTGGTAATAAGGGGACTAGCAAGAACCATGACAGCCACAACACCAATTTTCATAGGCCCAAGGTCATTGCGCAAGCAACCAACTGCAGAAGAAGTGTAACCGAAGAAAAAGCAGGTCAAGAGACCAATTGCGTCCCCTAGTGTTAGAAATTCCCCCCAAAAGAAAATTAATAAGGAACAAATGACTAAGAAACGACAATAAAAGATGAAGAAACCCATGCAAATCCAAGAGAGTGACAAAGAAATTGAAGTAGAGATACCGGAAAGTATGGAGGAAGAAGATGTAGAAGTTATCTCTAGGCTACCACCATATATACCTCCAAGGAAGCCAAGTGCTAAATTAGTGAAAGACCCAGATATTGTGAAGTTAAATGTATTTATACCACTATTACCAGAAGAAGTAACCTTTGAAGGTGAGCCATTGGGGAAAGTGCCACATCTAAATATGGAGGATTGATATTTTAACGATAGGAGAAAGTATCCCCAATTTAAGGCCAATCACTACCTGCACTAGGTTCATTACCTAGATAAAAACATCTCTAGATTGGAGCCACATAGGTGGGTTGCAGGAATACAACAAGTAGGGTTGTTAAACATGTTGAACATTCTGCACTTTAGGCGAAGTAATATCAACACCATTTGTCTTGATTTGGTGCATGATGGATACCTCTGGCTGGGAGAGAGGATCCCAATTGATGAGATGTTCATTAGGAGAATAACTACACTACCCTACCAGGGAAAGAACCCTGCTTAGGAGTTCATAGGAAAGAGTCAAGACAAGTCCATCACTAAATAAATGAATAAAAACTATGACTTGGTAAAGAAGTCGAGGGGCTATGACATTAGTTCCATAAATGATCCTGAAATGCACTTCACTGTGAACATACTCGCATGAAAGATAATGCGCAAATGTTGTGCAAATGAAGTACCAATAATTGTGGTTTCTTTGGCTGTGCAGTGTAGTAAAGGGATCTAGTATAACTGGGTTGACTACCTATGCAAAAAATTTCTTGAAGATTTCCGCGAAGCACAAGAGGAAGGGAAGATGTTCCATTATGCATGGTTGTTTTTTATCATTGCAATGATGACTTGGAAGGAACCAGAAGAGTCACAATTTCCTACTGTGGACCTAGATGTATGCGAAGTTGTGAGGTACGCCTCACTCTTGTTTACTAAGGAACCGAAGCTTGCCATGGAGAACAAAATTTTTTGGGTGGTAATTGAGATGGGTCTATGCACAGTGGTGAGTCAACTTCCTAGTCTGTCCCCTACGTTGTTTGAAGATTATCAGGGGGTTGCATACTTCAAAGATTATTTTCATAGAGTGTACATAAAGGCATAAAAGGATTTAGATGAAGTATAAACCCTTTTCCTTACTTGGTTACCAAACTTGAAATTGTAGAGATCACAAGGAACTGGCCAATAGATTGGCTAGCTCCACCCACTAAAGGCATTGAGATGGAACATGTAGGGACTAGTGGAAAAGGTACACAAGCAGGAAAATACGCAGAGAAAGAAACAGAGAAGGATGGCGAAGAAAGTGAAGGCACAGAGCAGGGTGTCTAGGACCCTCCAACCGATAAAGAGCAAGAGGAGTCCCCATTAATTTGAAGAGAAGGGTCCCTACAACATCTATGCAAGCTGCGTGGAAGAAGCACAAGGTAGATAAATCTACGTGCGCAGAGCCAATGACCCTCATTGAAGGGGATATCAATGAGATTGGTGATAAGTTGCTGCCTATCATAAAAGAAACTTGGAGGAAGATTGAAGATTAATACAAATCAATACTGACATAGGTACAACAGGGAATACAAGAGCTTAAGGTGATGGTGCAAACCAGACTATTGTAACATCCAACCATTCAATCAGTACAAGTGATCCAGCAAGCAAAACCATAAGGCCTATTGGAAACAAATTTTAGTGTTCAAATTTTGTAGGTACCAGGAGGAGCACTTCAGTTTGAAGCAGTGAAAGACATGGAACGTGCGGAAGGTTGGGGAAGAATCAACATGAGCTTCACCGTCTCCCCACCCTAACATTACATGAATTCCATCAAGAGATTATCGAAGAACTGAAGGGGAGAGAGTAGTGCATGGTGCAGTCCCACGATAAAGTGAAGCAGGACAAAAAAATATCATGAAGGAAATGGATGAGATAGTCAAGGAGAGGGACGCGGACCAACAACAATGCAAGAAGCTGGAATATTCCATAGGAAAGACTTGCACCAAAATTTCGGACATGAAGTTCTGCGTAGAGTAATACCTAGTATAGAAGGTTTCGAAGCTCGCCCTCACAATCAAGGAGTATAAGAAAAACATGGAGAAGATGAATTTTGAGTACCAGATGCAGATCAATGAGCTAAAAATAAGGCTGCAACCAGCAACACTACCAAAGGTATGAGAGGAGAGGGAAGTAGACCTTAATATCGGCTTGGAAGGTATCTCCACCACAGTCAAGGATTGTGGCAAGATGTTAGATGATACAATGGAAATTTGGACGTCGCTATAGGAGGATCTAAGTATTAAAAAGATTTAAAATGAAGTAAAGGAAAAACAGAAGCAGTTGGACGAGATCCGGGTCACTAAGAGGAATGTAGCACCCGCGCAATAGCTCACTCAGATCACATAAGGGAGAAATCTGCAAATCTAGATCGAGGATCAGTGCAAGAAAGAGCAGCTAATAATCACGTAGACTTAGCCATGGTGGGAAGAGGTCGTCCAACTGTCTCATACAATAGATGGAAAGCTTAAAGAGATGTAACAAAAATATAAAGACATGCTTCAAAATATTGTCAGGCTGACACTAGATAAATTATTAGAGGAAGTGTGCCAAGAAGAGAAGAAATTTGCAACAATGATTCAACCATTGAATACAACCTACACCAACATTGCAGACAAGGTTCGGGGTGCACCAGCTGAGTGACCGAGGATGAGTCACAGGATTGTTGAGGGCCTCTTGGGCATGGCCCAACTTGGTCCAATTTTGAGTCAAAGACTTCACATTTTAAGGAAGTGGAGTGCACGGTCGAATGAAGATGAATCTACCACTCAGAGGTTTGTGGCTTCGGGGTGCATCAAAGCCCCTCTTTTTGTTAAGGGTTCGGGTATATTTGCTAGTTTTTTTCCACCCATGGTATGTGGACCATGGTTTTGTATGATTTAAATTCTATAGAAGGAAATGTAATTATGAGTTAAAGTCAGATATCTTGTACTTGTGATGAGAACAAATTGTTTAATATATGTTTAGTCTATTTTGGTTATAAGGGAATGCTCCACAACTATGTGCGCAGAGGCCTTGAAGAGCCTGCAACTTTGTACGCATACCACCCAGAGCTGTGTGCTCAAGTCGGAGAAAGTATATGTATCAAAGAGACTTATCCCAATAAAATAAGAAGAGTTTTGAAAGCATCTGTGTGTTTATACATTGTATCTACTTATTATCAGTGTTGCGAAGTTACTTATATGCTTTATGTATGTTTTAATGATAGAGGCGCACTGCACACAAATATTGATTGATGAGTGAAGTATAAACTGTTAAGCTAGGTAAATGCATCCACGCAGTTCCAATTAAGCATAAGTAGAAGTTTAGTAGTAAATCCACACTCTAGTATCCCTATGGATGAAGAAACCTGGTTCATACATCCCCCAATATTTCCTCAAGTGATACTGCGATCTGCGCTGTAGGTCGTTGCCAAAATGGCTGGTAATAAAGGGTTTTGTTGGTGCGTAACTAACTATGAACCTGGCTCAAGAACCCTTTGAGCCAGTAGGGTGTTGAGTACAATTCATACCATGCATGTCTGAATGATTTTATTTTAAAGGATAATATGTAGAAAAAGAGATATGTCCAAAATGTGGGCATGAGAGGTACCATAATTAAAAAAAATGGGTAAATCACACGGTCCTCCTCATAAGATATTGTGGAACATGCCTATAATCCCAAGGATTCAAAGGCTATTTCATTGTAAATAGTTATCTATCTTGCATGGATTGCATGCCTCACACAAAAGTGAGTTAGGAGTTATGTGAATCCCAATAGATTCAATAGACATGAAGCATATAGAAGATACATGGCCTGAAAAATTCAAGGATGAAGTACGAAGCCTGCAACTCAGCATAGCCATGGATGTCATCAACCCATATTCCCTCCAAAACACCAACTACTATGTTTGTCCTGTAGCAGTGATCAATAACAATATCCCCACATGGTTTTCCATGAAGAAAGAACATCTTATGTTGGCTCTCATCGTCCCTCGTAGAACAAAAGTGAAGAATATGGATGTCTACTTACAACCATTGGTAGATGAATTAAAGGAATTGTGGGAAGGGATACATGTGTATGATGTATCAAGACCCATCACAACATAGAGGAGTTTTATGTTGTATGGCATATGTTCTTACACCATACATGATTATCCAGGCTTAGGAGTTTTCTCTAGTAAATCACATTTTGATTGATTTGTTTTATATGTAAAAATATTGTTTCACATATTCATTTAATTCAATGCAAATTTTCTAATCTTCATGGTCGCTAACATGTCAGTGTGTATACAATAATTTCATAGGTATTGTAACAAAAGGGTATCATGGATGTAAATTTTGTGGACCTTCTCTGAAGGCTAGGTGGTCTGACCACCTATGAAAGCCAATGTATCACTACTCCAGGGTATTCCTCCCAGAAGAACACCCTTACATAAGAGAAAAATCCACTTTCAATGGTAAACCAGAGAGAACTTAAATGCCTGTAATAATGACACCAGTTGAATGGCTTAAAGAATATGAGAGAGAAAAGGAGAAGGAGTTTGTAGAAATGGCTTAAAGAATATGAGAGAGAAAAGGAGAAGGAGTTTGTAGAAATGTTTGATTCAAATGGGGAGCCTATGTTCAATGATATATAATTCTTCGACTCCCATGTTGAGAAATTTCATATTGGGATGAAAACTAAATCTATCTTTTATGAGCTCCAATATTGGAAGAATCTTAAGATTTCCCACTTACTGGATCCCATGCATATATTTAAAAATGTTTCATATTCTTTATGGAAGCACATATCATCGAAAGAAAATGGCACATTGTCTATTAGGAGAAATTTTATTTCTTCAAAAACTAAAAAGAAACATTGGCCAGGACAAGAAACTAGAGGAGAGTCTAGTCCCTCTTGGTCTTTCAAAGAAGGTGACGTCCCATGGATTTTAAAGAAAGACAATTTTTCTTTGGAAAGTGAAGTTATAATGAGTGTGAGGGTTCCTTCTTTATATGGATCTTCACTGCGACGTTGCTTCACTATGGAAGACCAATTGTTGGGGTTGAAATTGCATGACAATTTGCACCTTATAAGAGTATATATGTCAAAAACATGAATTTTTTAATTTTATTTTTATGCAATGGGATATTTTATAATTAATTTTTGTATAATTTAATATTAAATGTGCAATGTCATTATCCTCTTCTCATGCGTGGGTGTGTGAACCATGACTTCCCCAAAGACCTACGACGTGCGATATCTAAATTATCTGTATTTGTACATTGGATCACATAAAAGGAGATTCATATGGCTATCATTCCACGATGGCTCCAAGATATAGCTAAGATTGTTTGTATATTTGAGAAGGAAATGCCAACGAGTTTCATGGAGTTGTAGGTTCATCTTCTGATTCACCCAGTATATGAGGTGGAATTAGTTGGGGTGGTTTCTTGTCATTGGATGTTCTTCTTAGAGAGGTACATGAAGAAATTGAAAGGTTTTGTTTGACAAAGGGAAAAACCCAAGTGGTATATGACAGAGGGGTATATATCGTATGAGTATTTATATTATGCCAATGAGTACATCAAGCAAATAAAAAACACACCAGGTGCAACGATTTGGGATGAAAAAAGGGATGAAGACAAAAGAGAAGGGGAGCTTCTCGAAACAAATGGAAAGAGGTGGATGACAAAGAGTAAGTGGCTTATCATTTTCCAAATTTCTACACAAAAAATATTCACATTGAACTTCATATTAATCCATATTTTGATCTCATACATACTATATATGTTGTTTTGATTTCATCAATGAATTTATAAGGTTAAGCCATAAAAAATTCACTATTTAGAATATGGAAGCAACACAAATGTGGGTCACATTATGAGTAGAAGAGGAGTAAATAGGACAGTGACAAGAAATAATTCAAATGGTTGAATGGAAGAAGTGTGTCTTATCCTGATCATTTAAAATAAAATATGCTAATGACATGCCCTCATAGTTGGGTTGTTGATCAAGCCAAAGAGAAATACAATGCATCTGGTCGTTACATGAGAGGTAAAGTCATGCTTACTATATTTAAATTCTAGTTCTTGCAACATTATGTAAACTAAAATGAGGCCTTATGCATGTATAAAATTTTGATTACATATTTTTATGGACCATAAGATAAAAAAATGGTATTACATTTTTAATTTTTCCTTCTTGGATAGTGGAACAATTTTGAATTTTCTTTTCAATGGTAATTATAAATAAAAGTTGAATTAATAAATATTTTATGGCTAAGAATGAAATGATAAATAATGTGATGGTGATTAAGAGGCATTTGTTTGACTTTATAATAGACTTGGTGATGCAATTTTCTTTCCTATTTAGATTATGTAAAATCAATATCTATTTTTATGTATTTATAAGTAAATAAATAAAATTAGACATGTGTTTATCATTGTGAACGTGATGTAATATTAACTAGGATAAATGTGAAAACATGATTTTTTGTGACTTTCTCATGATAAATATGTCAAAAAAATAATATTTCTTGAGTTGTTCATTAAGGAATAATAAAATATATTATTTGTCAAAAGTTTAAATATAATAGCTCGTATTTATTATTAAAAAAAGTTAAACTTAAACCAGTAGAATAGCAAATAAAGAACCAAAATATTACCAAAATGTTATATCTTTATTACTAGAAAAAAGTTCACTTGCATCTTTAAGGGATAACTTCCAATGGAGAAAATTTCCAACTACAAGTAACTTCTCAAGCCTTATTTTACATTTCTTGATCCTCATATTTAGAGAGAGAAACTTCTAATTTAGATTGGTAAGAGTTGTTATAAATATTAAATTTAAATTTCTTGAGAATATCATAACTTTAGTGATAAATTGAATTTTATCAATTTTTTTTAAAAGTTATATTAGATCTAAATTCACTATAAAAATTTATGACTTAAGTTTTTTAAATTTAACAATAGTTTGAATTTTATAAACCAATATAGAACCTTCTTAACAACGAATATACCAAGAGTTGAGAGAGATCAAATATCATTATATTACAATATATTTTTAGAATGTAAAACTATTGGGAATGTGCCCACTAATAAGAGCAGGGGGGGTGAATCAGTAGTGACATTGTGTACTTCAAATTATTTTCCAATCACTGATTCACAATCATACATTACACCATTAGTTGATTAGATCATATTATTCATTAACCACCAAAGAAAATAACAAATTCCATGATCATCATATGAAATTCATAACATAATAAAACAATCACATGTGTAAGGGAAACACAGATCTCTGGTGGAAAACCTCCCTTCAAGGAAAAAACCACTCTTTGCTACCACTGCTACTATGTTTCTAGTTTTATTAATCATGCAAAACAATTTACATAATCATAGTTGTCTACGCCCAACAAGGAAGTTTCTCATATGACATTGAATAAGTGAACTCCCATCCATTGGAGAATACTATCCCCTAAAAACCTTTCCCAACAACCATTGGACTATGAAAATGTTACTTCCTCTTATTGGCTACCTACACCCATAGGAAAGGAAATATAACCCTTCTTCACCAATATAATTTGATATGCTGATCAATAGGGCCAAATTTCAGAATATTTCAAACTAGGACCCATACACAAAAAAACACCAACTTTCTCTCTTTGATAATATCAAAACATCAACTCAAATAAACAAACCCAATAATAAACATATGCACTCTCAACAACATACACAACTATATATCTCTTACTCAAATACACAAGGATATTCATCAATGATAACATGCTAGAAATGGCTCTAAACAACAATAATAAATAGCGAATTAACTCAACACACAAGTCCTCTGTCATGAAACTTAGTTCATAATGTAACTTGCAACATATACAAATCCTTCTCTACAATCAAACATATCAGTCGCTTATGAATCTCAATAATACACTAATGATCCCTGCAATCATAAACATGTTAACTACAACATAGAGGAGGCTATATCTTCTTACTATAAACTAAAGATTCTGCTACAAATAACAAAATTTGTTGAAGGTTCTACCTCTATAAACCCTCTGCTGTAGGTCCTCCAAAACTCTGTCACAATCAATAGAATAAATTATGTCTCACTACCACAAAAACTGCCTTCTCAATGAGTCTCCTCACTTTATGATCTAAGAATATGATATCTATGTGTGCACTTATCACTAAAATCGGCCTTTTCTACATTACATGCTTTAGGAGGCTGCCCTCTACTCTCTACACAAAGATCTGATATGTTTCCTTGCTCCAAATGGTCAATCGACTCCTCCTTTTAAACAAATTTGGTCACTACTCCAATAATCAATCCATAAAGTGAATTCACACTTAAAAACAAGTTAATACATGTTGATATATTCAATCTAAACCTTTAATGAAAATGCTTGAACAAGATACATCAATAAAACCAATTAAAACATCTGAGGAGTGTGACATATCCAAATAATTTTCACTTACAGGAACAGTCACTCCCTTAACACTGCTATGCATGTGATTGGAGCTATAGTTACTCCCATAGGCTTCTCTCCAAGCGAATGGAGCCTAAAACCACTCCTTCAGGCTGCTATCATGTGACTGGGCAATGGATGAAGGAAAAAAATAGTGCCTTCAACTCAGAACTTCCTCCAACTTGTTTCTCAGTATATTTGATATGTGAAAATTTTCCAAGAAATGAAAATCCTTAATCAAGCCTTCAAATCCATCTATGAAACCTCCTGAAGAGTTCATACATGTTTTAAACATCATAAGTGAAATAACCAACTAATGAGAGTAGAAACTACATCAAGTGGCATCAAACATCAAGCTCAGTTGTAGAAGGAAACTAGATACATCATGAAAACTTTTACAACACCTTTAAACAACATCATGAGCATCAAGGTCAAGGTTATCTCAAGAGCAACACCACAAACATAATCCAACAATCAACCTCATCTTAACATAAGCATCATCTATATGGATACCTAGTTAACCATCCAACCAACAAGGTTATCTAATCACCTGCAACATCCATTAAAGCATGTGCAACTACTGATGTAAGGTCTACAAAAAATACACAAATCAAGTGTGAATCCAATGGACAAACCAAGTGTCTCTTCCTCACATGTTATTAGAAGCCAACAACCACTGCAACCATGTAACATAAGCAACCATATAAACCAATGCATAGCATCTCCAAACCAAGTCCAGGTTGACATCAATGCCAACCATCACTCACTGCAACACTCATAAATTATCACCTCATCAAAATATCAGTGCAACCTCCAATACCATGCTACTAGGTTGAGTCTTTACATCAATGCCAACCAAACAACTCATCACAACATCAATGCCAACAAAAACTTGAAAAAAGGTGTACATGTCAAAGGATTTAATCTCTTTTAGTGATTGCTAAATTTGTGATTAAAATGGATCTATATTACTAATTTTCTATCTTTGTATATAGATCGACCTAGTGTAATTTTTCATTGGTTAAATTTTATTTTTGAATAAATTATTATTATTAATATTTTATATAAAAAATTGAATGAGTTACACATTTTCATCTTATTAATAACTAACTAAATTATTTTACCTTTAATTAATTTTTCCTTGTGAGCATTGATATATTTTACTAATTAGGTAAGAACGAATATGAGTGAACTATCTAAGCAATAGAAATATATTTATCATATTTTTACAATCATAGTTTCAACCATACTAAACTTTGTAATCTATAAAAATATCTTTGCATTTTTTTTAAAAGTAAGTCTTTTTGCATACAATTTCATATATAATTTTTTTATATAAGTTCACCCATACATAATCTATAATAAATATTATTTCATAAAAATAAACATCATGATGATAACCATCTAAAAAAAATAAACATCATCTAATATGCACATTCAAATTCACTACCGTCATCTAATTATATACACCTCTAACACATATAAACGTCACTAGCTAGCATAGAAATCTAATAATCTAACAAGGCATCATCATCATGATCACATCTAAAAAAACATAAGCATCATAATCTAATATCATCCCCACACATATCCTCAAATTACTATACATCTCATGTCAAATAACTTCTATCACATACACATCTATTTGCAAGCACATTAAATAAACATATCTAACATGACCTAACAATATACACATCAACACCAACATATAAATTAAGTACATAAACATGCACAAAAAAATGCACCACATATATATATATATATATATACAAAATAAATACATCAAGTCAAATAATTGCTATCAAATATTTGATACAATAGACATAATAGTGGAAGCATGGTCTACAATAGAAGACGATGGCTGGTCAAGTACTACCTCAACTATCGAACCCTGAGGTGGAGGAGGAGGTGGCTGGTTTTCTCTCTTAGGAGAAACATGAGGCACATCCTCTAGCTCTGGTATGTTATCATTAGGTGAATTACATGGAGGTTTACTACCAAAAGGAT
Source organism: Pinus albicaulis (assembly GCA_034641835.2). Taxonomy (NCBI): domain Eukaryota; kingdom Viridiplantae; phylum Streptophyta; class Pinopsida; order Pinales; family Pinaceae; genus Pinus; species Pinus albicaulis. Next base: position 1,299,578,977 of record CM076584.1, on the reverse strand, counting down.
CATCGATACCCTGACCATGATCTGACGGGGTAGTACTACTAGAACCATGATCACCACCCTCATCATAATGATCTGACGGAGTAGCACTACACAAAGGTTCATCTGATGTATCTGGCACTACATGCCCTGCATCCCTCCTCGATGGAAATAACTTGCTAGATCTGAATATATGACACATAGGAGTCATCATTTCATGCAAAAAGTCCCTCAAGAGATCCACAAACCTAGGATCTGCGATGATGTATCGAGCCCTCACTGGGGGGCTCCCTCCTCAACCAAAACTATAGAAAATTTGTCATAGTAGTCCATCTTAAATATCAGACCAGCCTTACAGGCCTCGATTCCCATGCCCCCCTAAGGATGTGCCTCACCCTCTTGGGCCTCGCTCATCTCCTCATTTTCTCCCTTCAGTGGGGGAGGAGGCACGTCCCTAAGGAATGCATCAATTCCTACAAAATATATATTACACAAAAATAATTAGACACTTTCATTCAACAATTTAATAAAACAAGTTAAATAATTTTCTAGAATACATTTTATTCTAATTAATTGAGACAATAAAATGAGACTAGATAAATTTAAAGAAAACAATAATATTATCACTATTATCTGTAGGCTCATCTAGTGTGAAGGGGATTTTGAGACACTGTCTCCAATAAATACTCACATACGAAAATGAAAACAAGATAAATGCATGGTCATCCTCACTGGCCAGTAGCACCAGTGCCTAGGTGGAAATACTGACTAGATACTCTGGAAATCTCCTCTTGGGCATCATTTGGCCCCACATCTGCAACTGCACCTTAATCATCGAATTAGGAGGGAAAATTTCAAATGTAGGCCTTGTCTCTAGAAACCTCTCAAAAAATTAACAAAAAATGTATGAAGTGAAAGGGAATATTGTCCTCCCATGTATCAATGCATGGCATCTATCTAAATCCCTACAAAACTTCCTAAAAAAAATTAATAGACCATCTAATATATTGTGGTGCCTGAATCAAAGAATCAACATAATAAAAAAGAGGGAAACTAATGTGCTACCCATCACTAGAATAATGTGTTTTGGTGGTCACTATAATGAGGAACCTAATCCCTTGTGTAGCGAAAGAAGCAATTCATAGTTATCCACCATGTACCTTAAAATATGTTAGACATACTACATGAGCCCCAACATATCTTTGAGAGTAGACAATATGACTCTCTAATGCAACCCCATGGGGGACATCAAGGAACTAGGGAAAATAATCCCCTCTCCTGGATAGGATAATGATAAAATATATGTCCTCCTTAGAGGGCCTATACCATGCCTCAGGACCGACATAGAAAGCCTGCTCCTCGACACTCCACTAGTGGATTAGATGTGCCAACAATAGAGAGTGCGCCTTTAGGAATATAGCCTCCTCATAGTACTTAAGGAGAACTACATTCCTCAAGAGCACTCAAGTTGATGTGCTAATAGGGAAAGGGTGTAACTCCCTCTCCCTCTCTTGGGCCTCCCATGGTCAAAACACATTGTATTGGTCCACCATTTTTTGTTACTTGTGTTGTTGCTCCCTCTGTTGACGTCTCTACTACATGATTGACATATAAAATGCATTAGCCTCATACATAGAACATGATTTTTTTTATTAAATGGAAAATGTATTTATAAATATGGAAACATAACTTTCAATTAAAAAAATCATCGGTGCACCCAAAAAATAGTAATGCATTGGATCTGGTGCACTATCAAACACAGCCGCACCAGAGACTGTGCATACATAAGCATGAAACACAAATTTTAGTTCATATATATACATTTTCATTGCAATGCATCTCAAACTTATGCACTGGTGTGGGTGTATAAAATTTTCGCACTGGTATGGAGCATTCATATTATCAAATGCATCGGGCTATATTTTTTTTATATTATGTGTGTGGTGTGTTTGGTAAATATAAACGCACTGAGTGTAACCTAAAAATGTACACACCATCATACAATTTATATCTTTTCCCGATGTGTTTTCGTTTATGAAACACACGACAAAAATAACAACGTGTTAGGCTCACGCATCGAATTGCGATGCACCCTATAAATTTATAGGGTGCACCACTATCGATGCGAGCCGAAGTTGTTGAATGCAACATGCAGGGGAAAAAAATTCAAAAATAGTGTATTTTTTTTACCTATTTAGAAATTCTAATCCACTAAAAAATTAAATTAGAGAGAAACATAAACATTACTTGGACATTTGGTTGTTAGGGAGGCATTTCTGCCACGTAATTGAGAAAAAAAAATTTCACCATCGTTTGAGAAATTTGGAAATCCATGCACTAAACATGGTACAAAAGGATGGTGAGAAAGAGAAGCATCGATTTTAGGGAGCTTGCATTAGGAAAGAGTGGCACTGACGTTTCAAAGCTCTACAACATTGCATATGGTAAAAATGAAATTCACAACCGACAAGTTTTATTTATTTATTCATCCCGCATTTGGTGAGTTATTATAACTGCACTGGTGTGTCAAATATCTAATAACACCAATTTTTTTATTTTAATTTAAAAAATCTATAGTGGTGCTCTTTTTAAGACGCATCAAGGCGTTTGAATACATGTATTGCACCGGTGCTTTGGCGGAGTATAGCAACACATTTAAAAAAAATAAAAATTGTCTAGTAGCGCTCTTTCGAAGATGCACCATGGCATTTTAATACACGGACACCACCGATGCTTCATAATAAGATAGTACAAATTTAAAATAAATTAAAACCCTATAGCAGTGCTCTTGTTAAGAAAAAATGAGGCATTTTAAATAATTGACAACACCGATGCTTTGTGGGAATATAGCACCGCATTTTAAAAACCCCCTAGAGGTGCTCTTTCTAAGACAAACTAGAGCATTTTAATACATGAACAACACCAGTGCTTCCTTGGAGTATATCACCACATTTGTTTTAAAATTAAAAGCTATAGTGGTGCTCCTTCTGAGTATGCACCGAGATGTTTTACTACAAGAAGGGCACTGGTGCTATGGGTAGATATAATACCAATTTTTTTTAAAATTTAACCTTTATTTGGTGCTATCGATTATTCAAGCATCGGTGCATTGGTATATTGTGCATGCACTAAGATATTATATTACTGGTTCAACACCGGGTCATCATCACAGTATAGCATGAGACTGGGAAAAATGAATTTTATGACCAACCTTTTTGTAAATTTAACCCTTTTCCAGTGCTATCAAGTAGTATATGCACCGGTGCTCTTTTTGATTTAGAGCACAGTTATTTATTAAAAAAAAAAATATGGCATGGTGCACCATGTTCTATTCGACACTGGTTCTTTTATGTATTTTAAAGCACCTGTGTGTTTGTGTATTCAAGACACATCGTTAAAAAAAATCCGCAAAAACTTCTTCCTGCCCACCTCCACTAGTCCTTCACTACAAATAGATTTTGGGCTATTTTCATAGGGTCTTCTAAAAAAATATCTGCGAGAAGGCCTTTTCCTTGTATTGGAAGGAGCTGAAATAAAAACCTAGTAAGAAGAAAGGAAATGAACTCAAGTAAAAAAAGGTTGACAACTCTCCTTCTGGTAAGTCCAAAATTGAGCCCTTGTCTCTGTAAGTTGATAGTTTAAAGAAAGAAAATAAATTGCAACATTGAGAAAGAAAAATAAGACTAATAAAAACTTAAGATCGGAAACCCTCGATGAGGGTGTTGAAATGATGAATGCATCTTCTTACCATTCTAAAACTAAAAAGACTAAAAACTTGTTGTGTGAAGTTTGTGGGGATATTTTTAGTGAGGATGGGTATGCATGTGATGATATAAATAAGCCAAAGTTTGTAATGATGTGAGTACAAACAAAAGTGAGGGGGGGGATATGGAATTACGAGCTGATACACAAAAACTTGTCAATGATGTTGCTATGACACAAGAAACAACAACTGAGGTAGAGAAAATTATGGAGAACTAATAAGATGGAACACAATAACTTGCCAATGATGTTTTTGTCACATAAGATGACCTGGACTTATGTAGGAATGCAAAAAAATACAGATAAAAACATAAACAAAAATATGAAACAAAAATAAAACTTCATTTCATTACTATCAAAGAGCTGAAATATTCTTACATACAAAATGGAAATAAACTAGCTTGGGCGATGGTATCTTATCTCTGAGAAGATATGTGGTGGCTACATGCCTCTGAATTGTGTTACAATGAGGAACAATGGAATTTTTATTATTGAACAAAAAAGGAAAACAATAAACAACCAAAACCCTAACCCCAGGATATGGAACGATAAGATTTTGTGGGCCCCGTTTGGGTTAGTTCGGCAACCAACTTCTATGGGTCATAACTTGGTCATATGATCTCCGTCAAAACAACTCTGAAATTTTAGGACCCAAAAAATTGCTAAAAATAGTAAATTTTGCTATAATCAAGGAAATTGATGAAATTGACTGGAGGTCTAGGTGGAATAGGTAGGTGGCCACCAATATCCACCTGGATCAATCCTCCCCCCTTAGGAATTAATGGTCCCCATTGCATGCAGATCCTTCATGAGGTGAAGAAATGTTTGTCAAACCACTTTCCATGGTGAAGGAGTTGTCCTGCTTTGATATCTCGATATAGATGGATCCTCTATTGGAAAGTGTTCTTGATTTGTGTTTCCATGATCATGTTAGTTGTGGCCTATTTGATTCAGCTTGGGTTGAGCTATGATGGCGTCAAATACTCAACAATGTTTGATGTATTCAACAATGGTGGAAAGTATGGTCGTAGTTGATCCACATTAAATATTGGGTGTAACCCAAGGAAAAATGAAATATTAAGCTCGAAGGAATTGTCCCCCATAGGCTTGGTGATGGTGTACAACCCATATCGGAGAGGGCAGAAGTTGTGGCAGGGCCTAGTGAGGCACTCCTTCTACAAATGTATCCAAACTTTGTCACCCACCTGGAACTTGTGTGGCACCCGATGTTGATCATGGTGCTGCTTGTACTTAGCATTAAATATGTCTAATATGTCATGGACCTACTTGTGGATGTGTTGATTGCACTCAATGAAGTTGTTATCCCTATGAGCTTCAGACTGGACATGAGTCGAATCATCTTGAGTGGTTTCAAATGGTATAGGCACATCAATGGGACATAATGGTTGGAGTCCCAACCCCACCTGAAAGAGACTATGGCCAGTTGATCTATGGAGAGTTCTATTGTAGCTGTGTTGGATAGAAGGGAGGCTTATCCCATTTTCATAGATGCTTTGATTTGTACATGTGAAAAACATGCACGATCATCCTGTTGACAACCTTTGTTTGGCCATCAATTTGGGGGCAGAAGATCATCGACTTAGTGAGCTTGGTATCCAACATCGACCAGATACTTAACCAAAATGTACTCAGGAACGTGCTGTCCCGATATGAGATAATGGACTGTGGGATCCCAAAGTGTACCCACACTCATTCAAAGAAGATCTTAGCAGTGACTTCTATTGTGATACTCTTCTTAGAGGCCACCATAATGGCCATCCTAGAGAACTTTTCAATGACCACGAAAACGCAGTCGTTTCCATGTTTAGTAGAAGGAAGGCCCTATATGTAATCCATGGATATGGATTCCCAAGGTTGACTAGGAGTAGGAAGAGGAGTATATAGGCATTGCTTCTTGACTATCGGTTTGGAAATGGCACAGGTAGTGCATGATCTGATGTATTTCTCAACATCCCGTCGAAGGTTTGGCTAGTAAAAGTACTTCTGCAACACTGCCACTATTTTCTCTAATCCGAAATTTCCAACAATTCGACAGTAGTGCACCTCAAAAATAATCTTGGCATGCTCGCTTGAAGGAACATAGAGGTGTCCCAGGTGGCATAACAGGGCACCATAGAGGTGAAAATATGGAACTTTCTTGCCTTCCAGGAGCGTCTGGTATGTGTTGCCGAATTCTCGATCGCTCTGGTAAAGATGCGGCCACCACGAAGTCTCGTGTCTGCAATGTAGAAATTTAATACAAATTATGTATTGCCTAGATTCTCTTGATTTTATAGTTATATGACATTGTTAAATACATAATCGCTTCTACAAAAAATATTGTGGAAATTTAAAACACAATCGCCAATTGCAATATCAAGAAGAAATATCAATCACACATAACACAGATGTTTTTACCGGGAAAGCATAAAGCTAAAAATCCCACTATCATATATTATGTATATATCATGGATCATGAAACAATCTCATACAAAACTCTAATCCAAGAGCTTGTAGTAAAATATACAATCGTCTCACATTGTCATACAAAAATTGGCAAATACATGGGCCAATTTATTGCCTCCTGATAGTCTGCCTCCACTGCGCAATCCCTGCAATAGCAATCCCTAAAAGAATGAGATCATTCTTGCCTTGACTGCACAATCATCATGGGCACATCCAATGTGTGTGTGGCTACATGAGTGCACCCACTAATGTCAAAACTGATAGTCAAACTGTCCCTTTCACCTATCTCTCAACTGGGTCTCCACTGGATTTGACATGCATGTAGTTAACAGTAGTAAATATTCAGTTGCATCTGATAGCACTGATTGTGAATTAATTAAATAATGAATTCATTGATCTCTCACTAGTATATGTTCAGTTACAACTAGCACAATTGAGTTTAACTCACTTAACTGAGTTAAACTACTTTACAACTCACATAACTACACATCCAACTCTATTACAACTTTGAATCACTCAGTTACAACTAAGTCCACTTGCATGTCCCACTAACCAACCTTTGAAATCAAATTTCCTATAGCTAACTGATTTTCCACTTCAGTTAACTTTTTCCAAGTGCTCATTGAGAATATATTAATGTTTATTGTCCTACTATTATTAAGGGATAATAATAGTCAACATGCATCTATAAATAGACATGCGATCTATAAATAGAACTCACACATACATATAAAAATAGAACATCATCTATAAATAGAATTTTCTCACCACCTATAAATAGACATCATCTATAAATATAATTTTCTCATGCATTATAAGAATAGATTTCCACCTAAAAATAGACTAAGGCTCCATCCTAGTTTAGGTGCTTAATTTTCACTAGGATCATCATCTTGTTGAATCTCAACACTCCCTCTCAACAAGAAAGGGATTATCCTTCACCCTGATCCTGTCTCTATGGTATTCGAATTTGCTCCTGGTGAACACCTTCGTCATAATATCTACATCCCAATCTTCCATAGGAATGTATTGAAGCAACATGATCTTCCATTGCACACAATCTCTCATATGATGATACCAGATATCTATATACTTAAATCTATCATGAAACACGTGATTAATATAGAGTTTAATGAAACTCTAATTATCACAATGAATTAGCGTTGGATCTAAATGAGATCCAACAAAACCAACCAGTATCTTTCTCATCCAGATAGCCTCACATGCAGCTTGACTTGCTACAATGTATTCCTCTTCTGCTGAACTAAGTGCCATGGATCTCTGTTTCCTATTGTACCAATAAAAAATTGTAGATCTGATACTGAAGATCCCCCTCATGTGCTCTTTCTGTCCGTTGGGCTGCCCGCCCAATATGCATACGTGAAGCCATGCAGCTTCACCTCATTCGTCTGCATGTACCACAAGCCATACTTAGATGTGCCACTCAGGTATAGGACATGCTTGCCCACTTTCCAAAAGAGCTTGGTAGGCTTAACCATCGCTTGACTAAGATGGTTCACCGCATAGCATATGTCCGGTCTTGTATTCACTAAATACATTAGCAAACCCACTAACTGTCGATTGATAGTAGCATCCACTACCTCTCTAGATGTAGCATCCTATTTCCTCGAGTTTCCTAGAAGAGGAGTATCCATGGGTTTGCAACTCTCCATGTGAAACTTACCTAGTATCTTCCTTGCATACTTGCCTCGAGACACAAAAATTTCACCATCTTGCTGCCATATTTCCAATCCAAGGAAATAATGAAGGAGGCCCATATCCTTCATATCGAACTCCTTTGCAAGGTCCTCCTTGCATGAGTGTATCAGCTGCTCATCACTAGTCAACATTAAATCATCAACATAAAGAACAATGATTACAAGTTTACCCTCCACCACAATTTGGTATAGCTTTGCATCCACTTCACTCTTAGTGAAGCCAAGTCCAGTGAAATAGTTGTCTATCCGAGTGTACCAAACACGAGGTGCTTGCTTCAGCCTATACAATGCTCTTTTGAGTCTTCACACATGCGACTTGCTGTTGAAGATCTAAAATCCTTCGGGATTCTCTATGTACACCTCTTCCTCAATGATCCCATTGAGAAACACAGTCTTCACATCCATCTGATGAATGTGCCAACCCATATGCGTTGAGAGAGAAAGGATGCTCCTTATGGAAGAATATCGTGTGACAGGTGCAAAGGTTTCTTCATAATCAATCCCCTCGATCCGTGAGAAGCTCTGGGCCACAAATATGGCCTTGTATTTCTCAACACTCCCATCAGCATCTTTCTTTACCTTGTAGATCCATTTCGAAGCTACCACTGATTTATCAACCAGTCTTGGAACAATTTCCCAAGCACTATTTCTAAAAATGGGGTCATACTTCTCCACCATTGCATCTACCCATGTGGGCTCCTACACTGCTTCCTAAAAGGAAGATGGCTCAATCATGATACATTTTCTCATGAGAGCCTTGTATCCAGTAAATCAGTTAGGAGACTATCTTTGACTGCGCTGTGAAGTAGGGGCTCCTACATTCTGAGTAGCATCAAGCCTCAGCCTATCAGCTTCTGTGGTATGCCTTCTGCTAGTTCTGATGTTTTTCTCTGCGTGAGTGGAATACTCCACTCCATGAACCTCCTCTTGTGGTTGATCCACATTTAGAGACTCATATTTGGGAACCAATAGTTCCTCTTCCGCATGCAAGTCTAGTTCCCTCTCAAGCGACAACCGCATGGCTTTACCCTCATCGAATTTTATAACCCGTCGCATAACAATCATCTTACTTTGAGGAAAATACAAACGATAATTATGAGGTGTTTTTGTGTACCCCACAAATATCCCAACTTCAGCAGTCGGCTCCAGCTTATTCTTGGAGTTCTTGGTCACATGCACATAAACATATGAGCCAAAAATCTTAAAGTGAGAAACATCCGGTTTCTTACCAGTGAAATTTTCTTCAGGTGTACTCATGCTAATTACTCTATGAGGACAACAATTTTGCACATAAACCACAGTGTTGCATGCTTCCGCCCACAAATTCATTGGTAGGCCCGGATCATTAGGGGAATTTTGAGGTCTAAAATGGGCCTCTTAAGGAAATTATAAAATAATAGTGGAAATAATAAAATAAGATTTGATTAGTTTAGAGGGAAAAAATAAAAAACTACTTTTTCAACTCATATTTTCAACTTATCTCCCAAAGGTTTTACTCAAATTTCGAGCAGGAGTACTCGTTGGATGAAAAAATTAATTTCTCATGTAAGGACTACCCATGTTGCATACTTGTGATGAGTCTTGCTACATGAAAAATGAGAAATACATGAAACACGTGATTGCAATCACGTGTTTCATGTATTTCTCATTTTTCATGTAGCAGGACCCATCCAAAGTATGCAACATGGGTACTCCTTCGATGAAGAATTAAATTTTTCATCCAACAAGTACTCCCACTCGAAATTTGTATGTAAACTTTGGGAGATAAGTTGAAAATACGAGTTGAAAAAGTAGTTTTATTATTTTATTATTTTTTAATATTCTTACCTTTTTACTTAAAACATGGTGAATCATCCCCCATGGTTGACATCATCATATTGAATCCTATTGGTTCTTAAAAAGTTTATTTTTGTTGTACATTTTTATTAGAGGTCCATTTTAGACCTCAAAATTCTCCTAATGCATGCATCATTGCTTGTGCTGCACCCACGATCGTTCTGTTCTTCCTCTTCGCAACCCCATTTTGTTCTGGGTTATGAGGCGCTATGAGTTCGCTTCGAATTCCTTCTTTTCTGAAAAAGTCTTTGAATTTGTTAGAGATGTATTCTCCATAATTACCGCTCCTCTAAGCCTTCACTTGCTTCCTCGACTCTTTCTCCACCAATTCCTTAAACTCACAGAGCTTTGAGAATGTTTGATCCTTCTTCTACATGAATAAGATCCAACATTTATGAGAAAATTCATCAACAAAAATAACATAATACCTGTGTTTTGCTGTTGAAGCAACCGATAATGGTCCACACACGTATGTGTGAACTCTCTACAGGATCACTGAAGCACGGTTCTCCTTTTCATGAAAGGTGGACTTTACATACTTCCCCATGGTGCAACCCTTGCACTCATCTAATTGAGCAAGTGTTCCCATTGGAATTCCAGTAGATATTTGTTGCATGACTTTCAAGGCTCCATGATGAAGATGGCCCAATTGCATGTGCCATAATTCACCCTCATCCCAGCTCACCACTTTTTTTGCCTTTCCCATCATGGCAGCACAACCATCTACCTACAGCTTGTAGATATTCTTAACTCGAACCCTATCCTCTTGGCTTGAACTGTTGTTTTATGTCACAGGAAAGCTTTTCCATCACTAAAAACAACGTCATAGTCTCTGTTTAGTCAATTTAGTGTCCTAAATTGCTAACATAAATTAACGACCAGGGCTAGTAAACTGATGAAGTGTGATGCACTATATGTGCTTAAGTATCCCTTTTTCTTACTTCGTTGTTTTTAGTGTTTTATTGATGTTTTTGGGTTTTTATGTTTGAATCTTAGTATGCTACTCTATGCTAAAAAGATGAAGTTAGATTTATGTCAAAAGGAAGAAAATGAAATGTTAATAAATGAATTAAAACATAGTTTATTTGCAAGTTTTGTTCCTAACTAGAAAATGATGAAAACAAAAAGTTCTAATCCATGGATATTACAGCTTCTAAATGAACATTCATGAAATGAAAAGTAACTCAAAACACTACAACTTAATCTGATTCATTTATTTAGAGATTTGTTGGAAGAGCTTGTGAAAAAGATTAATTCTAATGCAATGAGGATCTCTTAAAACATAAAAGAAATTCTGAAACAACTTATAACATTACAACTAAATGTCATTCATGAGTTAGAGGTTTATTGGAAGAGTTTTTTGAAAGAGATTAATCATAATGTGATAAGGATCTTCTATGAAGAAAAACAATCAATAACTCACAATATTACAACTTAGTCTTATTCGTGAATTAGAGATTTATTGGAAAAGCTTTTGAAAGAGACTTAACTACATTATAATGAGGATCTTCTTTTTAACTAAATAATAGAAAATGAAATGCTAATAACTCAAAATATCACAATTGAATCCCATTCATTTAATAGAGATGTATTGGAAGAGCTTGAGAAATAGACTAACTGCAATATCATGAGGATCCTTTATCTAAGCAAATGACATGAAACATAATGCTAAAAGCTATGATTTCAGAAAGAAATCTAAGTAAGGAAATATGACAAAACAGAATTGAAAATGACTTATCTAGAAAACATGTAAAACCTCCTTGAATAGCAGGGGCCCTCTGCTATCAATTTGGTGAAATTCTTCAGCTCCTTAAAGTTGTAATCAAAACAACATCAAAGAACTTCTTTATTGAAAAACTCACAAATCTACATCCCATTCCATCTTAAGCTTTATTACAAAACACTCTCTATTCCTTTCTCTTCTTCTCCTATTTTTTCACTACCCATGATAGGAGAAAGCTTCTCCTATTTATACAAAATATGAGAAGTTATCTCATTAATGGGAGTCCATGAATCTCTCCCTCCATCTCTAGAGTTACAATCAAAATAGGAAATGATAAGACGCATGTCTTTTTAGAGTTTCAACACAAATAAGAAATGAGACACATATCTTCTTAGAGTTTCAATACAAAAAGGAAATGAGACACATGTCCTCATGATCCCATGATCTTCTCCACTCAAATTCGAATTTGGTTATGGGAGGCCACATAAAGGTCTTTTAGAAGTTTCCTTTTGACCTACACATGTCACAAAACTCATAACACGTATATAGATATATGAAACTATGTTAATTTTCTAGTTTCTAATCATAAATTCACTTTAAATACATAAAATAAATAGCTTTGGAAGACAAGGATTCTAACCCATATATTTATGAAAATGGTTACTTGATGTAGGGTTTTGGGTCAGATGGCTATGAAATAAGAGCTGAATGGTTATGACATAATGGAAATATGTATGAATATGGAAAACACTTTTGAGACTCAACATACCCCCCAACTGAAGTTGTTGCATGTCCTCATGCAACTATTGCAATGATTCATTTGTCCATGAGTTGATCTTTTATGAGTTTTGACTCATATAGATTCGTTCCAAACTTTGCTTTATAATATTTTCTTTTGGCAAAGTATAATACATTTGATTGCAATTTTTTTTTTATATGGTTGGTTCTTGTGTGACAACCGATATTTTTGAGCAATGGTTCTTGTGTAACAATGCTTTATTTTCTTTGTTGCATCAAAGTTCATGAAAACATTTAGAATCAAATACTCCATCAATAAATTGATCATTTGCAAGGCATATAATCTTTTGGATCATGTTGCAACAATAGTTGGTTGGGAAGTATATGTGGGTGGAAATGAAATGAAAATGTGTGATAGTGTATGACATGTGGATATGAAATGATGTCCCTTCCCCCCCCAACTAAAGATATGACAATGTGAAAAAGGGAGTGAGGAATTTTTCCAAAATTACAATTTTAGCATTCTAATGAATTACATGACTAAAAATTAGAAAACCACATACCTTCACTTACCTTAAATGTGGATGAGTTGTATATATAGAAGAGTGTGGCTGTTGATGTTGTTGGATCAGGAAATATGTAAACAAATGAATTTGATCTGCTTCTTTGTTCTCTTTGTGCTGATGGAAAGATTGAGATCTTTATTGCTATTGATACAAATTGATTCCTGCTGCAAACTGCTGAAATGATGTAGTCTTCAATTGTTACAAAATCCACTGGTACAATTCTAGTCATGCGAATAAATATGTTGATGTTGAGCATGAAGAGAAGTCATTGGATTAACGACCATTGATGAATGTCGTTAACCAATGTGAGGCAAACTCACCATTAATGTCAATGAGTGCCAAGGTACCTAAGTACATCTTGCGAAGTGCGAATAGATGGGCTGATGTCGAGCTACTTGCAAGATCTGACGATCAAGGGACATTGATGTATTCCCATGATTGTCAGCGAGAGAACTTGTCATTAATGCATACAAGCCTCAAGGTACTATTAAGGACTCTAGTCTTGGACCTAGATAATGTGCTGATGTCGATAAGCCAAGACTTTTTCGAAGGAAGGCCTTAAGGAATCTTCCATCATCTAACGCGAGCATGAAAGAATAAATTTTGAAAGACTATGGATTCAATAATTTGCATTGAAGCAATGTTTATTTGCAAAATGAAAAGGATAGGAAAAGGAAAATGGAAATGGACAATGAAAAATGGAAAATGACAATGGGAAATAAGCATGTAGGTGAGCTTCTTGCTTTTATTTGTGGAGTAGACAAAAAGTAATGGAAAGTGTATGCGAATGAAGGAAAATGAACAACTAACTCTTGCTGGGAAAATAATGGTGGTTTGCTTTGAATTTCTTAGTTGGATTTACAATTCAAAAAGAGAGGAAAAGTAATGGTCTTGATGGATATGAATATGGACTTGTTCTTATGTTTTTCATGAAATTGGTCATTTGAAAACCAATCATGCACACAATTAGTTTCCTTCAATGATTATTCGATCATCCCAAATCTGCAAAAAAAAAAACTTGACATAAAGAACATAAGTGTGTTAAAAAAGAAGTAGTTAATTTCTTTCTGATTCTTACGCAAAAATTAAATGTCAAATGAAACAGATTAAGGTAAATCAAAAAGTTCTATATTCGGTCTAATTCATGATATCTATAACAATCCATTTTTAAAGAATAACCATGAAAAATAATCAACTCCCTATTGTCGGATGACTTCATGCACTGTGCTTAGTAAAACAATTGGTATCACAAAGATTTGCTGTGTTCTGCAAGTTAAAACTTTATAGAAAAATACACATCAGCAATATTAATGCCAAATGTTTAGAAATCATCTAAATAATTTTCCAATTGTCATGCAAACCATTATTAAGAAGGTTTTTATTTTAATTTTTTTTTTAAATTTTTTTTTTTTAATGAAATAAATCATGGATGAAATAATTGTCCTTATGAATATTTTTGAAACAAATTCATGCCAATGCCTCTTTCATGCAAGATAAAAATAAAAAGATTGAAATTTCTAAAGTCAAATTCCTAACTATGAAGGAGATGAAGGCAGAGTCCTTCTCAATTTATACAACTTGCATTTGATGCACATGTGATAATGTGTTTGCCTCAAATAATCCATTTGTCACTCTTCATGTGCCACCACACATGAATTCTGCCACATTTTCCTTCAAATAAGGAAATCAGATCCTTGATTATTTCTCAAAATTGAATTTTATAAAACCGTGATTGTTTTCATAAAAAAAAACATTTTTCTCTCACGCACACTGCAAATTAGGGCTCCAAAGAACCCTACATTTCTCTCAAATGGCTTCGAATTTCAAAAATTTCTTATAGGATTACCTAATTCACCCCGTTCCCAAAACAACCCATGTTTTATTTTTTTCTAATTCGTCTCGGTTTGCTCAGAAAATTCGTTTTAAAATCGGGTGTTTTTGACAATTACGCATTTCATTTTCTGGCAATTACTTGTGGTTTGATTTGTTTTTATTTGCAGGTTTTGAAGTGTAATGGCTTGTATCTCACAGAGAAGTTCAGATCGATCTCCCTCATTCCAATTACTTGCAATGGAATCTACAATCTTCTCTTCATCATCAGTCTGAAATCTTCTCTTCATCAGCAATTTCTTCATATGATACACTTCCATTGTCTGTCCCTGCAATTGAATTTGTAATCTTCTCTTCATTAGCAATTTGTAATCTTATCCTCATCAAAATTTTGCAATCTTCTCCTCATCAACAATTTCTTCATGTGATATACCTTTATTGTGTGCAAATTTTTAAAAATGATTTCTAATAACTGTTGTTTGAGGAGAAACGAATATGGAAAAGAGAAGGTTCCTTTTTTTTTTTTTTAAATTGCAATGCATGGGTCTTTGTGTGGATTGAAGCACTGCATATATGCGTAAAGCCAAGCCAAAGGCTGGTCTCATGCGTATGCGTGGGTCTTATTTCTATGAGTCTTTTTTTTTTTTAATTGATTTTTTAATAACATTATATATTATATTTTCAAAAATTCAAAAATATACATATATATTTCATTAAACAAAACAATTATTGAAATTAAATTTTTTCATCATTTTTAAAGTTTATTGTAAAATGAAATGAAATGATGAAAACATAATTTATTATTATTTTTAACATAAAAATTCTTTTTCTGATCCTCTAGATCACACAAAGTGCAGGAGGAGAGCATACTCAAGAAATTATTAATTTTTTATTTTTATTTTTTTATTTTAGATGTAAGAAATAAGGCTACCTAGTTACACTTCTCCGGCAACGGCGCAAAAATGTTTAGTCAATTTAGTGTCCTAAATTGCTAACATAAATTATCGACCAGGGCTAGTAAACTGATGAAGTGTGATGCACTATATGTGCCTAAGTATACCTTTTTCTTACTTCGTTGTTTTTAGTGTTTTATTGATGTTTTGGGGTTTTTATGTTTGAATCTTAGTATGCTACTCTATGCTAAAAATATGAAGTTAGATTTATGTCAAAAGGGAAAAAATGAAATGTTAATAAATGAATTAAAACAGAGTTTATTTGCAAGTTCTATTCCTAACTAGAAAATGATGAAAACAAAAAGTTCTAATCAATGGATATTACAGCTTCTAAATGAACATTCATGAAATGAAAAGTAACTCAAAACACTAAAACTTAATCTGATTCATTTAGTTAGAGATTTGTTGGAAGAGCTTGTGAAAAAGATTAATTCTAATGCAATGAGGATCTCTTAAAACATAAAAGAAATGCTGAAACAACTTATAACATCACAACTAAATCTCATTCATGAGTTAGAGGTTTATTGTAAGAGCTTTTTGAAAGAGATTAATCATAATGTGATAAGGATCTTCTATGAAGCAAAACAATCAATAACTCACAATATTACAACTTAGTCTCATTCGTGAATTAGAGATTTATTGGAAAAACTTTTGAAAGAGACTTAACTACAGTATAATGAGGATCTTCTTTTTAACTAAATAACAGAAAATGAAATGCTAATAACTCAAAATATCACAATTGAATCCCATTCATTTAATAGAGATGTATTGGAAGAGCTTGAGAAATAGACTAACTGCAATATCATGAGGATTCTTTATCTAAGCAAATGACATGAAACATAATGCTAAAAGCTATGATTTCAGAAAGAAATCTAAGTAAGGAAATATGAAAAAACAGAATTGAAAATGACTTATCTAGAAAACATGTAAAACCTCCTTGAATAGTAGGGGCCCTCTGCTATCAATTTGGTGAAATTCTTCAACTCCTTAAAGTTGTAATCAAAACAGCATCAAAGAACTTCTTTATTGAAAAACTCACAAATCTACATCCCATTCCATCTTAAGATTTGATACAAAACACTCTCTATTCCTTTCTCTTCTTCTCCTATTTTTTCACTACCCATGATAGGAGAAAGCTTCTCCTATTTATACAAAATATGAGAAGTTATCTCATTAATGGGAGTCCATAAATCTCTCCCTCCATCTCTAGAGTTACAATCAAAATAGGAAATGATAAGACATGTCTTTTTAGATTTTCAACACAAATAAGAAATGAGACACATATCTTCTTAGAGTTTCAATACAAAAAGGAAATGAGACACATGTCCTCATGATCCCATGATCTTCTCCACTCAAATTCGAATTTGGTTATGGGGAGGCCACATAAAGGGTCTTTTAGAAGCTTCCTTTTGACCTACCCATGTCACAAAACTCATAACACATATATAGATATATGAAACTATGTTAATTTTCTAGTTTCTAATCATAAATTCACTTTAAATACATAAAATAAATAACTTTGGAAGACAAGGATCCCAACCCATATATTTATGAACATGGTTATTTGATATAGGGTTTTAGGTCAGATGGCTATGAAATAAGAGCTGCATGGTTATGACATAATGGAAATATGTATGAATATGGAAAACACTTTTGAGACTCAACAACCTCTGTCCTCCAACATCGCGACTGAGACCAAGTTTTTCTTCGGACCTGGAACATGCATAAAATATTTCAATTGAAATGGTTTACTTGACTCCCTCTCAAAGGTAATGTAATATTTCCAATTAGCCCAAGCTAATGGGAATATTCAATTTTTCTTTGTCTTACTTTGATTTTCATGTTGATGAATAAAATGTGAAAGAGGACATGTAAAACTTCTAAAAACATCAAAATAAATCAATGCCTATGTAAACAGAGACATATCCGTGCCATGTAAGTAAAATCTTGCAGGTGTGAATGGGTTTAAACCATGAGATTGGGTCAACTTTGACCAAGTCAATAGCGCAATCTAGATGCAATGAACCTCATGGATAGACAGCGCAGTTTTAGATGGAGGCTCCACATGTGAAAGGAGTTAACTCATTGAGGTGGTTTAGGGTTTGGAAAGGCTTTCATCTTATAAAAGAAGGAGGAGGACAACAGGAAAGGGGTTGTTGATGTTATTATTTTCTGAACGTATTGTCTGCTTAGACATCCTTTGTTGGGGTTTCCTGTTTAAGAACTCCCACCTCCTTCCTTGAGCAGCTCTTGGAGGAGCCTTGTTTGTCTAGTCCACTATCTTTCATTTGGCCAAGCCACATCTTGCATCTACAACATAGTTCTGCTTAGGATTGGGTTGTCCATGTGAGCTGCAGCAAGTGGAACTCTAGATCTACAAAGATCTAGCTTGTATTGGAGCCTCTTCTCAGTGAGTGTGTCTTTTAACCTCCTGGAAGAGTGCATCCATAGTTTGAGCTTCAGATCCATAAATTGGCATCAGGCCAAAGCATTTCCAGGGCCTACAGTGCAGTCCCTCTTCCATGACTGCGTTATTTGCAAAAGCAGATTTGCAGGGTATCTTGGCATCATTTTAGAGGAGGAAGATCTCTGGTGATTGGATCCTTTCTTTCACTGTGGTGATATGTGGATTGGACAACCAATCCATGTTAGTTCAGATCTGATTGGATGTATATGTTATGATTCAGAATTTCCTGAATACTTCTACAGATCTGTGACTTAGATCTCAGATCTACTCATCGTTGTTCATGATCTGTTGAGATCCCCAAGGGGAATGTATAGAGGAGTCTATCTTGTACACAGATCTGAAATAGATCTATCATTTTATGTACATATCTGCTCTAGATATGAGTTTTAATCTACTGCATGCTTTAGCAATGAAAATAACACTGTTAAGCTTATTCTTCCATTTCTTGTTGTTGTAGCAACTCATTTTGAGGCTTTTGTCTTGTATATTCATTCTATTTATGTTATACACTGTATAAGTTGCATTGTAAATCCATTTTTCTGATGTATAGCTGAAATATGAACCTCCATGTTGGTCTCATGCTTGTAAATTGATAAACTATGTTATTTCTGAAGCAAAATCTTGCATATAGCTGCAGCTCCTCTCTTTGGGGGAATTTCAGCTAGACTAGTTTGTGGGAGATCTGTTTAACCCACCTAGTTTGATTTTTTTTTGCTCTCCTTTTGGATTTAGATCTTAGATGAGCTAATATAAGGGATCCAGGGGCTAAAAACTCATTTTTGTGCATATATTTCATAGGAGTGTGTTATTTCAACAGGCTTGTTGTGATGTTCCAGATTTGGAATATTACAGTGGTATCAGAGCATCAATCTTGGCACAGCCTGTGCATTCTTTGAGAAAATATGTCTTCAGAGGGAGGAGAACCTCTCAAAGACAGAGAGCAGAGGCATCTTAAAGAAGACAGAAGAAAAATTATTACACCATTGAAACCCCTGTGTATGGAAGAATAGAAGGAGTAGAGTTATCCAACATTCTTTCTCAAGCTTTGCATGAGATGGAGGAAGAAATCAGAGGAGGAAGGAATGGAAGATCAGCAGATCCCTTGAGGAGGTTTGCACATGAGGGAAGCCCCACTACTTCATATAATGTGTGTGATCATTCAACCACACAATCTGTTCCACAACATGGTAGCATGTCTGCTTTCTTGTCAAAGGAAGGAGGAAGAGGAGAAACACCAAAGGAGGGATCTCTTGGTGAATATCTCCAAGAATATGAATCTCAATTAGACAGATTCAAATATCATATCAGTTTCCGAGAGTTCTGTCAACTCAAAGAAGGAAGATCCTGCAACTACAGTAGGAGGAAAGGGTGCATGCAACACACTTTGGGTGGATTCTCTCTACCTACATTTGATGGATCACCTAAAGACTCAGCCAAGTCTTGGGTAAAGAAGCTTGACACATACTTTTAGCTACATCAAGTATCAAAGTAAGAAGCCTTGAGAGTAGCAGCGCTGCATCTTCAGGGAAGGCTTATGCTTGGTGGTTGTTTGAGTCTTCTTCCTTGAAAGGGAGAAACATCTCTTCTTATGCAAGATTGACTAGGAGACTAGTGGAAAGATTTGATGAGAGACATTTTGAGACTTCTTGGGGGGAGCAGATCAAGCCCAAGAAATCTGAATCTTTGCATGAGTTGGAAGATTCCATGGAGCCAACTCCAGTCCTAAACATTGTTGAAGGGGCTAAAAATTTGCTGCACTTTGTACTAGAGGCAAAGGCCCCAATTCAGCAAGATCTCTTTTCCCAAAGAGAAGACTTGAGGATTCCTTCCTCACTAAGAAGTCAAGGCAAAGGATTTCTTGATGATGAAGCATTCTCCACTAATGGGGAGAAGGGAGAGAAATATCAAAGAAGATCCTCCAGCGTTGTGCAAGCAGGAGGAGATCTATTTTCAAGTGGAGATGGAGATGAAGCAATGGCTTCCCTTAGAGGTATTCTTGCACCTTTGCAAGGAATTCCAGTAGTTCTTCCATATGGAGGACATGAGCAGCATGTGTCTTTGCTAAAGGATAATGAGACAGAACAAAGGAGGGGTCACACAACTGATCCACTATCTGAAAATGGGGCAAGGGCTCTAATCAGAGGCACTCTTACACCATTAAGAGGGGTCTCCAAGTTTCATGGTACTTCCACATAGAAATCAGGGATGGATTTGCACAGTGGAAGCAATCATGATATGTTCCCATCTGTTGTTTACATGGGGATTAACCATGAGACATCATTATCCTGTGGTGTACCATCTGGGAGACCACTGGATCATATTTGATGGAAGATGTCTCATACATTGATGCTCCTTTCATAGATCCACGGGAGGAGGGAGCACTAGTAGACCATGCTACATCACTGAGAGTGTGGGGGAAATATAGAGAAAGGGAAAGCATTTTTCCTTTGACATCATTATCCATTCTCACCTTTCAAATTGCGTTGAGAAGGTATGCTGCAAGAAGAAAGAATGACACCATAATGAAGCATGAGAGACAATACTTTGATTAGAGGACAGACTTGCTTGAAGGACACTCTTCTATACATAAAGATAGATGGTGGTCTCATATGCATGCATTGGAAAAGGCAAAGAGGTCTTGGACAAATGATATCCTCCCATGGGAGACTAACTTCCAAGAGCTTCCCTCTTCTCTTGAACATGTGCATAAGTAAGGAGGGCAGCAAGGAAGGATTGGCAACCTTCTACCTTGTACCTTTGGCACGGGAAATGTCAAGGAGGAGAAAAACAACATGACAGATACTTTAGAAGACACACTATCAGCATTGTCATTGTTGGGCACACTAGATCCCTATTGGAAATCCCAATAGCCGGTGGAATATTCCAAGGATCTCCATACTTGCATGATTCTAGATGACTAGTTGCAAGAGGAGAGCTATTCAATCTCTAGTGGAGTCATCTGTAATCATGGTAAAATATTCTTGTCTAGATCTTTAAAGTTCAAGGGGAAGCTTCTACAAAGGGCTTATGAAGAGTTCCATCTTAGCCACACTTATTCTATGAAACTCAACAATATCATATTGAGGATCTATTACTGGGAGGGATTTGAAAGGGAACTATATCAGCATTATCAGAGATGCATGAATTTTGTGGAGTTGGAGTAGCAATATGACTCTAAGGGAGAATTAAATCAGCCCTCTCTTCCTTCCCTTGAAGGAGAGAGTAGATCTATGCACCACTCCATTGGTAGGAGGAGAATTGTTGGTGGAGAGCATGCTCTTAATACATGTATTTTATATTCTGACTTCATGCATTCTTACACCATGTTTTTGTAGGCCATGACTCCAAGAAGGAGTGTTATATTTTGTCAATATCATGGCAAATATGGGGCCACAACAATTGATGTACTTGGCCACTCCCTAGTTGGACAAAAGGAGATATTGTTTCATGATGGGTGCTTTCCTAAGGCACCAAACATAACTCACACATTCAACTACAGTGAGATGGCATGGGTTGCAAGTGAGTGGTGGGAAGACCACTTACCACATCTTGATCTGATGCAGGTAGGAGATGCCCTGTGCTGGTACCATATATGGGATTATGACCCACCTCCTCATGTTCCAATTTTTGTTTATGTATTTGTAGTTTTGCTTCCATACATGGATGATGTATTTGTCCTATTTTTGGGATTGTATGGAGGGAGGATAGGAGGCATGTGTGTACCACATGGGATGGAGACTCTCTTTGTATGCTTTGCTACATATTTCAAGGAGAGTAGGGGTTCAGCCATGTTTGTTTCAATGGCATTCTTGACACTTTATGGGATGAATCATGAACATCTCCTAATGATCTTGGAGAGACAACTCATGGGAGGATGGATTGGTGAACACTCAGCTTATGTAGAAAGATGGATCCTTGATGGTGTCACCAATGGCGAAGGAGAAGTGTTACAACACTCACCCTATCAGTTGCTTGAGGACAAGCAAAATTTTGGAGGGGAGGACTGTAATATTCCCAATTAGCCCAAGCTAATGGGAATATTCAATTTTTCTTTGTCTTATTTTGATTTTCATGTTGATGAATAAAATGTGAAGGAGGACATGTAAAAATCCTAAAAACACCAAAATAAATCAATGCCTATGTAAACAGAGACATATCCGGGCCATGTAAATAAACTCTTGCAGGTGTGAATGGGTTTAAACCATGAGATTGGGTCAACTTTGACCAAGTCAATAGTGCAGTCTAGATGCAATGACCCTCATGGATAGATAGCGCAGTTTTAGATGGAGGCTCCACATGTGAAAGGAGTTAACTCATTGAGGTGGTTTAGGGTTTGGAAAGGCTTTCATATTATAAAAGAAGGAGGAGGACAACAGGAAAGGGGTTGTTGATGTTATTATTTTATGAAGGTATTTTCTGCTTAGACATCCTTTGTTGGGGTTTCTTGTTTAGGAACTCCCACCTCCTTCCTTGAGCAGCTATTGGAGGAGCCTTGTTTGTCTAGTCCACTATCTGGCATTTGGTCAAGCCACATCTTGCATCTACAACACAATTCTTCTTAGGATTGGGTTTTCCATGTGAGCTGCAGCAAGTGGAACTCTAGATCTACAAATATCTAGCTTGTATTGGAGTCGCTTCGCAATGAGTGTGTCTTTTAACCTCCTAGAAGAGTGAATCTATAGTTTGAGCTTCATATCCATAAATTGGTAGCAGGCCAAAGAATTTCCAGCGCCTACAGCATAGTCCCTCTTCCATGACTGCGTTATTTGCAAAAGCAGAGTTGCAGGGTATCTTGGCATCATTTTGGAGGAGGAAGATCTTTGGTGATTGGATCCTTCCTTTCACTGTGGTGATCCGTGGATTGGCCAACCAATCCATGTTAGTTTAGATATGATCTACTGTATATGTTATGATTCAGAATTTCCTGAATACTTCTGCAGATCTGTGACTTAGATCTCAGATCTACTCACCGTTGTTCATGATCTGTTGAGATCCCCAAGGGGAATGTATAGAGGGGCCTATCTTATACACATATCTGAAATAGATCTATCATTTTATGTATAGATATGCTCTAGATCTGAGTTGTAATCTACTGCATGCTCCAACAATGAAAATAACGTTGTTAAGCTTATTCTGCCATTTTTTGTTGTTGTAGCAGCTCATTTTGAGGCTTTTGTCTTGTATATTCATTCTATTTATGTTATACACTGTATAAGCTACATTGTAAATCCATTTTTCTGATTTATAGCTGAAATATGAACCTCCATGTTGGTCTCATGCTTGTAAATTGATAAACTGCGTTATTTCTGAAGCAGTCTCTTACATATAGCTGCAGCCCCTCTCTTTGGGGGAATTTCAGCTAGACTAGTTTGTGAGAGATTTGTTTAACCCACCTAGTTTGATTTGTTTTTTCTATCCTTCTGGATTTAGATCTTAGATGAGCTGATCTAAGTGATCCAGGGGCTACAAACTCATTTTTGTGCATAGATTTCTTAAGAGTGCGTTATTTCAACAGGCTTGTTGTGCTGTTCTAGATTTGGAATATTACAGGTAATGGTACCAATGTCGGTCACACTGTATTATCCATCGTCACCCATATCTATATACCTTTGGATACATTTCTCCTCCAACTCACTGAAAAGCTCCTTATCTCCCATCATGTGGAAGGAAGCACCACTATCCAGATACCACACTGATCCCAACGCACTTGACACCATGCATGTGATCAAGGAGAAATCAAGTTCAAATTGCGAGGCAAGGGCCTCACCAGCTACAAATCCATCAAACCTCTTTTTATTCTTCTTCTATGGGTTGTTAGTGGCGAGATTCCCATGTTCATGATAGTGAAAACACTTCAGCTTGGAAAAATACAACTTCTTTCCTTTAGACTTGGATTTTGAATGGAATTTCTTCCCCTTCCCTTTCCTTTCCTTGGTAGCCAAAGAAAAATACTCTTCATAATCATGCTTTGATGAGGAGCCATCTCTATTGTTCTTCCTGAACTCCTCTTGCACTAGATCCGACCATAGTCGTTCCCAATTCGACAGTTTTTCCCATCCGTTGACAGAGTCTTCATAACTATGCCAAATCTTAGGAAGTCCCAAGAGAACCAAGCTCAAAAAATCATCATCAGCAACAGTGATTCCATCACTCCCCATTTCATCCCAAAATTGGAAAAAATTTGTGAGATACTTTGGAATATTTTCGCTTTCCATTTTGATCTTTCTAAGTTTATCCTTTGGTGCCAATTTCCTATGGTCACTGCTGCTTTGGAAAATACCTGTCAAAGGCTTCCACATAGCATATGGAGTGGCTTTCCCATGAAGGTTTGAGACAATGTGGTCTCGTACACCTTCCAACATAATCCTTCTCGCCTTCACCAGTTTATTTTTCCATGCATAAAGTAATGCATCATCCGTCGAAGTGGGCTTAGGAACATCACTGTCGATGAATTCCTTCAAGCCATTATCTTCGAGCACCGCCTCCATCCTGTCCTTCCAGGAAATGTAGTTCTAGATTCCCTCAGGTGCATACTCTAGCCGCAAGACATTGAAATCCATTTTGATGTTTACTCAACTGTAGCACCAAGAAAATCTTGCAGCAAATTCGAATTGTTTCCACCAACAAACTTAGCTCCTGCTTCAAAATTGAAAATTTCTGTGCTCTGATACCATGTAGAAATTTAATACAAATTATGTATTTCCTAGATTCTCTTGATCTAACAATTATATGCCACTATCAAATACTGAATTGCTTCTACAAAAATTCTTGCGGAAATTTTAAACACAATCGCCAATTGCAATATCAAGAAGAAAGATCAATCACACATAACATAAATGTTTTTAATGAGAAAGCATAAAGCTAAAAACCCCACTATCATATATTATGTATATATCATGGATCATGAAACAATATCATACAAAAATCTAATCCAAGAGCTCTCATTACAATATACAATCGTTTCACACTATCATACAAAAATTGGCAAATACATGCGCCAATTTACTACCTCCTGACAGCCTACCTCCACTGCGCAATCCCTGCTGATAGAAATCCCTAAAAGAATGAGATCCTAATTGCCTTTACTGTGAAATCCTCATGGGCACATCCAATGTGTGTGTGGTTGCATGAGTACACCCACTAATGTCACAATTGATAGTCAAACTTTCCCTTTCACCTATCTCTCAACTAGGTCTCCATTGGAACTGACATGCATGTAGTTAACAATAGTAAATCTTCAGTTACATGTGAGACCAATAATTGTGAATTAATTAAATAATTAATTCACTGATCTCTCACTAGTGTATGTTCAGTTACAACTATCACAATTGAGTTTAACTCACTTAACTAAGTTAAACTACTTTACAACTCACATAACTACACATCCAACTCTGTTACAACTTCAAATCACTCAGTTACAGCTAAGTCCACTTGCATGTCCCACCAACCAACCTTGGAACTTGAATTTCCTATAGCTAACCGATTTTCCACTTTAGTTAACTATTTTCATGTGCTCACTGAGAATAGATTAATGTTTATGGTCCAACTATTATTAAGGGATAATAATAGTCGACATGCATCTATAAATAGACATGCAATCTATAAATAGAAATAACATATACATCTAAAAATAGAACTTCATCTATAAATAGAATTTTCTCACCATATATAAATATAAATCATCTATAAATATAATTTTCTCATGCATTCTAAAAATAGACTTCCACTTAAAAATAGCCTGAGGCTCCATCCTAGTGTAGGTGCTTAATTTTCACTAGGATCATCATCTTGTTGAATCTCAACATGTAAGAGTCGAGCACAATGATCAGCGTAATGACCGATGGTCAGTTGAGGTAGTCTGAAACATTATTAGTGCTTCCCTTCTTGTACTTAATGTTCAAATGGAACTGTTTTAGGTATGTGTATCATTTATGATGGCGATCGTTCTACAACTTTCCTTGTGTTTGTATGAACTTAAGGGGTACATGGTATGTGTGGATGACCGTTTCCTTCCCCAAAATGTAATGCTTCCATTATCGTCAAGCCTACCTAATGGAATACATCTCTTTGTTATAGGTGAGATCATTTCATATTGTGTTTGACAATGTCTCACTGTGATATGCCACTGGATTCACCTACTGAGTGAGAAATACAATAATATCATACTTAGATGCATCTATCTCAATCTAAAATGGTTTTTGCAGGTTTGGTAATGCAAGCACCGATGTTGAGCAGAGGTGATGCTTCAAATAATAAAACAACTTTTTTTGGGATTAATACCAAAAGAACTTTTCTTTTGTTCCACCCTTGGTGACTTGAATCAAAGTCCAAGTGATATGAGATAATCCCAATAAGAGCGTGCGGTATAAATTGGAAAGGCCTAGAAAGCTGCAGAGCTCTGTTAGATTGGTTGGGTATGGTTAATCCTGAATAATTTGTATCTTAGCTGGGTCAACATGCACACCCTGCTCATCAATGATGTACCCTAGACATTGAACTTGGGTGATGCCAAAAGTGCATTTCTCCAAATTGGCACATAAACTATGTTGTTGCTGGGTTTGGAGGACTTTTCAAATATGGTGTAGGTGCTCTTCCTAACTTTGGATGAATATCGGGATGTCATCCAAATACACTACCATGAATGAGTTGGTGAAGGGACCCAAGATGTTGTCAATCAACCTCATGAAGGTTGTGGGGGAATTAGTCAACCTGAAAGGCATGACCAACCATTTGAAAAGGCCCTCCTTAGATTTTAAGGCAATCTTCCACACATTAGAGGGTTAGATTGGCACCTAGTGATAACCAGATTTTAAATCAATCTTGCTGCAATATTTCGCCCCCTTGAGTTGGTCCAGAAGGTCATCAATCCGTGGGATTGGATAACTATTTCAGATGGTGATCTTATTCAGTGATCAATAGTCAATATAGACTCTCTAGCTGTCATATTTCTTATGTACCCATATGATCAGACTACCACAGGGTGATGAACTTGGCCTGATGTTCCCTTTCTGCAATAGATCCTAAATATGCCTCTTAATTTCATCATTCTCCAGAATAAATCATCAACATATCGGTCCATTGGGTAGAGATGTGCCCAAGGTCAGATCAATGGAGTGCTTGACCTGAAAGTGCAGGGGTACTCATGTGGGTGAGGTGAAGATGTCTCTATACTCCTCCACAACCGTGTCCATTTGCTGCTGCCATGTGGAGGAGCCCTGTCTAGAGGTTGTGGATGTGGCCACAATCTTATTCTTTCACTACAGGTGAATTATAAGGAAGAAAAAATTCCCAATATGGGAAATGATCTTACTGCATTGCTTTGCAGAGATCAAATAAATGGCGGTAGGCAGTGCTACTTCCGGTATCCCGTATAACTTATTTCTCTAAGAAATAATAATAGTGCGAGGCCTAGACTCATACTCAATATGACACTTCTATAATTATGGTTGGCTTAATAATAAATCACAAAATTCAAGAGGAGAAACATCACACAATACCTCATCTGTGAAGGGCTTCATGTTGTAGGGAAGGTGGCATTGCTGATTAACACAGAGATATCATCCTTGGTGAAGCCACCCAATGGTGTATGACTACAGGTGCAGTGTGGTCAATAGGCCCAATTTCTTCATGACCTCTACTAATATAAGGTTATTTTGGATTCTACCATCGAAAATGAACTATAGCGAAGAACCCGTCACCCACATTTGTGAGTGGAGGAACCACTCCCCCTCCTTTGGATATTCAGGCTTAATATTTTGGATATTGGTGGTGGAAATGGTGGCACTAGGCTCTGCATCAGTAATATGCTCCCGCTTGTCATTTCTCTTGTGAGGCTTTGAATCAGAGATGAAACATGCACCTGATTCAAAAGCCTTCATCTCAACCACAATTGATGGCATGGCTTGACACTCACTTGTGTTGCGAGTTGGGATCTTATAGAACTCACACCATTTCACTGTGTCCTTCTTTGCTTTCATCGGGTTATTCTTTGCTTGCAGCTTCGACGAAGTTGTCCTGGGTCACCCCAACTTGGATATTTCCTTTTTTCTGCAGTTTGGGGGTGCTTTTCCCTTACTTCGTATTCAAAGATACAGAATCTCACTTATTCTGTCTAAATTTCTACTCAATCTTGGCAGCATAGTGGCATGCTGCACCAAGCGAGGAGATGTCTAGGAACTCCATTCCCTCCTAAATATATTTGTGTAAGAAAATGCAATACTTTAGCACTAGATGTTTTTAGAATTTTTGATACCCAAATTTGTGCGCAGGGTATGGAAAATATTCTTCAGCTCATGCACATCTTGATCCCTTTGTTTCCGCAACATCGTCCATTGTATGTACTTGTCCTCATAACTCCCCACAATGTAATACTATTCCTTGATGGAGTTTTGGAAAAAATTCCAAGTGGGTGCGGCTAAAAACAGTGAGGGTTATCTCTCATCCCTATGTTCACAATAAGTTTCCCACTAGTCCTTGACATGGGGGGTGACTTTGAGGAGTGAAAAATTAACCTTTTCCCAATTGGAAAAGTCATGAAATGAAAAATATGCTTCCAACAGATTTAACCATCTATCTGTTGGCACCATGTAATCAGCAAGATTGGCAAAATTCCGATTGCAGGGAGAACATCGTTTCAACCACTTTGGGATTCTAGGATCTAGCCCTCTTGAATCCGGAGAGGGATCTCTCCAATAAGTGCAAAGATGGATTTGTCTTTGAAGCTTTTGGGTAATGATATTAGGCTAGTTATGAAGTTCGAGGGTTTTGTTTTGTTTTGGATGGTTGAGCATTATTATTGTTTGAGTGGAAAGTTCTAAATGCAAAGATTTTCAAAGGTGAGAAGTTGCAAGCAAATAGAACAAGATTTGGCCAAAAAGATAGATAATTGCAGGTCTTAGTCCATTGGGCTATGGAGTCATAATAGGGTTTACTTGAAACAACAAGGGGCAAGAGCGGTCCATGGGGCAAGTCATCTATGTCTAAGATTTCTTTAAAGTATGATTTATGGAATGAAATGATACAACACGAAGGGGAATTAGACAAATGAAGAACAAAGAGCAGCCCAAGATCTGGTAAGTACTTTGAAACTAGCCAGCTTTTGACATACACTTAAGAATAACATAAAAGTAATCCAGGATCTGGTAAGTACTTTGAAACTAGCCAGCCTTTGATACACTTTCAATAGAAAACATATAAAACAAAAAGGGAAACCTAAAGGCAACTATTGGAGAAGAAACTAGCGGGCCGGGCTCACCGCAAAACCTCTCCTATCTCTGCTTTACTTGGTAAACTTTCAATACAAACACAAAGATAACAAAGAATGGTCTAAGATCTGGTAAGTAATTTGAAACTAGCCAGCTTTCAACACATTCTTAGGGAAACTTTCAGACATTATTTGGGGATAAAACTAGGACTAGGGCTCACCATATCTTCCTTAGTTCATCTCTACTTAACATAAACTGAAAAAAACATTCAACAATAACAATTAGCTAAGACAGTAGGACGAGGGAATGCCAACATTCCTAACTGCTTGAACTGAATTAAATCATTCCTAAATAACACAATTTGGAAGAAAACATTAAGATAAAGCTTATCAGTCAGAGAAGGGTACTGATATAGGGTAAATCCTAACTCTATGCTTGCCGTTCTTTATAAGAGAAGATGAAAAAAGTGAAAACGGAAACAAAATAAAAATTCATAATAAGAAATAACATCACCGTCAACATAGACCAGGATCCCATAAATTAGCTTGTATTGATGCTTCAAACCAGTTACAGCTTTAAGTCCATTGTTTTAGGTTAGCAATCATCTACACTTCCTAGACTAACTTATATCACAAGCAGAGCTTCAAGAGCCAATGAACACTATTTACAAGTAGAAGTCTCAAGTTCAAGTATATTTCAAAGTTCAACAACCAACATTTTCTCATCTTCTACAACAATATTTATAGAAGGAATGAGGAGGTGGGAGAGGATAAAAGATCTCCCAGGGCAATTAATACAGACTTAATGTTTCTCGGCCTTTGAGGGGCTCGATGGAGGAGTTTACATATGTGTCCTATATATTAAATGTTTTACATTAAGAATTAAGCTCGATGGGAGCTTTTGTTGACTTTTAAGGATCTGTGTCATGTTGTAGTAACTCTGCTGATATTTTGCATTAAGTTCCTTAGCAGAATTAATTATTCGGCTATGCTGAGGCAAATATCTGGTTTTCTGATCAATAACTTCGGCCTCTGTTTGAATTCTTTGAGGCTATTGGTGGCACTGTGGTAGTTGAGAGGAATCAATTTGCCTCTGATGTGGCGGTGGAGGCCTTTCTGTCTGATAATCTTTTGATTTCCTTTTAACTGTGTTTAGTTTAAATGGAATAGGATTTTGATAATCAATCTTAGTTGTAATCCATCAAACTATGGAATTCGTCTTCAATCTTTAGTTCTGCTGTGTTTTTTTCTTTAACACTGATACTCTTTTGTTTTATTTAATTCTCTGTGTCTTGTTGATGTGCAGGGCCGCACTTGGCTCATATGGCATCAATGCCCATAAAGCATGGATGAAACATGGAGGTGAACCTTGTGAATGACTTCTTTCTTTATGAATCAAAGGCACAAGAATCGTCATCCCCGGCCTTTAGCTTTTCTTCAATATAATGGAAACACCATTAAACACCTGTAAAATCCAAAAATAATTAAGAAATCTTGCATTATTGGGTTTAACTGCTTCAGAGGCTATGGGGAGGAGCGTGGCCGTTGGATGGAAACATCCAACAATGGAGATCCATTTGCAGGAGGTTAAAAAGGGAAAGCGGGGGAAGAATAAGTCAGATCCATCGATCTGCAAAGATAAATGGTTGGGAGCGATCCAGGAGGAAATAAAGTGAAGGGGTCACTTTATATGGAAATGGCGGAAATATAAAGAAATAAGGTTAAGAAACCTTTGGTGAAGAAAAATGCATTGAAAATAGCATTCAGGGTTTCGGGATGATCATGGGCCATCAGATGAGATCAACCCATGAGATCAACAATGGATATCATACGTTAAAATCCTTTGGCGAGGGTGGAGGGTGATAGTGTAAGGCCAGATTAAATCTGGGCCGTTGATCTGCAGAGATCAACGGTGGGAGGCACGCACGATGAAACATAATGGGAAAAAGGAAAAGTGGTTTTGGGGATGAAAATCGTGGGTTTCACGCGAAGAAAAGGCGGGTAGGCAGTTTTTCCTTTTGGAACGCGATATGCATCCCCGCCTGACATGTGGCATCAGAAAACCACCTATATCGCGTGATTTTTGAAAATTATCCTCCGTGCTTAAAGTTACGCAATATGGAAAGTGAGCCATCAGATCTGGGGCCTCAGATCCGACAGTGGAGAATGAACGCGATATGAGCTAGATGCGCGGGCAGTAGGAAGATGGTTGGTTTCAATCTGGGCCATCGGATCTGGGATGAATGGCCGAGATCAAGTTTTGAGAAAGGCAAGACCCACAGGAGGCAGGGCTGTCGGGTTAAATATGAGCCGTTGGATGTGAGGATCAACGACGGAGATTGCATCTGGGGATCAGATGGAAATAATACAATGGTGGAAGAAGGGTTAATAAGGGCTGCATAAAACAACATTATGAAGAGGGCTGCATAAAACTTAAACAAAGTCGGAGGATCGATCTGGACTGTCCGATCTTGACATGTGGACAGTCCAGATGCAATCAGAAGTATCAGCATTGGCGAGGCAAAGAACATAGAGGCACCGAAGCGATTGAGTGCTGACCATTGATCTGAGGATCATATCAACGGTGGGGAGTGATTCGGAGGACTTTGAAGGCCGAGGAAGGCTAATAATCGGAGCAAATGTGGGTCGTTGGATCTCGGAAAGCGGGGATGAGATCAACGGTTCAAGACCCATCGAGGAATGCCAATCAGAAGGGGGAATAGAATACGCCCAATAAAAAACTTGTGATGCGATGTTGCACAGGCCGTTCGATCTGCTCAAGATCAACGGCGGAGATTATCGCAAGTATAGAACCGGCGAAGACCCTTTAAAACATATGAAAAACCCAAAATTTAATATAATACAAAGTTTTGGCTTTGGGGCCAGGATACATATATGATATGGTTTGGTGCCTGATTGCGGGGCCTTTGATTATATGGAAGGAAAAAGGCCCAGGGCTTATGTATAAGGGCCAATCGAACCGGAACTTTTGGTGCGGGTCTTTCAATCTACCCATATTAAAAAACACTTCATGGGCGCGCTTAGATCAAACTTAGGAAAAAGTGGGTTTATAACTTTACAAAGGGAAAAATCAATTGGGAAAGGATTATTACAATGTTTAAATGCCCGATTGCGGGCACAGGGGTTATATGGAACGATAATATGATCGTCGGTTGGGTACAAAGGGCTTAATCTCATCAGAGGCTTTCACATAAGAAAATGACCTGTGCGCTATGATTTTTCCGATGCGATAAGTGCTTAAATGGTTTAGCGCTTGGTTCCAACACCAAGGCGTATGGAGGGGAAGTGGTTAGGACTTTGGCCCAAGGGGGCTTAAGCCTGTGGTAAAAAAAATTATTTTTTATGAAATTTTTCCAAGTTTTCAATGGATTTGGGGGTTTTTACAGAGTTCAAAAAGGAGTTTCAAACTCTGTAAAGGGGATTTTATGAAGGGGAAAAGGGGAAACAAATGAG
Source organism: Pinus albicaulis (assembly GCA_034641835.2). Classification (NCBI taxonomy): domain Eukaryota; kingdom Viridiplantae; phylum Streptophyta; class Pinopsida; order Pinales; family Pinaceae; genus Pinus; species Pinus albicaulis. Next base: position 1,299,546,265 of record CM076584.1, on the reverse strand, counting down.
AAATAGAATAATTTAATGGGAATGAAAGGGGTAAAAATGAAGGTTAGTTTTGAAGTAGAAGGAGGGGAAAATGGTGTTTGCAGCAGTATTTTCTCTTATGGAATCAACAGAATTTCTGATTTCTAAATGGAAACAACAGTGAAGATTGAAACAAGGGTATGATGTCTTCAAGAGTCTTCAAGAGATAACATTTTTTTCAATAAAACTTGTTCCATGAAGGCTCCAAAAAATTATTTAGCCACCATTTAGTATGACAAATTTTATTGGTGGCTAACAGTGGCTCCACTTGGGGATGGTGCCTTCTTGAAGGCATCAAGAACTTTAGAATTTCATTCTCTGGGAGGTTGATCAGTGCCTTATCCATTGGGCTACCTTTCTTTACTTGGATATTCTTCGTTTGCTTTGGAAAATGTTAGCAGCCATGAAAAAAAAATGGATCTTCATCAACAAGCTTTCTACCTACCCAATCCTACGATCTAACATTTTTTCTTCATCAAAGTGCACTTGGATTGGAAAACTCTTTTCACAACATTTTATTCTTTTGAAAGGATAAAATTGATCTATTTATACTCCTTATTTATCCATGAACTCAGATTAAACAATTGATTCCATATGCTTCTCTACCTAATCTACCAATCTGTTAGGATTAAATAGTCTAACAGATTTTATTCTTTAAATTCTATAACAGAAATTTAAAAGCATACAAGTCAGGATTGAACAATCTAAATTGATGCTAATCTATGGCATAAAAACAAGCTGCACATAGATATTATTTTGCTGGAAAATTAAATCAAAATGGAAAGCTTAAGATCTGAAAGTTCAAAGCACTTCCTTCATCTTTTTACAGCTCTGTTTTTGCCTCTTGTTTGAGTTGTTTTTCCTTTGTTTACTAGTTCATATTTTGAGCTGATTAGAACCAGTCTTTATCTCTGTTTTGACTTAGAATTTGAAACAGATTGGAGTCAATTCTTGCTTGGAAACTTAAGTTCAGATTTTGAGCATGTTTGAACCTTTAATTTCTATCCTAATCTACCTACTGATAAGCCAAGATTAAACAGTTTGGCAAATTGAATTCACTATCCTATCAGCAGTAAATTTAAAACTAACTAGTCAAGATTAGGCTGTTTGACTAATTAGAAGTGTCTTCTTCAGGAGTGGCATTTAAGCTTGCACATTTTCAGATTTTGTTTCTCTTTTTGTTGGTATGGGGCTGTACCTTTCTTATTTTTGCAATCTGCCCTCTTTTCTCTTTTTCATTGTTTTTGTATTTTTGATTTTTCTAACTTTGAATGCAATGGTGGATGAAATATTTATAATGGAAAGAAGATAAAAAGGCTTTCAGAACATGAAATGGATCAAGAGAAGTAATGCTTGAGCATCCTTCCATTGAAAAGACCCCCAAACAACTCTGCTCCATTCAACTCCTACAAAAAATAGGCATTGTTACCAGCAGCTGAATGAATGAGATAAGGGCCTAGCCATAAGTTGTCAAATTTTCCATGCTTTCCATTGTCTTCCCTCCTTGAGTCCAATTTTAAAACTTTGTCCCCAATATTGAAATTGCTGGCCTTTGTTCTTCTGTCAAAAAGCTTTTAATGTTGTCCTGCTTTTGTAATGCTTTGTTATAAACCTCCTCTCTGGTTTGTTGAAGGTGAATAGTCTGATTTATCCTTCTGATCATGTCATTATCTTCAGACTGAACCTCTTGAATCAACTTCATAACTGGCACACCAAGGCTGGTAGGAAAAATTGCATCAGTGCCATACACAAGCTGGTAGGGGGACATGCCAATAGATTTCTTCAAAGTCAATCTGTTAGCCCAAAGTGCATGCACAAGATTTGTGTGCCAAGACTTTTTGTTGTCCTCCAACAGTTTCTTGATTATTTTCACCAAACTTTTGTTTGAGGATTCTGCAAGTCCATTACCTTGAGGGTAATAGGTCGTGGAATTCCCCAATGCTATCTGATACTTGTGATAGAATTCAACCATCTTCTTCGATCCAAATGCTGCTGCATTATCAGTGATGATCTTGGTAGGGCAGCCAAATCTAGAGATAATATTATTCTCCATGAATTTTATAATGATAGAATCATTGGCTTGCCTACACGAAATGGCTTCTATCCATTTAGTGAAGTAGTCCGTGGCAGTGAGAATCCATCTATGTTGAGCTGAAGATGATGGATGGATTTCACCTATGAAGTCAAGTCCCCACTGTTGAAAAGGGGCTTCAACAGTGATTGGATGAAGAGGTAAGGGTAGTAGCTTCCTTTTGCCTTCAAAAAGTTGACATTTATGAAAGGAAATTATCATCTTATGTACATCAAGGAAAAGAGTAGGCCAATAGTAACCAGCCTTCAAAATTTTGTTGGCTGTTGTCTTCCAGTATAAATGGCCTCCACACTCTCCTTCATGGAACTCGTGCTTAACCTTCTCTGCATCATACTCAGGCAAACATTTAAGCAATATACCCCTTGCATTTTTCCAATAATGACATCTATCTATAATGCAATAGTTTACAAATTTCAACTTTAAGAACCTTGCCTTTGTTTTTTTCAAACCCGGAGGTGTATTAAAATTAAGTAAAACATAAAGAATATCAGCATACCAAGAGGAATTCATAAAATGGTCTTCAACAATGGGTGTTGAGATTTCCTCTAGTTCATCTAAAGCATTAATCATATTAATATCAAGAACTTAAAAATTTGATTCAACCATCAATATAGCTAGACCTTGGCCTTTGATGAGTTTAGTGGGTTTTATCTCTAAATCATATTCAAGAATAATAGCTATCCACTTACCTCTCTTACCATCTGGGTCCTGTGTTATAATGTCTTTCACAACTGAATTTGGGACAAAGGCAATGATGTGTGAGTGAAGGATGTATACTCTAAAGTCTTTTAAAGCCTTAACCAAAGCAAAGGCTTGCTTTTCCATAATGTTATACTTCAAAGGGGAATCCCTCAATGCCTTGCTAAACAATGTAATAGGCTGCTCTTGTCCTTGTGGATTTTTCTGTAAAAGGATAGCAGCTATTGTACGTTCTGATGCAAATGAAAAAAATATAAAAATATTTTGAAAAATCAGGACTTATTAGAACCGGTGTTTTGGTTAATGCTTGTTTGACCAGCTCAAAGGACTTCTTTGCTTCCAAGGTCCATTTTACCCCTTGCTCCTTCTTCAGCATGTTTGCAATATTTATAAGGAGCTCAGCCAAGTTGGGGATGAACCTTATCAAAAATTTAATCTTTCCAATGAAAGATTGCAACTCCTTGATGTTTTGAGGATGAGAGATTTGCAATATGGCCTCAATCCTCTTTGGATCTATCTTAATACCCTCTTCAGAAATAATGTGCCCAAGAATTTTACCTTCTTGGAGACCAAATAGTGTCTTCTTAGGGTTTAAAGATATCCCAAACTTTCTGCATTTATCGAAAACTTTTCTTAAATGTTCTAAGTGCTCTTCATCTGTTTTTTAAAACACAGTGACATCATCAAGGTATATAATGATGAAGTAGCCCAATTCTTCCGAGAATGCTATGTCCATGGCTCTCTGAAAATTTGCTCCATCATTCATTAGACCAAAAGGCATTTTCACGTACATGAAAGTGCCCCATGGTGTAGTAAATGTTGTCTTTAATTGATCATCAGGGTGAACTAAGATCTGATTATACCCTGAATAGCCATCAACCAAAGAAATTTTTCTAGACCCTACCACCCTTTGTAAAATATGATCCATCTTAGGTAAAGGATAGTTGTCTTTTAAAGAGGCTTTGTTTAAGTCTCTAAAGTCTATACAAAGCCTGATCTCTCCAGTTTTCTTCTTAACTGACACCAAATTAGACACCCACTAAGAATATCTAATAGGGACAATAATACCAGCTTCATACATTTTCTTGATTTCCTTCTCAACAAAGGCAACTGAATAGGGTTTATTCTGCGCAGCTTCTGTTTGAATGGTTTTTGGTTTTCTTTGAGAGGGATTTTGTGTTGTATTATTTCAGTGTCATAGGATTTAATATCTTCATAACTCCACACAAAAACATTAGAAAATTCCTTAAACAGCTCTATGTATTTGAGTTTAATGTGAGCTGGTAAGGTCTTAGACAGTTTAATCATCATTGGTTTAAGTTCATTGCCTATATTGCACTCCTCAACTTCAGTCTCTACAGGTTCCAGTTTTGGCTTCTTGGCCACATTGTTAAAATAAAAAAACTCTTCTAAAGGGGCCAGACCCTTTGGCAAACTCTGATCTTTGGACTGCAGGGTTTCTAACTCCTTTGTTTCTAACTCTGCAGTCAATTCTGTTTTATTACTAAGTTTTCTAGTCAGTGGATTTAAATCAACAAGTTCAGGAGACAGTTCTTCTTCACCAAGAAAATTTTCTTCACTATTGCAATCTGTTTCATAATCTAAATCTAAACAGTGCAGTTCAAATTCATTTCTAAACTGCATGAAGTCTTCTATTTGTTTGTCTCCGTCGAACACTTGCCAATATCTTTCGCTATCAGGAACAGCTAGTCTGACTTTAATCTGAGTTGTGCATTCTTTGGTTTCGTATGGCATTAAGCATGTTCTAGCTGCAAAGGCTAAACTGTGGGCCACAATATTTCTTTTCCTTGGGACAAAAATTAACTGGTACTCCTCAAAATTTTTAAAAAGGTCCACGACATCATTTCGATAGGCCCTAAGTCTTGGGTGATTTGCGTTTTATTCCCCATTGACTTGCCTAACGATTAATTCTGAGTCCCCATGCACTTTAATTCTCTTAGCTCCTAAATTTTTCAAAAATATAAGCCTAAAAGCAGGGATTCATATTCCGCTATGTTATTTTAACACTGAAAGTTTAATTTACAGGAAATGATTTCTGTGTGGTTGCTTTCAGTGTTGCAAATCCAGACACCTGCACCAGAGTTAGTTCTAGTGCATGACCCATCAAAGTACATACTCCATAGAGGACTAGTTTCAAGTCCATCAGTTTGACTATAATCCTCCTCAACTAACGTGCTCTCTGATGGTTGTGAAATGTCAGTACTTAGTTGAATTTGTTTGAATTCCTCAGATTTTTCAATGCGTTGAGGGTTATCTTCTTGACTGTCAAGGTTTAAAAGCAAAGGACGCATGACTTGTAGTTAAATACTTGTGTTTGGTTCGCTAAAGTTTAAAGGTTCAACAAACTATTTTGACACTTCTGTGATGTTCACCTCCTCCTCTCTATCGACCATTAGTTCTGTTAAAGTGACTTGTTCACTAAGTGTTTCATCGTTAAATAGGATAAAAGAATCGAGGCCTGTATTTACAGAATACAGAGGAGAGTTTTGAGGTCTGTCTTGACTAGTAACAATGTACTACATATGGGACTCCCTGTAAAGTCTTCTTGATTGATTAAACACAGGGATGGTCGCATAGGTCATGTCCATCTACATAGTCCCTTGTAACTTAGCCCCCCAGGACCTAGATAACAACATTCCATACTTTGGGGGGACATTAGCCACAACAATATCCATAACCAAACATTTGGCTGGAATCTATGCTAAGTTAACGCATAGATCTTTGATTAATCCTAAACATTTTACTCTGCTTGAGTCAAAGGAGTAAAGGTCTTTATAAGGTCTGGTGATTTCTAGACCCAGGCTCTCCATCACATCTTTCGGCATTAAATTATGAGAGGCTCCTGAGTCATGCATAGCGTTGTGTAAAATCTTGTCATGAACATTCAAACTTACATGAAAGGGACGAACATGTCCCTCCTGATATCTATCTTCAATCTTTGGACCAAAAATAAGCTCTAGTTGGTCATCATTAATATTGACTCTATCATTGTTATCCTCTATGTTTAAAGCCTTCAAAATGGTAGCTAACTTAGTCAAGGGAACAAAGATTTTGATCTTTGAAATTTCCTGCTCCAGGCTGAAAGGAATTTGATTCTTTGAAGTACTAGTCTCAGCCTTATTAACTGCCACTCTACCAGCAACATCAGCTTGCTAATTCGTTCTATTTACATTTGACAAAATGGTTTTAACAGGAGTACTAGCTGAAGTGCTAGTACTACTAAGGTTTGCACTCTATTTTTCATTGTTTTGAGTGCCTTTCTCTTTACCTTTAGCAGAATTTGTAGCTACTGTTTTGTCCTTCTGTTTGACAACTTTAGGCTTGTTTACAGTGCTATTTTGTGAAGATTTGTTAGAGGTTTTTGTGTTGGGAGTTTGTTGATTGGTTTTAATTCTAAGGTCGTATTCCCTCTGAGATTCTATGATGACATTCTCCATGTCTTGATAATAACTTTCATCATCATCTATTTTATCATCATAGGGTGTATAAAGACCTTGTTTTCTATCATAATGAACTTCAAAGTCATCATTATCTACTCCCAGCATATTTATATCATAATCCTCTACTTTATCATCTTTTTCCTCAACCTCACTTACATAGTTTTGATGAAAGGGAGGAGCGATTTGTTGATCATCTTCCCTAGGTTTGTTTGGAGGTTGGTTCCTTCTAAAATACTGATTCTGGTTCTAGTTTTTGTTTTGAGGAGTAGTTTGGTTTTGACTTGCTTGTGCTCTCTCAAAGATGCCCATTCTCTTCATCATCTCCTCCATCATTCTTTCCATCTTTGAGCTGGAAGTGGAAGGTGTGGATTCGTCTCTGAATGACACTTTCTTCTCATTCTTCATTCTTTCTCTCTTCTCCATCAAGTTAACTTCCACAACAAGAGCTCCTTTCTGCATATCTTCTAGAGTTGTAGGATCTCTCTCTCTTAGCTGATAGGCCATCTCGGGGTCAAACCCTTCAAGAAACTTGTTTAATGCTGATCCTTGTGGAGGTTTTAGATCTGGGGGAAGTGCATTATACACACTGTTAAATCTAGTACAATAAGCTTGTACACTTTCCCCAGTGTTTCTGTGGAGGTTTTTATAATCGGAGAGTATTTGGAGAAGATTATTCTTCACTTCCCATTTGTTTAGGAATGTCTGATGGAAGGCATGGAGATCATTGATACTATGGGGGCCTAAGCTATTAAACCATTTTCTTACTTCTCCCCCCAGGCTTTGAGAAAATAATCTTAGTTTGATAGATTCATCATCAATTTTGTTTCTGTCAAAGTAGTCATTCATTTTATCCACATGTTGTGATGCAGTTGTAGCATTACTAGCATCATATAATGGAATTTTGGATTGATAGTCCTGTGGAAGATTGACTAAGGGAATAGGAAGGACTAAGGGAGCATACCATGCTGCCATGATATGTGGTGGGGGTGGATTTACAAGAGGTGGATAAATAAGAGAAAAAGTGGGCTAAAGTGGAGTGGTTTGAACAGTGGATGTAGGATGAACAGATGTGGATGGACCAGGGATAGATTGTTGAGTTGATCTTGGATGAGAAACACCTAAATTGAAAAGGAAATGTGAATCAGGTGGTGTGGTTTCTCTACTACCAGGATGTTCACTTGTTTCAGGAGATGAAAGTGAAGACTCAGAATCTAGCTGATCTAAATCATCAAGAGATCTAGTTCTAAATGGATTTATTAGATCTTCTTGTGATTGTTGTAGAGCTGCAAGATTTTCAGGAAATGAATTAGCTCTCAAGGGTGATCTGAAAAAAGTTGAAAATTTTATCTTAGGAGACTTCCTAAGGATAATTTCCGGGTTATCAACAATATCAGTTGGATTTGGGTCAGGGTAGGCTCTAGTATGAATCTTTCTAGGAGCCACTATGCTGTGTTTTTAGACCCAACTAAACAAGAAAAGTTCAACTAGATATGACAATCTTTAAGAGGTCAACTAATCTGTTTTACACAAATTTTAATCCCACAGCCCTCTAACTGAGTTTGAATGATGTTATAATGATAAGGGTTCTTCCCAGTGGAGTCTTAAGGTCTGTTAAGGATTGTGGAGTTGCCAAGTGGAAGTTTTTAGCTCTTTTGGAGGTAAAAGGTTTTATGGTCCACCACCATGTTTATTAGATACCAATCTGAGATATTTTTGGGTTTTCTGAGTTATTTTTCAGTCCTATTGGTTGCTAAGAGTTTCCTAAATTTGTTTTAAAACCTAGCTACGGTTATGAGACAAATACAGTCTGCTCTTATGGCTAAGCTAGCTAATTTTTCAAGGTTAGATAAAGTCTTATGAGAATCCTAGGGTCTACCTAGTTTTCCACTGATTCAAACAAGTTTTACCATGATTACCATTGGTTTGGTAGTGCTTGAAGAGGCTGATTTTTACTCACTACAAAATTTTCTTGAATCAAGGGTCTTCTGAGGTTTTAAAGGTACCTAGGCCGAAAAACACTCAAAATTTCCCCAGTGGAGTCGCTAGAAATGTTGGCACACTATAATCAGCAAGATTGGAAAAAGTATGACTGCAGGGAGAACATCGTTTCAACCACTTTGGGATTCTAGGATCTAGCCCTCCTGAATCCAGAGAGGGATCTCTCCAATAAGTGCAAAGATGGATTTGTCTTTGAAGATTTTGGGTAATGATATTAGGCTAGTTATGAAGGCCGAGGGTTTTGTTTTGTTTTGGATGGTTGAGCATGATTATTGTTTGAGTGGAAAGTTCTAAATGCAAAGAGTTTCAAAGGTGAAAATTTGCAAGCAAATAGAACAAGTTTTGGCCAAAAAGATAGATAATTGCAGGTCTTAGTCCATTGGGCTATGGAGTCATAATAGGGTTTACTTGAAACAACAAGGGGCAAGAGTGGTCCATGGGGCAAGTCATCTATGTCTAAGGATCTCTTTAAATTTTGATTTATGGAATGAAATGATACAACAAGAAGGGGAATTAGACAAATGAAGAACAAAGAGCAGCCCAAGATCTGGTAAGTACTTTGAAACTAGCCAGCTTTTGACATACACTTAAGAATAACATAAAAGTAATCCAGGATCTGGTAAGTACTTCGAAACTAGCTAGCCTTTGATACACTTTCAATAGAAAACATATAAAACACAAAGGGAAACTTAAAGGCAACTGTTGGAGAAGAAACTAGCAGGTCGAGCTCACCACAAAACCTCTCCTAGCTCTGCTTTGCTTGGTAAACTTTCAAGACAAGCACAAAGATAACAAAGAATGGTCTAAGATCTGGTAAGTACTTTGAAACTAGCTAGCTTTCAATACATTCTTAGGGAAACTTTCAGAAAGTCTTTGGCGATAAAACTAGGACCAAGGCTCACCATATCTTCCTTAGTTCATCTCTACTTAACATAAACTGAAAAAAACATTCAAGAATAAAAATTAGCTAAGACAGTAGGACGAGGGAACGCCAGCATTCCTAACTGCTTGAACTGAATTAAATCATTCCTAAATAACACAATTTGGAAGAAAACATTAAGATAAATCTTATCAGTCAGAGAAGGGTACTGATATACGGTAAATCCTAACTCTATGCTTTCTGTTCTTTATAAGAGAAGATGAACAAAGTGAAAACGGAAACAAAATAACAATTTACAATAAGAAATAACATCACCGTTGACATAGACCAGGATACCATAAATCAACTTGTATTGATTCTTCAAACCAATTACAGCTTTAAGTCCAGTGTTTCAGGTTAGGAATCATCTACACTTCCCAGACTAACTTATCTAATCACAAGCAGAGCTTCAAGAGCCAATGAACACTATTTACAAGTAGAAGTCCCAAGCTCAAGTATATTTCAAAGTTCAGCAACCAACATTTTCTCATTTTCTACAATAATATTTATAGAAGGAATGAGGAGGTGGGAGAGGATAAAATATCTCCCAGGGAAATTAATACAGACTTAATGCTTCTCGGCCTTTGAGGGGCTCGATGGAGAAGTTTACATATGTGTCCTCTGTATTAAATGTTTTACATTAATAATTAAGCTCGGTGGGAGCTTTTGTTGACTTTTAAGGCTCTGTGTCATGTTGTAGTAACTCTGCTGATATTTTGCATTAAGTTCCTTAGCAGAATTAACTATTCGGCTGTGCTGAGGCAAATATCTAGTTTTCTAATCAATAACTTCGACCTCTGTTTGAATGCTTTGAGGCTACAGGTGGCACTGTGGTAGCTGAGAGGAATCAATTTGCCTCTGATGTGGTGGTGGAGGCCTTTCTGTCTGATAATATTTTGATTTCCTTTTAACAGTGTTTAGTTTAAATGGATTAGGCTTTTGATAATCAATCTTAGTCGTAATCCATCAAACTATGGAATTCGTCTTCAATCTTCAATTCTACTCTGTCTTGTTTTTTAACACTGATACTCTTTTGTTTTATTTAATTCTCTGTGTCTTGTTGATGTGTAGGGCTGCACAGGGATAATATGGCATCAATGCCCATGAAGCATGGATGAAACGTGGAGGTGAACCCTGTGAATGGATTCTTTTTTATGAATCAAAGTCACGGGAATTGTCATCCCCGACCTTTAGCTTTTCTTCAATATAATGGAAACACCATTAAACACCTGCAAAATCCAAAACTAATTAAGAAATCCTACGTTATTGGGTTTAACTGCTTCAGAGGCTGTGGGGAGAAGCGTGGCCGTTGGATGGCAACATCCAACGGTGGAGATCCGTTTGCGGGAGGTTAAAAAAGGAAAGCGGGGGAAGAATAAGTCAGATCCGTCGATCTGCAAAAATCGACGGTCGGGAGTGATCCGGGAGGAAATAAATCGAAGGGGTCACTTTATATGGAGATGGCAGAAATATAAATAAATAAGGTTAAGAAACCTTTGGTGAAGAAAAATTCATTGAAAATAGCATTCGGGGTTTCGGGATGATAGTGGGCCATCAAATGAGATCGGCCCACGTGATCAACGGTGGAGATCATGCATTAAAATCCTTTGGCGAGGGTGGAGGGTGATAGTGTAAGGCCATATTAAATCTGGGTTGTTGATCTGCAGAGATCAATGGTGGGAGGTGCGCGCGATGAAACATAATGGGAAAGAGGAAAAGTGGTTTCAGGGATGAAAACCACGAGTTTTGCGCGAAGAAAAGGCGGGTAGGCAGTTTTGCCTTTTGGAACACGATATGCATCCCCGCTCGACACGTGGCATTAGAAAACCACCTATATCGCATGATTTTTGAAAATTATCCTCCGTGCTTAAAGTTACGTGATATGGAAAGTGGGTCATCAGATTTGGGGCCTCAGATCCGACGGTGGAGAATGAGCGTGATATGAGATAGATGCACGGGCAGTAGGAAGATGGGTGGTTTCAATCTGGGCCGTCGGATCTGGGATGAACGGCCAAGATCAAGTTTTGAGAAAGGTAGGACCGTTGGATGTGAGCATCAACGATGGAGATTGCATCTGGGGATCAGACGAAAATAATACAATGGTAGAAGAAGGGTTAATAAGGGCCATTGATCTACAGAGATCAACGGCTGTGATTGGCCAAAACAACATTATGAAGAGGGCTGCATAAAACTTAACCAAAGTCAAAGGATCGATCTGGACCGTCTGATCTGGACACGTGGATGGTCCAGATGCAATCAGAGGTATCGACATCGGTGGGGCAAAGAACACGGAGGCGCTGAATTGATTGAGCGCTGACCGTTGATTTGAGGATCAGATCAACGTGGGGAGTGATTCAGAGGATTTCGAAGGCAGAGGAAGGCTAATAATTGGAGCAAATGTGGGCTGTTGGATCTGGGAAAGCAAGGAGGAGATCAACGGTTCAAGATCCATCGAGGAATTCCAATCGGAAGGGGGAATAGAATACGCCCAATAAAAAAATTGCGATGCGATGTTGTGCGGGCCGTTTGATCTGCTCAAGATCAAAGGCGAAGATTATCTCAAGTATAGAACCAGCGGAAACCCTTTAAAACATATGAAAAACCCAAAATTTAATATAATAAAAAGTTTTGGCTTTGGGGGCAGGATACATATATGATATGGTCTGGCGCCCGATTGCGGGGCCTTTGATTATATGGAAGGAAAAAGGCTCAGGGATTATGTATAAGGGCCAATCGCATCGGACATTTTGGTGCAGGTCTTTCAATCTACCCATATTAAAAAACACTTCATGGGCGCGCTTAGACCAAACTTAGGAAAAATTGGGTTTATAACTTTACAAAGGGAACAAGAAATTGGGAAAGGATTATTACAATGTTTAAACACCCAATTGTAGACACAGGGGTTATATGGAGCGATAATATGATCGGGGGTTGGGTACAAAGGGCTTAATCGCATTAGAGGCTTTCACATAAGAAAATGACTTGTGCGCTCTGATTTTTCCGATGCGATAAGTGCTTAAATGGTTTAGCGCTTGGTTCCAGCACCAAGGCGTATGGAGGGGAAGTGGTTAGGACTTTGGCCCAAGGGGGCTTAAGCCCGTGGTAAATAAACTTATTTTTTTATGAAATTTTTCCAAGTTTTCAATGGATTTGGGGGTTTCGACAGAGTTCAAAAAGGATTTTCAAATTCTGTAAAGGGGATTTTATGAAGGGGAAAAGGGGAAACAAATGATAAATATAAGAATTTCATGGGAATGAAGTGGGTAAAAATGAAGGTTAGTTTTGAAGTGGAAGGAGGGGAAAATGGTGTTTGCAGCAGTATTTTCTCTTATGGAATCAACAAAATTTCTGATTTCTAAATGGAAACAGTAGTGAAGATTGAAACAAGGGTATGATGTCTTCAAGAGTCTTCAAGAGATAACATTTTTTGCAATAAAACTTGTTCCTTGAAGGCTCCAAAAAATGATTTAGCCACCATTTGGTATGACAAATTTTATTGGTGGCTAACACTATCTATGACATATGCATCTATATGGGCTTCAAATATGGGAATGCCAAATTTTACTTGTATCTTAAAGGGAGTAGTGCCTCCAAAGTGGTTTCTAGATGAAGATGTGTCGCCTGTGGGTATTCTCTGAAGGATCTGGGCAAAGTTATCCATCATCGTATTCCTTTATCGCTTGAGGGATTATTCGAGCAATATTTTGAAGGGATCTGATGCTCCATTGTATTTATTTTATTCCACCATGGGAGCTCATTGGGGTTTGTGAGGTTGGTCTTGCAAAGGTTCAACCAATTCAAGCCCTAAATCCTTATACCCTGACCTTGTTGGGGACATGCAAAGAAAAACAGAGAAAGAGCATGAGACCACTCTAATACCACTAATCCAAAATTATGTAATAATGAAAAAAAAATACCAATGTAAACATAAACACAAATATGAAACATAAATAACACTCTATTTTATTAATATCAAAGAACTAAAATATGCTTACATACATAATGGAAATAAACTAGCTCGAGCGATGGTAGCTTATCTCTGAGAAGATATGTGGCAGCTAGATGCCTCTAAAATATGTTACAATGAGGATCAAGGGCCTTTTTATTATTGAACAACAAAGGAAAACCCTAATCAACCAAAGCCCTAACCCCAAGAGATGGAACACTAAGAGTTTGTGGACCCCGTTGGGGTTATTTGGGCAGCCAACTTCTCAGGGTCGTAACTTGGTCATATGATCTCTATATGGTGCATACAATACCTTTTTGGATATATATATTTGATTAGTACATTATTTTCCATATGGCCCTACCTATGGCAATGGGCTTGTTATGGACCTAAAAAAACGTTGTTTACGGTGTCAAAATAGCTTCAGAAGTTCAAGGCTGGAAAAATTGTTAAAAATAGTAAATGCTGCTATAATCAAGGAAACTAATGAAACCAACTAGAGGTATAGATGAAATAGGTGGGTGGCCACCACTATCCACCTGGATCATAAGAACCAATAACTAAGGCAAAGAAGCCTATGGAGAATCAATTTATTGGTACACAAGAACTCGTTGACAATGTTGCCATCACATAAGAGCCAATATCTGAGGTAGTACAAATTGAAGATGAAAAGAAGAAAGATACCCAGGAGAATTCACAAAAATATATTGATGAAAATTTTGTATGGTAGCAATTGGGACAATATAACCCAAAATTGAGAAAATAATAATTTTGACAAAGTATTTTGTTGAAGCTGCTGCAACCACCCTCCAAAATTTTTCCCATGCTTTGATCTTGGAGCCTTTCATTCTATCCACATGAGCTTATATTTTACTTTCGTCAAGTATTCATTATATGATCAAGATTTAGCTTTTCATGTTGTGCTTTTGATGAGTTTATCTCAGTTTGATATATTTCAAACACAAGCTAACTCTTGAATTGAATTTGCAGCATTGTTGGTCTTCCCTCTAGAAACTGCACAATCTTGAAAAGTAGCCTAGGCTTGAAGATTTTAATTGCACAATTTAGATAAAAAATCCAACCTTGAGCTCAAAAACTGCACAATTTTGGGAGAAAGCCCGACCTTAAGCTCATAAATCACACATAGCTTCCCTTGAGGTTAGAAATTGCACAATTCACTAAGTTAAGAAGTTTCCTAGTGATTAGGAATTGAAAAATCCTTCTCGCCAGTTTGAATGGTCAGTTTCTCGAAAAAGAAAAAATAAATCCATAGAAAATAAGGAGTGCTTAATTAGTTTCCTGAAGTATGACACAAGTTTCTGTGAAAAACCCTAGATTTGGATTCTTGCTGCAACAAATCTGAATTAATTCTTCTATTATTTTTCATAATTATTTCATTACAGTGAAATATCAAAGTAATTTCTGAAGTAGTCAACACAAATAATGCTGTGGAATAAATCTAAGTGCTGAAACAATCTGAACAAAATACACTGAGAAACATCCACATTTGACACAACTATTTTTGAACTAAGTCCCTCGAAAAACCCAACTCAAGAAAATGGGTGCAATAGATCTAAGGGTTTGTATTATTAAGCAGTTGAATCTTGAGTACAACTAGGGTGCCAACATCCAGCAAAACCTTCAGAGAAATCTAGACAATCTGGTGAAAAATATGAGATATACCTCACTCAGCAAGTCTACGATTGATCTGACAGCATAAGTGAAACCCTCACTGCCTTTGCATGATTTCCTATGTTGGAATATGTAATCTTGCGTGGGAAAGATGGATGACCTACATCACCTTGCTCTACAACTGATATATCTGATCTAGGGCTAGATTTTGGCCCTCATAGTCTAGAAACCCTAGCCTCTAGCTATCTCTGAACTGACTCCAAGAGGCACTGTGTTGTTTTTGCATGATTTCCCGCAGGGTCTGCGTCACCTCTTCAGAAAAATGTGTTGTATCTCTCTGCATCTCCTCTGCTCTCTCTGAAATTCACTCTTGGTCCTCCTGACCAATTTTTGCTTTTGCCCCTCTCTGGACCTGATCACTGAATCACAATCACTTAGCAAACTGTGACCTAGTGATTTGATTCTTGATCAAAAGCTGTGTCTCTATTAGCTCCCCGTAATTTTCTAGATTGATTGAGATACAAATGGACAAGGTTAACATCAAACCAGACTTTGGAATCCAAGGACCTAGCCTTCCTAGATTCAGAGAGGGCTCTCTCTATTAGGTGCAAATATGAAACTTGTTTGCTTTTTAAGGTTAGTTTTAGGCTAGTTATGAAGTATTGGGTTTTTTGATTGTTTTTGGTTGGGTATGATGATTAGATAGACTATATAGAAACAAGGAAAACTTCAAGTCATTGGGTAATGGAGTCTAACAAGGTCATGATAGGTTCATTAATGGATTAGGGAGTATTGTAGGGAAAATATAGCTTGGTTGGTGGATCTTTGGGATTTAAAGGATCATGGGATGATGATTAGATAAACTAGATAGAAACAAGGAAAAATTCAAGTCATTGGGTAATGGAGTCTAACAAGGTCATGATAGCTTCATTAATGGATTAGGGAGTATTGTAGGGAAAATCTAGCTTGGTTGGTGGATCTTTGGGATTTAAAGGATCATGGGATGAACATAAATATTGGGAACAAAGTTAACAAAGGGAAATCAAGAATCCTTTATAATCTACTTCAACAAGGAGGTCGTTAAACACAGATAAGCAAAAGCTATAACCCATGAGGTAGGGAAAACCATTAAGCTCAATGAACAATACTTATACTGATCAATATCCAAGATAAACATTCCAGTGAAACATGGAAAGCATAAGAGCTTATCTAACTTTAGTAAATTAACCTTCAGAATTAGAAAAATTTTAAGGTCACAAATAACTAAAATTAGAGAGGAGGGAACTCCTGAACATCTAAGATTATAGCTATGGAGATCTTTAAAACAATTAACCAAGCAAGTGCAAAGAGTATGATTTGAAACAAAACTTCTTTGACAAACCTAAGTAATTATGCTTTAAAGAGAGACTTCAAGAACAGTGATTTAGTGGCAACAAGTAAGCAGAGCTAACCATGAATCATGCTTGATACCTATTGTATTAAACCATTAAGGAAATAAAAAAACTTAAGAGATCTTAGAGAGCAAAGAAGGATCCTCTAACATGTCCTAATAGAAGAAAACATTAAGGCCGTGAAGACCAAACAGAGCTAAGGTGCCATTAGAAACATTTCTTAGTCTAAATTATTTGTCCTGCTACAACATAGAAAGATGGAAACACAATGATAAACTAGAAAACATGAACAAAAGTAACACTTCACCATCAACCAGGTTCAAGGATCCTGCAACAAATCCTCCTCCATCAACAAACAAATCAAGGCATTCATAAGCTCCAAGACATTAAATTGTTTTCAACCTCCAAGGGACTATGTATTACTTAGAAATCAGTCATCAAATTCCAACCAAATACATAAGATCCTCATGCTCTATTTATGGAGCAAGTGAGGAGGTGGAAACCATAAGAGGCTTCTAGAAACCCTAATTCTATCATAAATGTCATTTATGTGCTTAATGACCATGCAAGGCCCAAGACACATAATATCTAAGCTAATAAATGAAAAATAACATCATATAACTTCTCAATCAAATCTGGAGTTATTTTCCCAAGAAAATATTAATCAACCATTTTTCCATTAATTTGTGTGTTTTGTTGACTTTTTGGCAAAAGATAGTCCATTTGCGCAGCGCCACTTTTGCAGAAAATAGGTTGTTTTGCAACCATGTTTTGGACCACTTCCCGATGTTAGATTTGGCCCCGTGATGGCTCGTTGGAAAGTATGAAGAGTCTAATTTCTAAAAATCCTTGTGGTTTTCTGATTCAGCTCCTGTAACCCAGTCAAAAATGCAAAAACCCTTAGATTGTCATTTGCGTAGTGCCAGGCCTAAAACAGAGGTAGAAAGGTGAGGTGTTTTTTGACCTTTTGAGGGGTCAAAACTGCTCCAAATCTTCTGAAATTTGGTGTGGATGATGTGAAGGCTAGGAAAAAACCAAAAATTTCAATCTTTCCTCTTGAATATGCTCCAGATTTTTGCGGAGCGCCAGTGGCGCTGCGCAAACTAGGCCAAAAATTCTCAAAAACAAAATTTTCTCCAAATTCCTTCAAAATTGGTGGAGACCTTCCTTATATGTTTTTAGACAACTGCTAAGAAGCCTCAGCCAAAATTCCAAGGCTGTTGTGCTCATTTTCCTCTTTTATGTTTTTTACCTCAAGGAGAGCCTCCTTGAGTTTGGCACAAGCAAGCCTGCTCTTCTTTGCGTAATGCTTGGTCCTTTTCTTTTGGAGAGCAAGGCCTCTCTTGATCTTCTTGAAAACCTTATGCTCACTTTTGTAATGCTGAATGATTTATTATTCCATGCCAAATTCCCTCTCTAGCTCTTTGATTGTGCATCTTTGCTTTGAAGTAGCAACCTAGTGGCCATCTCCTTATCTTCATTGTCACTGTCTAGGTCAATGCATTTGGCATTTTGTGTAGTTTTCTTGCCTTTCTTGCCTTTCTTACCTTTGCCCATATTTTCTGTAGAAATTTGAATAACTAATATATTATTCAACGAGATTCTCCTGATCACACACTATTTGACTTCATGCACAATACATAATCTCTTCTACCATTGATCATCACATGCGGAAATAAAATCAATTGCATGCACACATTAAATCCATAAAAATTCACACATATGAACACAATATGTAATGGGAAAGCTTAAAGCTGAAAACCCCCAACTATCTGTATATTATATATGTCATAGAGATCATGTAACAATCATTATACAAAGCTCCTCACAAGCTCTCAGTATAATCTCCACTTGCTACACACTAATCAAGCCCGATCTTGCAAATCACATGCATCGATCTTTGCCAGCCCTTAGCCTGCCTCTACTGCGCAATCCTTGCTGAAGAATGCCTCTGGATGAGTTCTAATTACCCCAGCCTTGCTCACGCAGTCTTTATAGGCATCTCTACTGAGTGTTGGATGCAAACCATGCATCACTTATAGTCACAACTGATAGTCATACTTGCCCTTTCACCTATCTCTGCACTGGTCTCCACTGAAACTGTCCATGCACTGAAGTTAACTGATGTATTATTTAGTTGATTAATGAGTTTATAATTAGTGAATTAATTAATAATTAATTCACACCACTCTCACTAATTGTATCAATAAGTTAAACTAGATACAAATAGCTCAACTATGTTTAGATTAGTTAAACTGAATACAACTCCACTAACTTCCTCAATCAACTCCACCAAACTCTGTCACATGAGTTCTAACTGAAGTCAACATGCAATAGCTCCACTTAACCCTCAGAATGACGTAATTCCTTGTCGGCTCCTATGTCACATGCGGCCATAGCGAAGTGCTCTAAGAGAATAAGATAATGTTTATAGTCCAAATATTATTAAGAGCTAATAATATTCGACATATCTATTTTTAGACAGGCAATCTAAAAATAGATTCCGCCCAATATGTCTAAAAACAGAAATCCATCTATTTTTCCAACTTGACCAACCATCCACAAATAGCATCCTGCAACTCATAGAATATGATCGACATGTCTAAAAATAGAAATAGTCTAAAGATAGAATTTGCGCCAAAAATCACCTGTGTGGGCCCCACCTAGTTTAGGTGACCATTTTCCAACTAGGATCAGGAATGATGTTTCAGGATGCCTCCTTCACTGTTTCTTGTTGCAATCTTCAACATTTTCCTTGCCATTGTCAAGTCTTTGAGCTGATTTAGATGACAAGGTCCCTTTCCTTTTGGAGGCAGCAAACACTTTCCTTGGCCCTCTGTGGTATGTGTATGTGAGAGGAGATATGGTGTTTCTAGAAATGTTTTCATCATGGCTGTGACCCTTGGTGTTGTAACCAACTTCTTTATTTTCACTGTGGTCACTATCAGTTACCCCATGTTCCACTTGATCACTGCTTTTCTGACCTTCAGAACCATCATCAACATTATCTTCCTCACTGCCTTCAATATTGTCGCTTTGGTATTTAATTTCATCATCAACCTCTGTACTTACCTCATTTTGACTTTGTTCCTCATTAGTGCCTTCTCCATCAAACTATGTTTCTGCCTCATTGATTTCTTCTTTTTGTTTTCCAACATTTTTTTCATCATTTGTGTCTATTTATTCTGCCCCATCATGACGGTCGTCATCACTTTCACCTTGGTCATCACCCTGTTCATTATTACCAGCCATTTCTACATCTTGGGATGACTCACTTGTATTTTTACCATTATTGCCTCCCTTTGATTTGTCACTTTCCTTGTCTTCACTATTGCTGTGCTCTTTTCCCTCATCCTTTCCTTCATTTCTTTCTTGCTCCTCTTCATGGATTTCTGTGTTATCCCCACTGTCTTCTTCATTTCCCCTATTATTTTCTTTCTCTGTACTACCACTATCACCATCTTGTTCATTATTATCAACGTCATCTTGTTCATTATCATCAACGTGAAAAAGATGATGAGGTCAACTTTGGTGAATGAGGGGTATGGAGGTTAGGGTTTTAGTGGCTTTGGAGCTCATAAGGAGGCCCTTATCAACTGAGTTTTTAGGCACCTTAACTCACCCACACTTATATGATATCGAACTGTTTACAAGAGGTCATTTAAACACATAGGTTCGTTTGCATATAGGGCCTGGGGTTTACATACCTAGGGTTTTAGCATTCAAAGCCATAGAGACCAAAATCAATTTAAAAAATTGATTGGAGATAAGGAAAGGGCATCACTTACCAATGCTTGGCCTTTTCACAAATCCTAGAGGCAGCTTGGAGAGTGAAAATTTGATTTAGGGAAAAGGCTTTCGACCTTGGCACTTTCCAGGAATTTGTGTAGCGTGATCTATTAGCGTAGCTCCACCCTATTTTTGTGCAAAACAGTGCAAAATTGAATTGTAAAAAACCCCATTTGCGTAGTGCCAGTGGTCTATTAGCACAACGCCAGTCATTTGCGTAGCACCACCTCAACAGAAAATGGGTCAACTTGCATCCAAGTGTTGATGACCTTCTCGAAGTCGGATTTGGGCCCGTGATAGATCATTGGAAATATATTCAAGTATAGTTGTCATTTGACTCATTGAGAAAGTCATTTGGACAATCTAGTTATGAGAAAAATTGATTTTTCCAAGGTCCCTGCAGAAGTGCATAAATTCTCCTGTGATACTTGTATTTTTGGCATTTCTCCAGTGTAAACACTGAAGGAGGCTTTTATTATTGAGACTATATTGGAAAAAAAATCTCTCGTTTTTGTCAAATTCATCTTGGTTTGGTCAAAAACATGGTTTGAAGCATAACTGGCCCTAGGTGTGACACATGGCTTGTCTCTTGGAATGAATTTTTGGAAAATGATGGAGGCATGATGTTTCCGAGTGGGTATGGACTTATGCTTGCTGACATGATCTATAAAATGAATCCTTTTCTATTGTGCCTCCTTTTCATATCAAACACTAGCTTAGTTGGAAGAGGAAATTAGGGTTTGGTGTGGGGGATTTAGAATTGCCTTGTAGAGGGAGGGGAATGAAGGGGTTAAGGGTTGTCTAAATTCTTGGGGAAATTTTTGGGGATAGGGATATATGTTAGGGAGTAGGGTAAAGTGGAGTTTCAAGGATTGAGTGAGGGGAAGGGGTCCAAAAGGGAAAAACACAGGCCTAGTCTTAAAAAGTGTCAAATTGTGGCAATAGACTAAGTTTTGTAGAAAAATGATGAATTTGAGGGATAGGAGTGATGGGAAGTGTTTATGAAGTTATATTAAGGATAGGATGAGGTGTAAGAGCCTTAGGATATAAGCCTTGTTGATGATTTAACCATGGAGGTCATGAAACCAAGAAAAATTCCCTTAAAAACCCTAGATGGACAATGGAGGAGTTAGGCAAAAAAAATAGAGGGATGAGGCCAAAGGTGGAAAAACATAGTGATAATGAGTGGCATGAGCCCATGATGGGTCTTCTAGGAGTGGTAGGCTGACCTTGACATGATAAGATGATACGATAGTGAAAATTTTATCCTAAGGATAATGAAGTGAGATTTCTAGAACTCACAATGTTCATGAACTTTGTTTCTAGAAATCTAGGATAAGTATTTAGTCATCCATACAAAGAAAAAATTGCTGATGACTAATAGTGGCTCCACTTGGGGAGGGCAGCTCCTTTTTAGGAGGTGTCCAGAACTTCAGATCTCTGGCTTTATGGTGACCAGTGCCTCATCCATTGGGTAGATTTATACCTTTTTTCATTTGTTGATGCTTGCTTGAAGCTGTGATCTTAGTAATCTGAAAAAAAATGATTAACATCAACATCATCTCTACCTACCCAACCTACTTGCCTAACATTTTTTCTTCTTTGGGTGCATTTGAATTAGCAAAACCTTGACATTTTGTTCTTTTAAAAGCAAAACAAGCTATCTACTTCTACCCTTATTACTTCCAAGAGTTCAGATTAGGCTAATGAACTCTATTATTCTCTTCCTAGTCTAATCAATTGTCAAGGTTAACCTGTTTGACAAATTTTATTCTCTATTCTACTGACATGAAATTCATTACATGATCAAACTATGATTAGGCAATCTGATTTTCCATGGGTTTGTGGCATAAGAACAAGCTGCACACAAATGTTATTTTTGTACAATGAAAAACTAGAAAACATGAGGGCTATGATTCATAATTTGTTTGGCATCCCTATCTTTTCTCTTTGGTTTAGTTTTAACCATGTGGAACCAATATTTTTCTTCCCAATCTATCTTTTGACAATTCAAGTTTGAATGATTTGACCAACTATCTTTTACTAACTTATCAACAATAAATTGAAAACATGTTCAGCCATGATTAGGCTAGATGACTGAACAAGACTTCTTTATGAACCAGTAATGGCATTTAAGCTTGCACACTTTCAGTAGTTCTATTTTTTGGGTATGGGGCTTTACCTCTTTCCAAATATGCCCTCTTTTTATACCGTCCTTTGTTTTTTTTTTGTTTTTATTATTATTATTATTCTTTCCAAACAATCTAGAACTAAAAAGATGCTCACAAGGCTGAGCTTATTTTTCATTCCTATCTATCCTAATATAACATATACATGATATACATTCATTTGGTGAACTCCCTTTTCCAACATAACCAATCAAGTAGATGATTCCATGATTGATCTTGTTTCAGCTCTTTGAGAGTGCTGAAGAAATCAAAAGGCCACTTCCACCTCACTTGTTTTCGAACAATGGAGCATAAAATTTCTCTCACACTTTGCAACAGACTGTTCATGGAAGAACACACTCCTTTAGATTTATCAAGGAAAACAAAAAATGGATCTTGGAATAATACCTGATCTAGAGGATTTGAGACATAAGCTTCATTCAGGACTACTCCTTCTTCCACTTGGCTATGCTTGGGACTCTTTTGGGAAAGAAACTCCACCTCTCCCTCATGATCATCTGAACTGGTAGACTCATCATATGTGGCAATGTTATCTTCTAACAGACCTGATGTGCTTTGATAGAGTGGGCTGAAATCTATGTGAAGGCCATCATGTTGATGAGTAGGAGCACTCCTTGATAGTAAGTCGTCTTGTGAAGGCAGTTCAACAACTCTTATGTGATTATCATTTTCTAAGTCTTCATCTGCAATTTGAAATTCAATGAGACTTGGTGGCTGCAATTTTGAAGCCGAGGAGGATTCTGTGTCCCAAATGATCTCCTCATCCTTTTCAGGAAAAGGCTTTTCATTAACAACTGGTTCAAGTAACTCATTATCTTTCCCAAACTCATCATCAAAACTAAAAGACTTCTGATTTGCAATCACATGAAAATTATTTCTGAAGGACTGAAGTGAAGTAGAGCAAAGAGTCAGAGACTCCTCACTTACTTCTAAAATTTCAAGGCTTTCCTCATCAGTGTCATAGGTGACCTGTATTGGCTGCTTACTTTTTTCAAGCTAATGATAGTGAACTTCATCCCACAAATGAACTGCTGATTGCTCTGCAATGTTAGTGTCTGTTTGGAGAACATCATCATCAGACTGATCAAACTTTTGAGAATCATCAACATAAATAACATCACCAATCAAACATATTGGGTTATCAGTTTGTTCTTATTTGAAATGATCTACAAGTTCACTTTCTGATTTATGGTAGATGGGATTGGTAGGAGAATGAATAGAAATGTCTTGTTGAAATAAAGGCTTAGAAGTTGGCTGCATTTTTAGCATTTGATTTATTTCCTCTTTAGTTAAAAGAGGAGGCATTTTTCTCTTTCTTTGGATAGAAGTAAAATAGTTCTCTCTCTTGTGAAGGTTGATTTTGAGGCTGAATTTCTTCTTGAGCCTTATTTAGAAGGGATGATAAATCATCACTTGTGCTTTCAGAGAGATCTTGTGGGTTTCCTTTTATTCCTTGATTGATTTCTTCCTCAAATAACTCTTCTTGGCTATCATGATAGATGTCTCGAGAATGAAAATCATGAATTGCTACTAAGATATCTTTAGGATACAAATTATCTAAATCTACATTGGTATATATAAGTTATTGTATGATATCCTGAGATTGGTCACAACAATTTTCAGCCAATGATAAGGATGGAGATTTTTCTTTATAGTGCTCATAAAATTCCTTATGGAGATATTTTAGGGAGAACAAACTGCCAGATCTGAGCCATTCATACCATTCACTTGTGTTTCCTTCTAATGTCAGAATGAATATTTTCATAAGACAATCCTCATGCCATTCAACCTTTAACTTCCATACATGTATATGAAATTTAATGAGATCTAACAAGGGGTCAGCAGTCTTTTCATCTTAAAATGTAGGCAGGTTTTTGTCCCAATTTATCTGAGGAATTTTGTGTGGGAATCCCGAGATGTGGTCTCTATTCATTGGAGCATATTTCCTTTGCACACTTGGATTCATGTTTGTAAATCTGAAAGAGGTCACTGCATATTTTCAACCAGTCTAGAGTTCTCTACCAGTGGAGTCTTAATGTCTATTGAGGGTTGTGGGGTCGTCAGGTGGAAGGTTTCAACTTTGTTGTCCACCATCAACATGATTGGGATTGTTCAATGCGTTCACAGGGGAATCTATGAGAACTAGTGATGTCAACAGGGCTATTGAAGGCCAGTGGAGTCGCCAAGTGGAGGATGCTTAATGTTTTAAGGATGTACTTGTTGTCCACCATCAACAACTGAATACCAATCTAAGGATGTTTGTAGGTTTTCTAAGATCTAAGGAATACTTAGTTTTTCACTAACTCAGAAGGTCCCACCGCAATCGCCATTATGTTAGCTCCCTGTAATTTGCTAGATTGATTAAGATACAAATGGACAGGGGTAACATCAAACCAGAATTTGGAATCCAAGGACCTAGCCTTCTTGGATTCAGAGAGGGTTCTCTCTATTAGGTGCAAAGATGAAACTTGTTTTCTTTTTAAGGTTAGTTTTAGGCTAGTTATGAAGTATTGGGTTTGTTGATTATTTTTGGTTGGGTATGATGATTAGATAGACTAGATATAAACAAGGAAAACTTCAAGTCGTTTTTCAATGGAGTCTAACAAGGTCATGATAGGTTCATTAATGGATTAGGGAGTATTGTAGGGAAAATCTAGCTTGATTGGTGGATCTTTGGGATTTAAAGGATCATGGGATGAACATGAATATTGGGAAAAAAGTTAACAAAGGGCAATCAAGAATCCTTTATAATATACTTCAACAAGGAGGTCTTTAAACAAAGATAAGAAAAAGCTATAACCCATGAGGTAGGGAAAAAAATTAAGCTCAATGAACAATACTTAAACTGATCAATATCCAAGATAAACATTCCAGTGAAACATAGAAAGCATAAGAGCTTATCTAACTTTAGTAAATTCACCTTCAGAATTACAAAACTTTTAAGGTCACAAATAACTAAAATCAGAGAGGATGGAACTCCTAAACATCTAAGATTATATCTATGGAGATCTTTAAAAAAATTAACCAAGCAAGTGCAAAGAGTATGATTTGAAACAAAACTTCTTTGAAAAACCTAAGTAATGATGCTTTAAAGAGAGACTTCAAGAACAATGCTTTAGTGGAAACAAGTAAGCAGAGCTAACCATGAATCATGCTTGATACCTATTGTATTAAACCATTCAGGAAATAAAAAAAACTTAAGAGATCTTAGAGAGCAAAGAAGGATCCTCTAACATGTCCTAACAGAAGAAAACATTAAGGCAGTGAAGAAAAAATAGAGCTAAGGTGCCATTAGAAACATTTCTTAGTCTAAATTCTTTGTCTTACTGCAACATAGAAATATGGAAACACAATGATAAACTAGAAAACATGAAAAAAACAAACACTTCACCATCAACCAGGTTCATGGATCCTGCAACCAATCCTCCTCTATCAACAAAAAAATCAGGGCATTCATAAGCTCTGAGACATTAAATTGTTTTCAACCTCCAAGGGACTATGTATTACTTCAAAATCAGTTATCAAATGCCAACCAAATATATAAGAGCCTCATGCTTTATTTATAGAGCAAGTGAGGAGGTGGAAACCATAAGAGGCTTCCAGAAACCCTAATTATGTCACAAATGTCATTTATGTGCTTAATGACCATGCAAGGCCCAAGACACATAATATCTAAGCTAATAAATGAAAAATAACATAATATAACTTCTCAATCAAATCTGGAGTGATTTGTCCAAGAAAATATTAAAAAACCATTTTGCCATTAATTTGTGTGTTTTGTTGACATTTTGGCAAAAGACAGTCCTTTTGCGCAACGCCACTTTTGCAGAAAATAGGTTGTTTTGCAACAATGTTTTGGACCACTTCCCGATGTCAGATTTGGCCCTGTGATGGCTTGTTGGAAAGCATGAAGAGTCTAATTTCTAAAAATCCTTGTGTTTTTCTGATTCATCTCTTGTAAACCATTAAAGAATGCAAAACCCTCAGACTGTCATTTGTGCAGAACCAGGCCTAAAACAGAGGCAAAAAGGTTATTTTTGAGGTGTTTTTTGACCTTTTCAGGGGTCAAAATTGCTCCAAATCTTCTGAAATTTGGTGTGGATGATGTGTAGGCTAGGAAAAACCCAAAAATTTCAAGCTTTCCTCCTGAAGATTCTCTAGAGTTTTGCAGAGCGCCAGTGGCGGTGCAAAAACTAGGGCAAAAATTCTCAAATTTTTTTTTTCTCCAAATTCCTTCAAAATTGGTGGAGACCTTCCTTAGATGTTTTTAGACAACTTCTAAGAAGCCTCAGCCAAAATTCCAAGACTGTTGTGCTCATTTTCCTCCTTTAGGTTTTTTACCTCAAGGAGAATCTCCTTGAGTTTGGCACAAGCAAGCTTGCTCTTCTTTGCGTAATGCTTGGTCCTTTTCTTTTGGAGAGCAAGGCCCCTCTTGATCTTCTTGAAAACCTTATGCTCAATTTTGTAATGCTGAATGATGTATTATTCCATGCCAAATTCCCTCTCTAGCTCTTTGATTGTGCATCTTTGGTTTGAAGTAGCAACCTAGTGGCCATCTTCTTATCTTCATTGTCACTGTCTAGGTCAATGCATTTGGAATTTTGTGTAGTTTTCTTGCCTTTCTTTCCTTTCTTACCTTTGCCCATATTTTCCTTGCCATTGTCAAGTCTTTGAGTTGATTTAGATGACAAGGTCCCTTGCCTTTTGGAGGCAGCAAACACTTGCCTTGGCCCTCTGTTGTATGTGCATGTGAGAGGAGAGATGGTGTTTCTAGAAATGTTTTCATAATGGCTATGACCCTTGGTGTTGTCACCAACTTCTTTATTTTAACTGTGGTCACTATCAGTTACCTCATGTTCCACTTGATCACTGCTTTTCTAACCTTCAGAACCATCATCAACATTATCTTCCTCACTGCCTTCAATATTGTCACTTTGGTCTTTAATTTCATCATCAACCTCTGTACTTACCTCATTTTGACTTTGTTCCTCATTAGTGCCTTCTCCATAAAACTCTGTTTCTACCTCACTGATTTCTTGTTTTTGTTTGCCAACATTCTGTTCATCATTTGTGTCTATGTATTCTGCCCCATCATGATCGTCATCACTTTCACCTTGGTCATCACCCTGTTCATTATTACCAGCCATTTCTGCATCTTGGGATGACTCACTTTTATTTTTACCATCATTGCCTCCCTCTGATTTGTCACTTTTCTTGTCTTCACTATTTCTGTGCTCTTTTCCCTCATCCTTTGCTTCATTTCCTTCTTTCTCCTCTTCATGGATTTCTGTGTTAGCCCCACTCTCTTCTTCATTTCCCCTGTTATTTTCTTTCTCTGTACTACCACTATCACCCTCTTGTTCATTATTATCAATGTCATCCTCTTCATTTGATGTATCAATAGAAGGGGAAAAATTTGGGTTTGATGGAGACAAAGTGAAAAAGATGATGAGGTCAACTTTGGTGAATGAGGGGTATGGAGGTTAGGGTTTTAGTGGCTTTGGAGCTCTTAAGGAGGCCCTTCTCAACTGAGTTTGTAGGCACCTTAACTCACCCATACTTATATGATATCGAACTATTTGCAAGAGGTCATTTAAACACATAGGTTAATTTTCATATAGGGCTTAGGGTTTACATACCTAGGGTTTTAGCATTCAAAGCCATAGAGACCAAAATTAATTTAAAAACTTGATTGGAGACAAGGAAAGGGCACCACTTACCAATTCTTGGCCTTTTCACAAATCCTGGAGGCAGCTTGGAGAGTGAAAATTTGATTTAGGGCAGAGGCTTTTGACCTTGGCAATTTCCAGGCATTTGCGTAGCGCAAGCTATTAGCGTAGCGCCACCATATTTTTGCGCAGCACAGTGCAAAAATGCACTGTAAAAAACCCCATTAGCGTAGTGCCACCTCAGCAGAAAATGGGTCAACTTGCATCCAAGTGTTGATGACCTTCCTGATGTTGGATTTGGGCCCGTGATAGCTCATTGGAAATATATTCAAGTCTAGTTTTCATTTGAATCATTGAAAAATTCATTTGGACACTCCAACTATGAGAAAATTTTATTTTCCCAAGGTTCCTGCAGAAGTGCAGAAATTCTCTCGTGATACTTGTATTTTTGACATTTCTCCAAAACCATGATACCTGTGTAAAAACTGAAGGAGATTTTTCTTATTGAGACTATATTGGAAAAAAAATCTCTCACTTTTGTCAAATTCATCTTGGTTTGGTTAGAAACATGGTTTGAAGTAAAACTGGCCCTAGGCATGACACATGGTTTGTCTCTTGGAATGAATTTTTGGAAAATGATGGAGGCATGATGTTTATGAGTGGGTATGGACTTATGCTTACTGAAATGATATATAAAATGAATCCTTTTCTCTTGTGCCTCCTTTTCATATCAAACCCTAGCTTAGTTGGAAGAGGAAATTAGGGTTTGGTGTAGGGGATTTAGGACTACCTTGTAGAGGGAGGGGAATGAAGTGGTTAAGCATTGTCTAAATTCTTGGGGAAATTTTTGGGGATAGGGATAGATGTTAGGGAGTAGGGTAAAGTGGAATTTCAAGGATTGAGTGAGGGGAAGGGGTCCAAAAGGGAAAAACACATGCCTAGTCTTAAAAAGTGTCAAATTGTGGCAATAGACTAGGTTTTGTAGAAAAATCATGAATTTGAGGGATTGGAGTGATGGGACGTGTTTATGAAGTTAGATTAAGGATAGGATGAGGTGTAAGAGCCTCAGGATATAAGACTTGTTGATGATTTAACCATGGAGGTCATGAAACCAAGAAAAATTCCCTTAAAAACCCTAGATGGACAATGGAGGCGTTAGGCAAAACAAAATAGAGGGATGAGGCCAAAGGTGGAAAAACATAGTGATAATGAGCGGCATGAGCCCATGCTGGGTATTTTGGGAGTGGTAGTCTAACCTTGACATGATAGGATGATAAGATAGTGAAAATTTTATCCTAAGGATAATGAAGTGAGATCTCTAGAACTCACAATGTTCATGAACTTTGTTTCTAGAAATCTAGGATAAGTATTTAGTCATCCATACAAAGCAAAAATTACTGATGACTAACAGTATCTACACTTGGGGAGGGCAGCTCCTTTTCAGGAGGTGTCCAGAACCCATGCTGGGTCTTTTGGGAGTGGTAGTCTAACCTTGACATGATAGGATGATAAGATAGTGAAAATTTTATCCTAAGGATAATGAAGTGAGATCTCTAGAACTCACAATGTTCGTGAAATTTGTTTCTAGAAATCTAGGATAAGTATTTAGTCATCCATACAAAGCAAAAATTACTGATGACTAACAATATCTACACTTGGGGAGGGCAGCTCCTTTTCAGGAGGTGTCCAGAACCCATGCTGGGTCTTTTGGGAGTGGTAGTCTAACCTTGACATGATAGGATGATAAGATAGTGAAAATTTTATCCTAAGGATAATGAAGTGAGATCTCTAGAACTCACAATGTTCGTGAACTTTGTTTCTAGAAATCTAGGATAAGTATTTAGTCATCCATACAAAGCAAAAATTACTGATGACTAACAATGTCTACACTTGGGGAGGGCAACTCCTTTTCAGGAGGTGTCCGGAACTTCAGATCCCTGGCTTTATGGTGACCAGTGCCTCATCCATTGGGCGGATTTTTACCTCTTTTCATTTGTTGATGCTTGCTTGAAGCTGTGATCTTAGTAATCTGAAAAAACATGATTAACATCAACATCATCTCTACCTACCCAACCTTCTTGCCTAACATTTTTTCTTCTTTGGGTGCATTTGCAAACCCTTGAAATTTTGTTCTTCTGAAAGCAAAACAAGCTATCTACTTCTACCCTTATTACTTCCAAGAGTTCAGATTAGGCTAATGAAATCTATTATTCTCTACCAAGTCTAATCATTTTTCAAGGTTAAGTTGTTTGACAAATTTATTCTCTATTCTACTGACATTTGTCAGAAATTCAAAAAATGATCAAACCATGATTAGGCAATCTGATTTGCCATGGGTTTGTGGCATAAGAACAAGCTGCACAAAAATGTTATTTTTGTACAATGAAAAACTAGAAAACATGAGGGCTATGATTCAGAATTTGTTTGGCATCCCTATCTTTTCTCTTTGGTTCAATTTTAAGCATGTGGAACCAATATCTTTCTTCCTAATCTATCTTTTGACAAGTCAAGTTTGAATAATTTGACCAACTATATTTTACTAACTTATCAACAATAAATTGAAAACATGTTCAACCATGATTAGGCTAGATGACTGAAAAAGAATTATTTATGAACGAGTAGTGGCATTTAAGCTTGCACACTTTCAATAGTTCTATTTTTTGGGTATGGGGCTTTACCTCTTTTCAAATCTGCTCTCTTTTTCTACCTTCCTTTGTTTTTGTTTTTTTGTTTTTTTTTTATATTATTATTCTTCCCAAACAATCTAGAACTAAAAATATGCTCACAAGGCTGAGCTTATTTTTCATTCCTATATATCCTAATATAACCTATACATGATATACATTCATTTGGTGAACTCCCTTTTCCAACATAACCAATCAAGTAGATGATTCCATGATTGATCTTGTTTCAGCTCTTTGAGATTGCTGAAGAAATCGAAAAGCCACTTCCACCTTACTTGTTTTCGAACAATGGAGCATAAATTTTTTCTCACACTTTGCAACAGATTGTTCTTGGAATAACACACTCATCCTTTAGATTTATCAAGAAAAAAAAAATGGATCTTGGAATAATACCTGATCTAGAGGATTTGAGACATAAGCTTCATTCAGGACTACTCCTTCTTCCACTTGGCTATGCTTGAGACTCTTTTGGGAGAGAAACTCCACCTCTTCCTCATGATCATCTGAACTTGTAAACTCATCATATGTGGCAATGTTATCTTCTAACAAACCTGATGTGCTTTGATAGAGTGGGCTGAAATCTGTGTGAAGGCCATCATGTTGATGAGTAGGAGCACTCCTTGGCAGTAAGTCTTCTTGTGAAGGCAGTTCAACAACTCTTATGTGATTATCATTTTCCAAGTCTTCATCTACAATTTGAAATTCAATGAGACTTGGTGGCTGCAATTCTGAAGCCGAGGAGGATTCTGTGTCCCAAATGATCTCCTCATCCTTTTCAGGAAAAGGATTTTCATTAACAACTGGTTCAAGAAACTCATTATCTTTCCCAAAATCATCATCAAAACTAAAAGACTGCTAATTTCCAATCACATGAAAATTATTTCTGAAGGACTGAAGTGAAGTAGAGCAAAGAGTCAGAGACTCCTCACTTACTTCTAAACTTTCAAGGCTTTCCTCATCAGTGTCATAGGTGACTTGTATCGGCTCCTTACTTTTTTCAAGCTAATGATAGTGAAATTCATCCCACAAATCAACTGTTGATTGCTCTGCAAGGTTAGTTTCTATTTGGAGAACATCATCATCAGACTGATCAAACTTTTGAGAATCATCAACATAAATAACATCACCAATCAAACATATTGGATTATGAGTTTTTTCTTCTTTGAATTGATCTACAAGTTCACTTTCCGATTTATTGTAGATGGGATTGG
Source organism: Pinus albicaulis (assembly GCA_034641835.2). NCBI lineage: Eukaryota > Viridiplantae > Streptophyta > Pinopsida > Pinales > Pinaceae > Pinus > Pinus albicaulis. The sequence continues at coordinate 1,299,514,567 of CM076584.1, read as the reverse complement.
TAGGAGAATGAACAGAAATGTCTTGTTCAAATAAAGGCTTAGAAGTTGGCTGCATGTTTAGCATTTGATTTATTTCCTCTTCAGTTAAAAGAGAAGACATTTTTCTCTTTCTTTGGATAGAAGTAACATAGTTCTCTCTCTCTTGTGAAGGCTTATTTTGAGGTTGAATGTCTTCTTGAGCCTTATTTAGAAGGGATGATAAATCATCACTTGTGCTTTCAGAGAGATCTTGTGGGTTTCCTTCTATTCCTTGATTTATTTCTTCCTCAACCAACTCTTCTTGGCTTTCATGATAGATGTCTCGAGAATGAAAATCATGAATTGCTACTAAGATATCTTCAGGATACAAATTATCTAAATCTACATTGGTATCTATAAGGTATTGTATGATATCCTGAGATTGGTCACAACAATTTTCAGCCAATGATAAGGATGGAGATTTTTCTTTATAGTGCTCATAAAATGCCTTATGGAGATATTTTAGGGAGAAAAAACTGCCAGATCTGAGCCATTCATACCATTCCCTTGCTTTTCCTTCTAATGTCAGCATGAACATTTTCATAAGACAATCCTTATGCCATTCAACCTTTAACTTCCATACATGTATATGAAATTTGATGATATGTAACAAGGGGTCATCAGTGTTTTCATCTTGAAATGTAGGCAGGTTTTGGTCCCAATTTATCTGAGACATTTTGTGTGGGAATCCCGGGATGTGGTCTCTATTCATTGGAGCATATCTCCTTTGCACACTTGGATTCATGTTTGTAAATCTGAAAGAGGTCACTGCATATTTTCAACCAGTCTAGAGTTCTCTACCAGTGGAGTCTTAAGGTCTATTGAGGGTTGTGGGGTCGTCAGGTGGAAGGTTTCAACTTTTTTGTCCACCACCAGCATGATTGGGATTGTTCAATGCGTTCCCAGGGGAATCTATGAGAACTAGTGGGGTCAACAGGGCTACTAAAGGCCAGTGGAGCCAGGTAGAGGATGCTTAATGTTTTAAGGATGTACTTGTTGTCCACCATCAACAATTGAATACTGATCTAAGGATGTTTGTATTTTTTCTGAGGTCTAAGGAATATTTAGTTTATCACTAACTCAGAAGGTCCCACTGTGATCGCCATTATGTTAGCTCCCCCTAATTTTCTAGATTGATTGAGATACAAATGGACAGGGGTAACATCAAACCATACTTTGGAATCCAAGGACCTAGCCTTCCTAGATTCAGAGAGGGTTCTCTCTATTAGGTGCAAATGAAACTTGTTTTCTTTTTAAGGTTAGTTTTAGGCTAGTTATGAAGTATTGGGTTTGTTGATTGTTTTTGGTTGGGTATGATGATTTGATAGACTAGATATAAACAAGAAAAACTTCAAGTCATTGGGCAATGGAGTCTAACAAGGTCATGATAGGTTCATTAATGGATTAGGGAGTATTGTAGCGAAAATCTAGCTTGTTTGGTGGATCTTTGGGATTTAAAGGATCATGGGATGAACGTAAATATTGAGAACAAAGTTAACAAAGGGAAATCAAGAATCCTTTATCATATAATTCAATAAGGAGGCCTTTAAACACAGATAAGAAAAATCTATAACTCATGAGGTAGGGCAAACCATTAAGCTCAATGAACAATACTTAAACTGATCAATATCCAAGATAAACATTCCAGTGAAACATAGAAAGCATAAGAGCTTATCTAACTTTAGTAAATTCACCTTCAAAATTAGAAAACATTTAAGGTCACAAATAACTACAATCAGAGAGGAGGGAACTCATTAACATCTAAGATTATAGCTATTGAGATCTTTAAAACAATTAACCAAGCAATTGCAAAGAGTATGATTTGAAGCAAAACTTCTTTGACTAACCTAAGTAATGATGCTTTAAAGAGAGACTTCAAGAACAGTGCTTTAGTGGAAACAAGTAAGCAGAGCTAACCATGAATCATGCTTGATACCTACTGTATTAAACCATTTAGGAAATAAACAAACTTAGGAGATCTTAGAGAGAAAAGAAGGATCCTTTAACATGTCCTAACAGAAGAAAACATTAAGGCAGTGAAGAACAAACAGAGCTAAGGTGCCATCAGAAACATTTCTTAGTCTAAATTCTTTGTCCTACTGCAACACATAAATATGGAAACACAATGATAAACTAGAAAACATGAACAAAAGAAACAGTTCACCATCAACTAGGCTCATGGATCCTGCAACCAATCCTCCTCCATCAATAAACAAATCAGGGCATTCATAAGATCCGAGACATCAAATTGTTTTCACCCTCCAAGGGACTATGTATTACTTCAAAATCAGTCATAAAATTCCAACCAAATACATAAGAGTCTCATGCTCTATTTATGGAGCAAGTGAGGAGGTGGAAACCATAAAAGGCTTCCAGAAACCATAATTCTGTCATAAATGTCATTTATGTGCTTAATGACCATGCAAGGCCTAAGACATATAATATCTAAGATAATAAATGAAAAATAACATAATATAACTTCTCAATCAAATCTGGAGTGATTTTCCCAAGAAAATATTTAAAAACCATTTTTCCATTAATTTGTGTGTTTTGTTGACTTTTTGGCAAAAGACAGTCCATTTGCGCAACGCCACTTTTGCAGAAAATAGGCTGTTTTGCAACGACTCATTGGAAAGTTTGAAGAGTCTAATTTCCAAAAAGTCTTGTGGTTGTCTGATTTAGCTCCTGTAACCTAGTCAAAAATTAAAAAACCCTCAGACTTTCATTTGCGCAGCGCCATGCCTCAAACAAAGGCAGAAAGGTGATTTTTAGGGTGTTGTTTGACCTTTTGAGGGGTAAAAACTACTCCAAATCATCTGAAATTTGGTGTGGATGATGTGTAGGCTAGGATAAACCCAAAAATTTCAATATTTCCTCCTGAAGATGCTCCAGAGTTTTGCGGAGCACCAGTGGCGCTGCGCAAACTAGGCCAAAAATTCTCAAAAAAACAAAATTGTCAAACCAGGAGGTAACTTCTCAAATCAGAATGTGTTATTGAATGAAGAATGAACATGCATTTATACATGGAGGTGAGGCTATTGGGATTCATCTCCCAATGACTCTTGGCCTTCCTTATTTCCTAATATTAAATTAATATACAATATTAAATGTGTACACCCATCCCATAGGATTAGGTGTCAACATTCCCCCCTTTAATCCGAAGGGATGTTGGTGAGTCCAAGCATCGATCTGAACTTTTCAAAATTTTCTCTTCCAAGTGCTTTGGTGAAGATATCAGCAGTTTGCTCATTTGTGGAACAATGATGTAGATGGATGGTTTTGGCCTGAACATGATGTCGAATTATATGGTACTTTGTATTGATGTGCTTTGTTCGATCATGGAACTTTGGGTTCTTGGCCAACTTTATTGCAGAAGTGTTGTCGATCATGAGTGGTGTGGAATACATTTGTTTCATCTGCAAATATTCTAGGATTTTCCGGAGCCACACAATTTCCTTTGTTGCTTCAGCTGCTGCCACATATTCTGCCTCGGTCGTGGAATCTGCTGGAACTGACTGTTTGCGTGATCTCCATGAGACAGCTCCTGATCCAAGACTCATGGTGTAACATGTAGTAGACACCCCTATTTCTTTGTCGCCATCAAAGTCTGAATCAGAGTATCCGATCAAGCTGAAGTCGCCTACCTGTGTATATTTGAGTCCAAAGTCTTGAGTCCCCTTCAAGTACCTTAACACTCTTTTTGCAGCAGACCAATGTCCTTCACAAGGTTTTTGCATGAACCTTGAGAGGATTCCAACAAAAAATGAAATGTCAGGTCTGGTGGTGGTCAGGTAGATAAGACTTCCTACAAGCTGTCTATACTTAGTTGCATCCTCAAATTCCTTCCCTTCAATAGATGTGAGCTTCAAGTTTTGTTCCATTGGAGTGGTTAAGGGTTTACAGTCATCCATGCCAAACTTGTTCAAGAGATCTCCAATGTACTTCTTTTGAGAAAGAAATATGAATTTAGGATGTTGAATTACTTCAATACCCAAATAGTAATGAACATGACCCAAATCAGTCATTTCAAAACCTTTCTTCAACTCTTTCTCCATGGATGCAATATAGCTCTCATTGTTTCCTGTTATCAAAAGATCATCTACATATACCACAAGATATACAACTGTTTTTCCAACTTTCTTAACAAACAAAGTTGCATCATCAAGATCAAAATGTTTGAAGTCAAGTTTCAGAAGATGCTCGGTCAATTTCTCATACCGGGCTCGTGGTGCTTGCTTGAGGCCATACAAGGATTTTACAAGTTTGCAAACTTTGTGTTCTTGACCCTTTATCACAAATCCTTCTGGCTGGGACATATAAACTTTCTCCTTTAGATCTCCATTCAAGAAGGCTATTTTTACATCCATCTGATGGACTTTCCATCCATTCTGAGCTGCTAAGGCAAAGAGAGTCCGGATGGTGGTCCATTTTGCTGTGGGAGCAAAATTTTCTTCATAATCGATTCCTTCCTTTTGTGCAAAACCTTTTGCCACAAGCCTGGCCTTGTGCTTGTCAAGTGAGCCGTCTGCTTTGTACTTGTTCTTGTAGACCCACTTACAGCCAATTGGTTTCGTTCCCAAAGGCGGATCAACCGGCTTCCAAGTGCCATTCTTTATCAAGGCATCATACTCCTTCTGCATCGCTTCTTTCCATTCATCATGAGAAGCGGCTTCTTTGAAGGAAGTTGGTTCATGATCTGTAGACAAACTCAATTCACAGTTATAAGAAATATCCATATCAACAGGAGAATCAGAATTATCTACATCACCTTCATTTTGTTTAGTGGAACTTCTTGTTCCTATTTTTCCAACCTCATCGGGATGAACATTCTCCAGTGTCTTTGTCAGCCATTTGGGAGGACCTTTCTGAGATGGCCCAGGCTGCTCATTTGACTAAGTTGGGATTGATTCAAGATTCAATCTCCCAATTCTATCAATCACATCATTCAATGTATCATCCGTGGTTGTTTCTTCATGTGGGGGAGAGAGTGCTTCAGGACATGATTCCACAGTTTGATTCAATATCGGAATCCCCCCTTCAAGATGTGGAATCACATTATCAAATTCTTGGAAGGACTTTGCATGTGTGAATCTATCCAGGCGATCAAGTTGCCGCTCAACAACCTTGTCACTCTTGGAAGATTCAAGAAATATGACATCTCTTGCTATCACAAACTTCTTATTTGCTTCATCATAGAGACGATATCCTTTGGAGGTGTTGGAGTACCCCAAGAAGATACATTTTCTGCTCCTAGCACCAAGTTTGTTCCTTTGACCCTTGGGTATCAAGGCATAACAGGTGGACCCAAAGACCCTGAAATGCTTTACCGAAGGAATGTGGCCATGCCACATTTCAAAAAGAGTTTTGTTTCTAATTGAACTTGAAGGACACCTATTCTTTATGTAAACAACACATAGAACTGCATCAACCCAAAACATCAATTTCACATTCTTGAAAAATAACATGGAGCGAACCATATTTAAAATAGTTCTGTTCATTCTTTCAGCTACACCGTTCTGTTGGGGATTATATGGCACAGTTGTTTGATGTTTGATTCCATGTTGACGAAGATAATTTTCAAATTCGTTTGAAGTGTATTCTTTTCCATTATCGGTACGTAGAGAGCCAATATGAGTTTGTGCATCATTTTCAATCCATGCATGAAAATTCTTGAATGTTTGAAAAACATCAGACTTGTTCTTCAATAAGTAAATCCAACACATTCTGGTGTAGTCATCAATAAATGTCATCATGTATTTATTTCCATTTGCAGAAGCAATAGGCATAGGGCCACATAAATTTGAATGAACAAGCTCAAGTTTTCTATGTGCTCTGGAGTGTGAATCATGAAATGGTTGTTTGCTATGCTTTCCTAGAATACAAGCATCACATTCCTTAGTTTTTCTAGGAATTGTAGGCGGTCCATTAACACCATTTTTCTTCAACAAACGAAAGCTTTCATAGTTTAAGTGTCCAAATCTAGCATGCCATAAAATACTTGATGGGAATGTACCTTCATCATGATGTGAACTGAATGCAAAGTTTTGAGCATGAGTAGATGAACGTTTCAGCTTCAAGAGTCTCCCTTCTTCTATTCCCTCCATGATAAGTGAGTGATCTGATGATTTTAGACCTGCCTTGCCATCAAACAAGTGAATTGAGTGTCCTTCTTTGCCGGTTGAACAGGGACAAGCAAGTTTCTCTTCAACTCGGAGGTATAGAACCTCATGTGGGATATGATACGGGAAGACCCAGGCAACTTAAGCCTAGCTGTGCCAAGCCCTGATGGCTTGAGTTTGGATTTCTCTACGAAATATCTTTGCTCAATTGTTCAACTTTGTCGATGCAGATGCCACAAAAAAATCTCTTCTAAATGTCATGTGACATGTTGCTCCTGAATCAACGACAATCATCTCTCATAAGTAAATGAAACATCAAATAAGGTTTTGATTACTCCATTGTTATAATGTGCTAAAACAAATAATTGATTCGGGTGCTTTACCTTTGTCTTTGTCATTAGTTTTACCTTTGTCTTGATTTCTTCGGTTGAGTTTAGATTGTCTGCCCCCCTTTTCTCTGAAGTTTCTTCTTCGTCTTCTGCCATCTCTTCCTCTGGATGAACCTGAAGCATGTCTCTTTTCTCTCTGTGCCAAGTATGCAGCCTCTTTAGAAGATGAAGGGACTATCATCTTATTTTGAAGGAGGAGAGAAAAAAAAATTTGCTGGAGAATCTCTTTTGAAGGAGAGAAAACAAAAGCACTCTTTGCTGGAAAATATACTCAGTTTAAAAGGACAGAAACATTGCTAAAAATACGAAGACTGAATTTAAAAAGACAAAAAATCTTTGCTAAAAACTGAATTCTGCACCAAAAAATATATATGTATTTTTTGTTTTGTTTGGAGAAAAAAATTTGTATGGAAAGCAGTGTTATGAAATGGAAGGTCGATATGGAAGGGCGGTAATGAATATAATGAGGGGCGGTATTGAGAAGGGCGGTAATGAATATAATGAGGGTGGTAATGAATATAATGAGGGGCGGTATTGAGAAGGGAGGTAATGAATATAATGAGGGCGGTAATGAATGTGGGAGGGGCAACGTATGAGGCGTATTATACAGCCACAGTGGTATTGTATGCAGAGAGGGTGATATATATATTGGGACAGCGTATAGGAGATGTATATAGCGGTATTACATATGAGGAGGGGCGGTGTTAATCATATGAGAGTGGTATTAAATATATACACCGTGTATTGTGTCAAAGACAGACAACGTATTATATTATAGCACGTTATAATGGAGGGCGGTATTAAATATGCATTGAACGGTGGTATTCAAAGCAGCTTGGTATATGGTGGGTGTGGAGGGCCGAAAGGCCACGGGGAGAGGAGAAATGTATTTTAAATGGGAGAGCCGCGGTGTTATGACAGTCTGAATGTGAAATGGAGGCGGGTATCATTCGCTGCGGATGTATCTATATAATGCAGTCAACTGGTATTTCTCTTCAGGCAGGAATGGCGTTCACAATTTTGCCAGTCGCTCCAGTGGGTACGCAACCTTCAGAGGTCAGAGGATTTACTTCTTTTGACAGTGGTTCTGGCTCGTTTTGGTTGGAAATCTGGTGATTCATGGAGCGGCGTGCTATTATATGGACATAGGGCGGTATTTTCAGCATATTAAGTAGAGGAGTTGGGCATTGTAAGTGATTTGGTAGCGCAGGTATGTGCAGGGATTTAAATGGTGGTCGAGGAAAGAGATGGGTAGGGAACGAGCAGAAGGGAGGGCGCAGTGGGAATGGTGAGTTGAGTTGAGTGAAAAGACGTTGGGAAAGGAGAGAGGGAGGCTGAGAGGCCGTTACAAAAAAACTGGAATGGGATCTTTGCAGGACTGCAGAGGGAGGCTGCAATTTGCAGTGTTCCAGGAACTGCAGGATTGCAGAATCTTCAGGAGCTGCAAATGTCAGAGTTATGCAGAGAAAAAAAAATGTAGAATAACAGTCTAGCAATAAGTAGGAGCATCAAAACTATTATTAAAAACTGACTGAGCAAAGGAGAGGGAGTTACACCACAGGCAGAAATGCCAATAGTGGGATACCATGTCAAACCAGGAGGTAACTCCTCAAATCAGAATGTGTTATTGAATGAAGAATGAACATGCATTTATACATGGAGGTGAGGCTATTGGGATTCATCTCCCAATGACTCTTGGCCTTCCTTATTTCCTAATATTAAATAATATACAATATTATATGTGCACACCCATCCCATAGGATTAGGTGTCAACAAAAATTTTCTCCAAATTCCTTCAAAATTGGTGGAGACCTTCCTTAGATGTCTCTAGACAACTGCTGAGAAGCCTCAGCCAAAATTCCAAGGCTTTTATGCTCATTTTCCTCTTTTATGTTTTTTACCTCAAGGAGAGCCTCCTTGAGTTTGGCACAAGCAAGCCTGCTCTTCTTTGTGTAATGCTTGGTCATTTTCTTTTGGAGAGCAAGGCCTCTCTTGATCTTCTAGAAAACCTTATGCTCACTTTCGTAATGCTGAATGATGTATTATGCCATGCCAAATTCTCTCTCTAGCTCTTTGATTTTGCATCTTTGGTTTGAAGTAGCAACCTAGTGGCCATCTCCTTATCTTCATTGTCACTGTCTAGGTCAATGCATTTGGGATTTTGTGTAGTTTTCTTGCCTTTATTTCCTTTCTTACCTTTGCCCATATTTTCCTTGCCATTGTCAATTCTTTGATCTGATGTAGATGAGAAGGTCCCTTGCCTTTTGGAGGCAGCAAACACTTTCCTTGGCCCTCTGTGGTATGTGTATGTGAGAGGAGAGATAGTGTTTCTAGAAATGTTTTCGTCATGGCTGTGACCCTTGGTGTTGTCACCAACTTCTTTATTTTCACTGTGGTCACTATCAGTTACCTCATGTTTCACTTGATCACTGATTTTATGACCTTTAGAACCATCATCAACATTATCTTCCTCATTGCCTTCAATATTGTCACTTTGGTCTTTAATTTCATCATCAGCCTCTGTACTTACCTCATTTTGACTTTGTTCCTCATTAGTGTCTTCTTCATCAAACTCTGTTTCTGCCTCACTGATTTCTTCTTTTTGTTTGCCAACATTCTGTTCATCATTTGTGTCTATGTATTCTACACCATCATGACCCTCATCACTTTCACCTTGGTCATCGCCCTGTTCATTATTACCAGCCATTTCTGCATCTTGGGATGACTCACTTGTATTTTTACCATCATTTCCTCCCTCTGATTTGTCACTTTCCTTGTCTTCACTATTGCTGTGGTATTTTCCCTCATCCTTTGCTTCATTTCCTTCTTGCTCCTCTTCATGGATTTCTGTGTTAGACCCACTCTCTTCTTCATTTCCCCTGTTATTTTCTTTCTCTGTACTGCCACTTTCACCCTCTTGTTCATTATTATCATCTTCATCCTCTTCATTTGATGTATCAATAGCAGGGGGAAAATTGGGGTTTGATGGAGACAAAGGGAAAAAGATGATGAGGTCAAATTTGGTGAATAAGGGGCATGGAGGTTAGGGTTTTAGTGTCTTTGGAGCTCTTAAGGAGGCCCTTCTCGACTGATTTTGTAGGCACCTTAACTCACCCACACTTATATGATATCAAACTATTTGCAAGAGTTCATTTAAGCACATAGGTTCGTTTGCATATAGAGCCTAGGGTTTACATACCTAGGGTTTTAGCATTCAAAGCCATAGAGACCAAAATAAATTTAAAAACTTGATTGGAGACAAGGAAAGCGCATCACTTAACAATTCTTAGCCTTTTCACAAATCCTGGAGGCAGCTTGGAGAGTGAAAATTTGATTGAGGGCAAAGGCTTTTGACCTTGGCACTTTCCAGACATTTGCGTAGCGCTAGCTATTAGCGTAGAACCACCCTATTTTTGTGCACCGCAGTGAAAAAATGCACTGTAAAAAACCCCATTTGCGCATTGCCAGTGGTCTATTAGCGCAGTGTCAGTCATTTGCGCAACGTCGCCTCAACAGAAAATGGGTCGACTTGCATCCAAGTGTTGATGACCTTCCCGATATTTGATTTGGGCCCGTGATAGCTTGTTGGAAAGATATTCAGGTCTAGTTATCATTTGAATCATTGAGAAATTCATTTGGACACTCCAGCTATGAGAAAAACTGATTTTCACAAGGTCCCTGCAAGAGTGCATAAATTCTCCCGTGATACTTGTATTTTTGACATTGCTCCAAAACCATGATACCTGTGTAAAAACTGAAGGATATTTTCTTATTGAGACTATATTGGACAAAAAAATCTCTCATTTTTTTCAAATTCATCTTGGTTTGGTTAGAAACATGGTTTGAAGCAAAACTGGCCCTAGGCGTGACACATGGCTTGTCTCTTGGAATGAATTTTTGGAAAATGATGGAGGCATGATGTTTATGAGTGTGTATGGAATTATGCTTGCTGACATGATCTATAAAATTAATCCTTTTCTCTTGTGCCTCCTTTTCATATCAAACCCTAGCTTAGTTGGAAGAGGAAATTAGGGTTTGGTGTAGGGGATTTAGGATTGCCTTGTAGAGGGAGGGGAATGAAGGGGTTAAGGGTTGTCTAAATTCTTGGGGAAATTTTGGGGGATAGGGATAGATGTTAGGGAGTAGGGGAAAGTGGAATTTAAAGGATTTAGTGAGGGGAAGGGGTCCAAAAGGGAAAAACACAGGCCTAGTCTTAAAAAGTGTCAAATTGTGGCAATAGACTAGGTTTTGTAGAAAAATGATGAATTTGAGGGATAAGAGTGATGGGAAGTGTTTATGAAGGTAGATTAAGGATAGGAGGAGGTGTAAGAGCCTCAGGATATAAGTATTGTTGATGATTTAACCATGGAGGTCATGAAACCAAGAAAAATGCCCTTAAAAACCCTAGATGGACAATGGAGGAGTTAGGCAAAACAAAATAGAGGGATGAGGCCAAAGGTGGAAAAACATAGTGATAATGAGTAGCATGAGCCCATGATGGGTATTCTGGGAGTGGTAGGCTGACCTTGACATGATAGGATGATAAGATAGTGAAAATTTTATCCTAAGGATAATGAAGGCAGTGAGATTTCTAGAACTCACAATGTTCATGAAATTTGTTTCTAGAAATCTAGGATAAGTATTTAGTCATCCATACAAAGAAAAAATTACTGATGACTAACAGTCTCCTCACACAAATTCGAAAATGCTCAATGGCTCAAGTGTCTCAATGTGTTTTCCATAGGCCCCTCATCCTCTTTCTTGTATTCTTCTGTTGACTCTTCAACGACCAAGATTAAAACATAATCAAGGGCTAAGATTAACTTGGAGGTGATTCATGACTCTATCTAGAATATTCACACTTGACTTAATTAATACCCTTTAATTAATCAGTTTCCCTCAGTTTAGACTTAGGAAAACATCAAAAAATGATTAATCAATTTAATTAAATCATCTCTAGGTGGAATTTTCCAAAACCATTTTTAGGTTTTATGGAATATGTGTGTCTAAGCCAATATACAAAGTTACAAGGCTAGAGCACATCTGATGCTACCATAAATCAACACTCCCTCTTAGCGAGGCAAGTGCTCTAGCAAAACAACTCAATGTGTTGCTCTGACTTCTGGAACATCTGTTGTTGTGTTGTTGATGTTGCCCACCAAAAATGTACAAGAAAAATGCTGCAACTGTACTGCTGATGACTCTACATGTTGCTGCCAACTGCCACTGTACTGCAACTCCCTCTGAATTCTGTAACCATTCCAATGTACTACATGAGCACTGCGTGAGAACTACTCTGCACTACACTACACCACTTGTGCACTGCACTACTGCTACTCAATTGCTGTTGCTACACTGCTGCACTGTTGCTACTTGCAACAGAAAAAAATCTGAAACTAGACAAGTAAATCTGCAACTAAAAAAATAAGACTGACTGCTACTAGTTTCTGCACTAGCTCTCTGAAAATACTTCTCTGTTTCTGCTCTACACTGTGTGAGCACTGCACTGCACTGCGTTGCGTTGTTGCTGCTCAACCACTAATGTTGTTTCTCCCTCTCTGTGTTGATCAGGCTCTAGTGCTACTAGCCACTGCACTGTCTTCTCATCTTTCGCTGCAACTGTCCATCCTACTAATGTCTTTAGGTTGTCGTAGCTCACATGTGATCCAAGAGTCTAGAAATACTCTAGGATCTTGCCATTTTTAGATTCTGGATATACTACTCTAAGTCAGCCCACTTCTCTCCTTTTGAAATATGAGATAACATAGCACAATATTTTTTTGTCTCAATCTTGGCAGCTCCTGCTTGTGAATCTTCCTTCTTCTATTTATCCTTTTTATTAAGAGGACATTGTGTGGAATAATGTCCAATTTCCCCACACCGCAAGAATTTGATCTTAGACAAATCTTTATCTTACTTCTTCTGTTGTCCCTTTGATGCAAGGGCAGTGTTATCTTCTTCCTCCTTCTTGACCTTTGACCCACTGCTGCCATCCTCCAAATGGATTTTGAGGAGGTCTCTCCTCAGTTCTTCTTGCTGTAAGGCTACCCACATTGCTTCCAATATTGGAAGCCTTTCTCTACCCAGTATGCTCTGGACAAAGACCTAATCTTGGGTGTTCTGAATACGGGACAAGAAGGAGTAAAAACATTCTCCCTTCTTCATCCTGGTATTATGCATCTTCTCCTCCAAATACATCTTCCACTACTCGAAAGATCCTTGGTATAAATTTTCTAGCCCTACCCACATCTCTCTAGCAGTGTTCTTAGTTGCTATGTGATGTACGATATGATCCTTCACACCATCTAGGATCAATCTCTTGGCTCTAGCCATATTATTCTTGAATTGTCTCAGGTGTACTGCATCAAGAGGTTCTGCAACTGCACTGTCTATGAGGGCTTTTAGATCATGCTCATCAAGGAGAAAATGTATCCTTGATTTCAAAATGACATAGTTGGAGGCACCCTCCAATCTATCTTGGTCACGTAGTCCGTTGCTGGCCATCTCCTCAACTGTCGATATCTTGCTCTATCCCTCTACTCAGCTAGAATTATGCACTCCTTGTGGAGTAAGTCACTACTTATGCTGCTGCATGGGAAAATTGAGCTTCTTTGAGTACGAAACTATCTGAGATCAAGAAATCCCCAATATTTGTTTTTCTAAATTTTCTGATGCTTTATGCACCAGTTCTTACTGTTGTTCAGTAACTACATCCTTCAGCTATGTTGCCTCTTCAGCAGCTGAAAAATATTACACCTCTGTCAAATCTCTCAGAGGGAGCCATTTATGCGCTGGAATTCCCTCCTAGCCTGGACAGTGTGATTTCTAGGAGGGTCTACTGCTACTTACGTAGATCCCAGACTCTACAGTACTGATCTATTGGTTCTCTTGTGTTTCACCTGTACTTCAGCTTGAATAAGCTTTGATACCATGTGAAAAATCCTAGATCTGGATTCCTATTGCAACAAATCTGAATTACTTCTTCTATTATTTTTCATAATTATTTCATTACAGTGAAATATCAAAGTAATTTTTGAAGCAGTCTACACAAATAATGCTGCAGAATAAATCTAAGTGCTAAAACAATCTGAAAAAAATACACTGAAAAACATCCACATTTGACATAGTTACTTTTGGACTAAGTCCCTGGAAAAACCCAACTCGGTAAAACCAATGCAGCCGATCTGAGAGTTTGTATTATTAAGCAGCAAAATCTTGAGTACAACTAGGGTGCCAACATCTGGCAAACCCTTCAGATAAATCTATACAATTTGGTGAAAAATATGAGATATACCTCACTCATCAAGTCTCTAGCTGATTTGATAGCATTAGTGAAGCACTCACTGCCTCTACATGATTTCCTACGCTGTAATGCGTAAGCCTGTGTGGCCAAGCTGGAGGAACTACGTCACCTTGCTCTAAAACTGATCTAGTTGATCTAGGGCTACATTTTGGCCCTCCTGGTCTAGAAAACCCAAACTCTAGCTATCTTCGAACTGAATCCAAGATACATTGCATTGTTTCTGCGTGATTTCCTACAGGGTCTGCGTCACCTCTTTAGAAAACTGCACTGTCTCTCTCTGTGTCACCTCTGCCTCTCTCTAAAATGCACTTTTGGTCCTCCTGACCAATCTCTGCTTCTGCCCCTCTCTAGATCAGATCACTGAATCACAATCACTTAGCAAACCCTACCCTAGTGATTTGATTCTTGATCAAAAGTTGTGTCTCCTCACACAAATTTGAAAATTCTCAATGGCTCAAGTGTCTCAATGTGTTTTCCATAGGCCCCTCACTCTCCTTCTTATATTCTTCTGTTGACTCTTCAACGACCAAGATTAAAACATAATCAAGGGCTAATATTAACTTGCAGGTGATTCATGACTTTATCTAGAATATTCACACTTGAATTAATTAATACCCTTTAATTAATCAGTTTCCCCAAGTTTAGACTTAGGAAAACATTAAAAAATGATTAATTAATTTAATTAAATCATCTCTAAGAGGAATTTTCCAAAAATATTTATGGGTTTTATGAAATACATGTTTCTTAGCCTATATACAAAGTTACAAGGCTAGAGCACATGTGATGCTACCATAAATCAACATTTTCTATGTTTGGATTTTTTCCAAGTGTCAATGTTTCCTTTATTTTAGGCATGCACGTTATAAACCATAATAAACCTAGATATATATAATGGACACCCCTAGAGTTCATTTGTAAATTTTATCTTGGAGATCTAGCCTTCCTGAGGAGATAAAGGAGCCCTCAGCGGTGTTTGTGATGATTTTCCGAGTGAGTTTTTCTTTTGTTGTATTTTGTCACTTTTTATGTCGCTTTTTGTCATTTTGCTTTTGTGAGGCCTATTTCACAAGTTTATTTTCATGGTTACTATTTTTTTAACTTATATTATCTTTTACAAGTGTTGTTTCAGTTCATCATTCACCTTTTGCAAGTGTCGCATCAATTTTCTTGTTTTTTCCCATTAGCAGTTGTCATTTCGGCAACTCTCCATGCATAATTGCTTTTCCTTTTGCATGTTGATATTTCACACTTGATTTTCACTGATATATCTATCCTTAGTTATATCTACACTCTAAATTTCACCATCACTCATATATTCTAGTTTCCCATACTCTTTCTGGGAAGATCTTCCCATCCCTTGGCCAATTGTTACCTTGTCCCAACTAGGCATTGCACAAGTCCAAGGCTCAAGACTCATTCTTGGCCTTTGAGACTACATAATACGTAGTACCATGTTGTCCCAACTGAAAATTGTATAGTTTTAGGGCTCAATCCTATCCTATCCCTTAGCCATTGAGGGTGTGTAATGCACAGTCTATCCTTCAGTCTGCCTAGGTTGAGACCACACATTGCGCAGTCTCAAGCCTCAAGTAGATCCCATGGCTGCTGAGACTACACAATACACAGTTCATGCAACCATTCCCCCTCCCTTCACCAAAATAATTGCACAATATTTTCCTTCAGTCATATGGTGGATGTTCTGATCTTGCTTGGTGAATCAATTTGCTGAAGCAAATTCATCTTTTCCATGAGTGCATTTTCCTCCTATAGGTATTGAAGTTGTTGAAAACTTCTCTTCATCAATCACTATCAACATGGCACAAAAATATCTTCTTCAAAGGATACCATTGAAATAAAAACTGGGGAGGAAGTTGATAGTAATCTAATGAACTTACCAATTTTTGTAGATACTCAATTGTTCATAGAAAAAGGGCCAGATATCACATGGCACAAAGTAAATGAATCTTTCACAGGAGGAAGCTTCATAGAAAATCTTGAGGATCGACATGTCTATATCAATGTCCAAGAATTTAGGATTACATAAGGTTGCATGTAGGTATTTAACTTTCCCATGTGAAGACGTTGTTAACTAGATAATTTCACATATAGATTCCAAGACTCTGGATCTGAACAATGCCAGTGGACAAAGGTTTGCTTCCTTTATTGCACCAAATTACCATCTCACGTACCATTTAATGGAGTGAAAATCGCTCATGTATTCTTAATTCAATGCCATCACTAGCTACTTGAGCATAAAGGACATCATCAAAAGCTGGGTGAGAGAGCGAACAAAGTTCCATTCGACACCCACCAACAACTAAAAGAAAAAATATCCCAGGAGGGCCTATCAGCTCTTGATAGAGTCAGTGTTGTAAAATATATGGTAAAAAAAGTACTGAAACCTTCCCTGAAGGGTGGGATTTTTTACTGAACCAGGTTGTGAATGAAGGAAAACCATTTAGTTGGTCAGAATTGATGGCTCGACAACTAAAGATCCTTGTAGCTAATGCTCTGAACCATCCCAAGGGAAAGCAAGCTAGATTTTACATGCTTTCCTACATACTGGATGCAATATGTGCTCACAATTCATTCCATGACATGAATTGGAATTGGACACCACGAGAGACTACCGTGCACATCTATTGCAAGCTTCTTTTAGAGTGCAACCAAAAATGAGTAATGGAAAGGTTGATTGATCACTTTCTCATTCCGTTATACAAGTTTATTTTTGAGAAAGAGCCACCTTGCATGTCACATGGAGCAATGGAAGTAATTTTAGAGATAGTAGATTGGTTTTCCTCACCGAATGGAACTTTCCTCAGCGTTTTCAATGGACAGAAGTATTTGCATATTATACCTAGATATGCCACTAATAATTTAGTCATGGAAGAGGTTGCATACCATGTTTCCACAGGGTTATCAGTAGTTCTGTATATGAAGAAGAAAGCACCTTGGCCATCTCTTCATTTGCAGACCAAATTGTACAAAATTAAGAATTTGAAAGTTGAAGACACCGAAGGAAAGGAGATAGAGAAATTTTCATTCATTCATTTGGACTTCAATCTCTATGATCTTAGGAATGTTTGTAGAGACCACTGTGTGAGGATTCATTTTCAGTGGCCAAGCGAGACCTTTTACATACCCATGGAGGAAGCATGGAAGAATTATTATAATGCTTCCTTGTCCTGCAAATCAGTCATGTTTGTTGGAACATCATAGGTTACTCCATAGAAAGAGGTCACGCCATAGGTAGTACCAGTAGAAAGGTGAAACCTAGTGCATGAAAAGAGTAAGAGGAAGGTTTCATATAACCAAGGGGGAAAGCAAAGCCACAAGATGAAATTTAATCCATTCATTCTGAAAGCGGCCATATAAGTAGAGAAGAAGAGGAAACAAAGAATGGAGGAAGTAGGAAGAAGAATAAAGGCGAAGAGTAGAAGAAGAATAAGCTACATGGAAACAAGCTAAGGAACAAGAGCAGAACCAACTACTATAAGGAGAGAGTGAGTAGTTGCAGGAAAAGGAGCTTGCTCAAGAAATTGAAAATTTGATTTTGATTCATGACATGGAGGTGGAATTGAAGTCGTTGAATCAATATGTTGATCTAATTCCGAGCACTCAGCAGGTCATCGTTTAATCTCCCCCTCCTATGGAAATAGAGAAAGCTCCAAGAAAGGAAGAGGAAATTTTTCCTCTTGATGAGGTTCTGGTTATGGACACGTGCAATCTGACTTACGATGAGCTTTAGAAGAAGATTGTATAAACAATGAAGAAACATTTTCCAGAAAATATCACATCTCTTGCATTCATCAAAGAAAGGGTGATAGTGATAGACACCAGAAGGAATCCAAATGGAATTGCCACAACCTACTTGGCCTTTGCAGGAGCAACAAATTCAAATAATGAGTACTTGGTTGACATGAAAAAACAATTGGTAAAGAACTTGTAGGATGATAGGAAGGAGGTTGAATAATGCCAAGCATAAGTCTAGAATGTCGCCCCTGCAAAGGTATGTATGGAAGAAATGAAGGATGTCACACTTGGAGAAGTATCGACATTACGAGATACCATGCAAAATATTTATGAGGAGCTTGTCACCGTGCATAAGAAATTTTTCCACTTGCATGATTTGCAACCAAAGTGTAAAGATCATGTCAAAACTCTTAAGGTTGTTAAAACAATTATTACCGTCATGCATGAATGGTCAATTAAATACATTGGGGAACCACTTGAATTAGGAAATAAAACAAGGAAAGAGGAATAATTGGAGAAATCAAATGCTCATCCATAATTAAAAAACAACTCGCCTCGTTCATTTCCAACATTCAGTCCTCATATGAAAAATTGTATAACAACGTGGATTTCATGGTGAAATCACACAAGATCCCATCAGTTGGCTCACTCATTGAGGCAAAAAACAAGAATAAGGCCAGAAAAGAGAATGAATAATACTTGGAGGTAAATTCCCTCTACGGACAGAGGCGATCCCTACTAGCCTAGCAGGGGTCTAGCAACAATCATCAAATGCTACAGCGCAAGTTCCTAATTGCGAATAAATAAGCCAATGATGGAGGCCTACCTGGAGTCCAATGCTATGATCTGTAGAAGAGACAGCGTTCCCGTTCCTCAGCCTCGGCAGATCACAATCCCCACGATCTCCGTGAATGGACACCTGCACATGCAAGAAACAACACGAATACAAGCATAAAATCCAGAATACGCAACTATATATCAGTCAGAAAGGATATAACTCATTATTAACATAAGTGAAAAACAGAGTGGAACCATAACCGGTAGTCATTCATTAATAAACAATCGAAAGAGAGTACAACCAATGTTCTGACGTCGCGGTCTCCTTCGGAAGGGTCCCCAGTTGTTCATGTCTCGCAAAGCTCGCTAGGGAAAGGGCAAGCCTCTCTAGAGTCTCTCGACGATAGTCTCCTTACTTGAGTCGGCCTTAAGGGAAGAATGAGGGCTCTTACAGCACAAAGGCTCTTGGGAATTTGGAGATTCAAAGCTTAGGCACTTCCAGACTAGATTGCAATGGCAATAGGCAAGCTTTTATAGATGGGGAAGGAGGGAGTTGGGATCCCTATTATTGTGGGATTGGCTCTATCATCAAGGAAGGTTCCATGAGAGGTGGCAAACCACTTCCCTTCCATGGAACTCCCGTAGCCAAACCTCCCAACTCAAGATAGGCAATGGTTTCTGAGTTTGTTGAAACACAACTTCTGCCATCTTTATTTAAAAAACACTCCTTAAATTGGCTGGCGTGACTGCGACTCTGGGATAGAGCGCCATTTGGCGCGGCCTCTTTGTAGGATTTTCCCCATTGGCGCGAGTGATGAACTGTCTGCCCGCGCCAATGCAAAAGGAGATGTTTTCATGGTTTTTTGCAAGGAGATGTCTTTAGGGCAATTTAAGCTCATGTTTAGAAGAATGCATTGATAATGGTTTCAAGGCATGACATGGTTCACAGGTCACAAAATGGGTCCTCCATTGTGCAGGACGGGGAATGGTAGGGACGGTGACAAATTACTGTGTAACAGATGCCCCCTAAAGTATGAGGCCCGAGAGAGAGAGGGTAAATGCTTTACGAGAACGTGTCCAACTGAAGCTCCACCGTCGGAAAACCTGCGTAGAAAAATACAACTGATATCTCAAGTACATGATGTATATGCGGTATGGGCGCAGCCATCCGAAACAAAGTACACTATAATCCGGATCTAGGGTATGGGCGCAGCCATCCAGCGAGGATCAAATAAATAGACTCAGGTATGGTCGTAGCCATCCAATCAGTGAGTCATGTACATAATGATAATAATCCACAATCGCAACCTGGATTACAATAGACACAATCTAGGGTCTTGCGCTCCATCTCGACCCAAATAAAGTACAAGTTCAAGCATGCGAATATGTGAGGTGAAGTCGAACATGCAAGAACATCGTCTGATTACCAGCTAATGATGAGAGCTGTTAACAGACGCGAGAGGGACCACCAATAATGACAATGGACCTCAAGGTACTACAGGTACAATCTACAGAGTGTGAATCAATGAGCTGGCATCGAACACCCGTAGAATCACTCGATCGGAGGCCAATGATGGAAACCTCATGTCGAATGCGACGAACCTACCATTGAGGCATGCAGGCTCCAAGGTACCATAAAGGAGTCTCTAGATCAACTTCCTGGATAATGAGCTGAAGTCGACAGAAAGTGACCTTGATCGAAGGTGGGCCATAATGTCTCCCACATCATCGACACGAGACAGAGGAACATGATGTTTTTGTTGTGAATCAGGATCGTATGAGAATCAGAGGAAGGTTGATATTTGCAGAGGCCAACTTCTCTTGAACATATAACGGCACAAAAGTGGTTTTGGCAGTATTTTACATCAACGGATCAGAGGTCATGGTGACAAGGCAATGAGCAGAGGAGAGGTCAAAAAGGATTATCCAAACCCACGGAGGCAAGTGAAAAAAAACGAGATGAGATGTCCCCAACCTGACATGAATGCAGACAAGTGCCATTTTCAAGAGCGACATACTGCCGATGACACTGATGACGGTTCCATTTTTCCCAACCATTTCTGGCGAGTACCCCAATTATTTTTGATAACAAGCTTGAAGGGGATAGCATATGCTTGTAATATAAGTTCGCCCTTTGGGCGAATCCATCCTAGTGCATTTAACGAGTCCTAGGAAGGAGGAACTCGGAGAACGTCATTTCGACTGGATCCGATGTCATCAGGGTTTAACGAGTCTGACAAAGGAAGAACTCGGCGTCTTTTCATGTTTAGAGAGTTTGAAAAGACAGCGAAAAAGAAAACTCCACAGGTCCCTTTTCGTAAATAGTTTCCCAGATCCGAAAAGGTAGAAAACAATATCCGGGAAAACCTCCTAGTCGCGATAGGCTAGGGTATTCCTTTTTCGTAATCAATCTATCCCAGCCCGAAAAAGGGGTAAACATATACTGGGTAGATGTCGATTCGTGTCCATTTTAACGAGATCGAAATGACAAGGGCCTCGGCAATCTTTTCATGTTTAGAGAGTCAGAAAAGAGCTGAAAGATGACTCCAAAGTGACTTTTTTGTGTATTTACCGAGTCCGAAAAAGTATAAAATACAACTCGTTTTCACCGTTAAAGTCACGAAAAACCTGTTGCTGCACATACCAAGCAAGCATAAAACCCATTTTCGACATAACATATTAAAATATTTGATAAAAATAACTTTTAAAACCTATCCTATGTCGAAAAAGTTATAAATATGCCAAAATGGTAAAAACAAAATTACATTTACTATTTACCTTGGTAAAAAGCAACAGTGGTCCATTTTGGAGTGTAAACTTCTGACGGCGATTGCGACAGATCCGGTTGACCATTCAGATTCTCGTCTGCTACAGGTAAGAGGTGCTTCTCTATACTTCATTTCAATCCATTTTTTTGATAGTTTTCCCTCGTATATCAGGCTCTGTGGCAACTTTTTGAATTTTTAGGGCTGCGCTCATTGGCACGGGTATCAGGCACGGACCCGCGCTAATGGGATTTTATATGCAAAGGGCTCGCGCCACATGGCGCGACTGTTCACAAAATAGCCGCGCCAGCGGCCGAACCCAAATTTCCGCCTAGAAATTCGAAATTTTAATCATTTTAAATGAAATTTGAAGCCTACCAGAGATCTAATTAAGGGTTTATGACCATGTGGATGCAGGAAATCAAGCAAAATGGTGATTGAGTGGAAAGAAAGAGAGCATGGAGAAGAGGATGAACAGGCCATAGAAAGTGAGGCTTGCATGAATGCCCTTAGAAACTGTGGGCTAAAGAAGTTCTTCCTTACACCCTGTTTACGAGCTCAGCCCGAGCTCCTCCAGTATCTGATCAGTATTTGGGACGAACAGGAACAAGTGTTCAAGTTGCAAGACCAGGTATTGGAACTGGAGGTCTCTGATGTGTACTTCATAACCGGATTGTCTCGCAGAGGTCCGGTACCCATCTTGACTGGGAGCAGACCATCCAGCGAGAAGATGGAGGAAGTGATGGCACGAGTGTGCCCAAGAGCACAAATGGGATCAGGGAGCAAAAAGGTGGATATCCACACCATCCCCGATCTGACATTGAGAGTTGTTCTACATACCATCATGCGAGCTGCAGGATCGCAGGCACCGCACGAGGCCACAAAGGCCCAACTCCTGCTGGCCTCAGAATGCATGAGTCCCTTATTGTTTGACTGGGCTACAGCAGTAACAATAAACATGAAAAGACAGCTCACAAAATGCAAGCAAGCCAAAATGAAACAATTTGGCTATGGTTCCATCCTGGTATCGTTCATTCTGGAACGCTTACCAATCTTCCAGGGCTAAGGGGCCATAGTAGCAGATCCGATTCCACGAGAGCCAAGAATGGCTCGCTGGGCAGCACTAATGCCCAGAGCTGGAGGCGGCCAACAGATGTCCTAGAGGCCGGATTTTTTAGGTGGTTACGATGCCAGTTGATTGTAGTGGAGGACTGGCCATATGCAGGAATTGACTTCACCGGAGACCCAGATCTCCCACTGCCAGAAGGAGATGACTGGGACGAGGAGTTGGGTAAGACCTCATGTTTTTGATTTTTATGATTTATGATTTTTTTGTTAATACACATTCGTCCTAACACATTTTATATATGTATGCAGATGTGGGCCCTGAGAGACCAACCGGGGTGTCTCTAATCTCGCGGAGGACTCATCTCGCCCCTGATCCTCAGGGAGAGGGCACAGGAGGGGAGGAGTTGATCCAGAATCTCGAGGGCATTGCCCGAGGGATCCCGGACTATGCTCGGCTGGCGGATGTACCGATGGCGTACCAGCGTCATACGGTGGGAGTTCCAAGTCAGATCCACCGAATCCTGAGACGCTTAGTGCGTGCAGTTACATGTTATCATGAGCACCATGCGGATTAGCTCTTAGGGATTATACCACACATATTTTTTGAGAGACATATCGTCTCTGAATGTACTTAAGATGATTATGTATATTTTGATTTTATGTGACACACTCTATGTAAACATTTCGATATCTATATATATATATATATGCATATCTATTTCTGGATGGATCTTTCTTTACATGTGATGATGATTTACAAATTGCGCAAATGTCTGTCTAATACCAAATTAGCTACTTCATTTGTTAATGTATTCAAATGCCTGGGTATATGTTGATATGTAATGTAGTCAAAATTCCTTTCCAGTAATCGAATACGCAGATACAGACGTAAAATGGATGGGTTTCTTACCGAATAGTGTCCGTTCAGTTGTAACACTACAAGTTGCGAATCTAGATACACAAGCAATTCACGGATACCAAGGTTTACTGCCTCGGTTAATAATTCTAACACAACACTATATTCCGCGATGTTGTTCGTAGTACGTCCTAGACACACTCCTTGCAGGTTGACCAACTCACCAGCAGGATCATAGATTACCCAGGCTGCTGAAGACAGATTCCTGGTACTGCGGGAGGCACCATCCGCGAAACCAACAAATGGATGAATAGACATCTGCACAACCAGGAAGACCCGATCAGCAGAAAGATGTTTACAAGGCACACCACACCATATATGCACATAAATGAAAAACACACACCTATGTACACACACCACACCAAGAAATCACTTCAGGCATAGTACTTTTTGAGGTACAGCCCATTTCTGGGTTGCGCCAGTAGAACTCCTTCATAATCTATAAGCTCATAAGCCCAGTTTTTCAAAACGTGTTTTACTATATAGGGCCCATGCCACATAGGCTGGAACTTACCGGCTCCAAGCTTGTCATGTGCTTGATCGTACAGGAGGACGAGGTCTCCTTCGATAAAGGAACGAGGAGAAACAAATTGATCAAAATGAGTTTTGACCCTCTTCTTTTGTGCTTCAATAACCAAAGCAGCCAGACGACGGGTTTCATCTAACCGTTCCAGATACAGAAGATGTTCTTCCTTAGCTGAAGTATTAGGTAGAAGTTCCACGGCTAATTTCAAAGAAGGAATCTCGCATTCAACCGGAAGAGTTGCTTCCATACCATACACCAATTGAAATGGTGTGAACCCAGTTGCACTCTTTGCAGATGTTCGGTATGCCCAGAGAGCTGAGAACAGTTGGAGATGCCAATTGGATTTGTGAATACCAACTGTTCGTTGAAGCATAGTGACCAGAACCTTGTTCACTGCTTCAACCTGACCATTCGCCTGAGGGTAATATGGTGTTGAGATGTCGTGACGCAAGCCCAACTTTGAAGTCAGCTCCGCCATCATATAATCTCGGAAATGAGTACCGTGATCAGTGACGATGGCTTGAGGAACCCCGAACCATGCGATAACGTGGTTGAATATAAATTGAGCAGTCGTTTTCCCGTCAGTAGCTAGTGTAGGCATCGCCTCAGCCCACTTGGTGAAGTAGTCGACGGCGACTATTATGTACGCATGCCCCCCGGTCGAGCGAGGGTTACACGTCATAAAATCCACGCCCCATTTCGCAAAAGGGCCGACGGTAATAACAGGATGCAAAGGTAGAGGCGTTGCGCGCATCTTGCGCTGAAATATCTGGCACGCATGACATTTACGGACTGCCATGATACAGTCTTTGAATATAGAAGGCCATAAATAACCTGCTCGCAGAATCTTCTGGGCAGTAGCATACTCGGACATATGTCCACCACAGGCGCCACTGTGGCAGTCATTTAGGACCTTTTCAGCCTCTTCCAAGGTTAGGCATCGCCGGAGCACCGAATCTACTCCAATGCGGTATAAGGTATCTCCTACTATACGGTAGGGTTGGCACTGGTGCCGAATTCGACAGCGGGCAGCTTTATCCAACTCAAACTGAAATGTCGAGGTCTGAAGATAAACTATTAT
Organism: Pinus albicaulis; assembly: GCA_034641835.2. Taxonomy (NCBI): domain Eukaryota; kingdom Viridiplantae; phylum Streptophyta; class Pinopsida; order Pinales; family Pinaceae; genus Pinus; species Pinus albicaulis. The sequence goes on along the minus strand of CM076584.1, from coordinate 1,299,489,852 downwards.
GTCACCGTACCAAGGGTCACGAGTACTGATCAGGAAAAGCGTTTCGTCCGGTATATGATCTTCAGCATATGAGGGAGCGGAGTATGTAGGGAGAGAGCATATAAGATCCATGAAAACCAGTGATTTAGTTGACTTAGCGGTAGTGAACTCTAAGTCAAACTCCTGTAGGATAACAATCCATTTGGAGTACTTACCCCCTAGTAATTTTCGAGAGAGAATATACGTCATAGGGTTGCAGTCTGAAACCACTGTTATCGTACGCAAAAGGATGTAATGGCGAAAGCGCTGTACAGCGTGTACTGCTGCTAATGCCAACTTCTCGACATGAGCATAACGTATTTCTGGATCGAGAAGGTTCCGTGACAGATAATAAACAACATGTTCATTATCGTCATTGTCATCCTACACCAAGACCATGGCTATGGTGCTAAATGCGGCGGCGAGATATAAAGTGAAGTCGCAGTGGTAGTCCGGAGGATGAAGCAACGGAGCATTGACAAGCAACGTCTTCAGCTTCTCAAAGGATTGCTGAGCGATTTCGTCCCAATGGAAGGGAACGTTCTGCTTTAATAAACGAGTGAATCCTTTGGCCACCTCAGCATAATTCGGGATAAAGCGCCGAAGAAAGTTCGCTTTCCCTTGCAGACTCTGTAATTGATATAGGGAGGAGGGTGATGGGAGATTTATGATGGTGTTACACTAAAAACTGTCATCCTGACATTTTACTACGAGTATGAGCTCATTATTACTCATACTTCCTCCTTTTGCAAGTCTAACATATCAGCTCCTCATGTCAAGCTTTCAAAATCAGAGAAAAGTTCCTAAAAATCCCCTAAACATTGGTATCGCACTTTCTCTATTCATTACCTGCGGTCCCGCACCTAAAGTTCAGCTTGCCTGCGGAACCATACGCACTTTCTTTGTGTTATGGGTGCGGACCTCTGTAAAACTCAAAAAGGCGAGAAAGTAAAGATAAAAAGTGGATTTCAGATGAATTCTAGAAGATTCTAGATGGAAATTTTCGGGAATGGATACGCTTTGAGAAGGTTCATGCATCCCTCACTTGATGGAGCTAACCCCTTGATGTAAGGAGCTAATCCCTTTGAAGGAGGATTCTATCCCTTCATATTTGGAATAGAAAACCTCCTCTTTTCTACTATAAAAAGAGGCCTTGGGTAGCCTCAAAGGGAGTTCAAGCTTAAGATATTTGAAGTTAAATGTTGTTGAGATTCAGACTCAGTTAACTAAGACTTTCTGTGAGGTTAAATCACTCATCTCTATCTGTCTTGGTTTAAAGAGTGCAATTCTTGTCAAATTAGAAGAGATTCCTGCTTCGGACCCCAGGAGGACCTGCACAACATCAAGGCACAGGTTGTAAAGGCTTTCTTTATTTGAAGTTAATACAAATATACTCATTTCTCTCATTAAACTGTCTATTCATGGTTTATTTCATAAATTCCTTGATCATTATGATGAGTATGGTTTATAATAATGTCTATACAGGTGTTGTGTAATCTTTTTGCTTGTTTGTGACTGCAGATTCAAGAGGAACGTTCTTTCAAGTGCACGGGAAGGACTTCAACGAGATCAAGCAAGCGTTGGACATAAGGTAGGCCTTACACCTATATAGCATTCTTATGAATCTTGTATGCTTAGAGAGAGATTAGTATAATTGGTTGTTTGTTTCTAGTTACTTTTAGTACTAGAGAGATCGGTCTTGTCCGCAAGACAGATTAATCTACACAACAAAATGGCGACTCCACTAGGGAAAGAACTTATTGTTTTGGTTCTCTTTTATTTTTTATTTGAGGAAACATTTTTTCCTGGTTTTTGATCGATACATATCTGTCTGGGTAATTTAGATTTTCCCTTTTTTTGAAAATTTAGAAATATTTTAAGTTTTTCTATAATTTTTCCTAGGACTGCACTCTGTCTTACTTTGACAGTGCGGGCAGGTTCGCACTTTCTGTAGAGAATACAGTGCGGGACCGCACCTGTCAATACTGGTTGCCTACGGACCCTGTAAATTTTTTAGAAAATCTCTATATTTCTTTTTCTAGTTTATTTTTAGATCTTTGGTTTCTGCCCAGACTAATTATTGTTTCTATCAAGAATTTTTTGTGAATGAACTCCAACAGTGTTGATGTTTTGATGATTTTCTAGAAGATTTTGCAGTTTGGATTGTTTTTCCGCTAGGTCTTTGTAGCGATTCGAACTTTTGACAATTTGCAGTATCTCAGATTACATTGATCTCTTTTTGTCTTTTGAATCCGACCTGATTGTGAAAACATCCTATATTGAGAAATTGAGCCTTTTGTTTCTTTGCGAATCTTCGAAAAAACTTGGTTGAAAGTTTTGAATTTCATTTTTATAAAAACATATTTTGAGTGTTTTTGATCTGTTTGTTATTCTAAACGAATATATTCTTAGTTCGCTGAACAACTAAGAAAAACATTCTTTAAAAAAAAAAATCTTAAAAGCTTTTACTCAATTTAGATTTTAGATCTCAAGATTAGATTTTGTAGTTTTGAGTAGTTTTAGTTTTGGTAGCTTTCTTTCGAAGGAAAATTGTTTTTGTAGCTTTTAGTTTGGAAAGGAAAAGGATTTTTGTTATGAGCTTTGATCATTTATCTTATTATTGAAAAGACAAGGTAGTTTCTTTCAATTATTTTTCATGTTTAAAGAAGGAATTAAAAGGATTGCATTCTCCAACTCTTTCTTTAGATAGAAAGTTCATTGAAAGAAAAAGAATTGATTATCATTCTAGGTGCATTTTAGTGTTTTTTGGAAGTCGAGTCTTCACATCATCCAAAGTTTCATTTCCGCACCCATTGACTTAAGAAACAACTCCTAAAAGTAACGCTTAATTAAAATTCATCTAGTAATCTTTTATTTCTAGGGCTCTTATCACCAACATAGCTTAGGCTAGTATCTTGGAGTAGGGAGTAATTAACTCTCCAAGATAGCTAAAACAAACAAGTAGACAAATCTTGCGGTAGGAAGAATTCCAATTGTTGCATGTATGCTCTGGGAAGCTCCTCTTAAAGGAGTTAAGAACGAGATCATATCTGAACCAGTGGGGTAATCAATCCTTCCTCATTGGGAACGATAGAAGATATACACGTATTAAAAACGGTAAACCTCGGATAGACCATTGTCGAGGAGCCAGGGGTCACTTGTCGGTAAACCTTGGATTCTGTTCAAGGAGCCTTCAAGGGGATTGAGCTTTGTTACTCTGCCCTTGTGTGTGTGTCGGATCGTAGACTGTTCCCCCAGGTATATTTGTTTCAGTTGGTAACCTTAGTGTCTATAATCTTTAGGATTCTTTCCTAAGGTGACGGTGGAGGGAAGATCCCACTGTACCTGGAACAGACGTCGGCTAGACTCACTTGGACTCTCCGGAGGGTTATCTTCACTCGAGATGGTATAGTGGAGAAATTTGCACCGGTATGTTTCATTAAGCAAGTTGTCGGGGTAACTGTTCCAACCGCCCTTTTCGTGTTAAAATTCTACTAAGTTGGATTTCATCACCAACTAGTGTTTTTAGTACGGAAAGTTACCTGTTTGTGTGTGGTTTGAACTCTTAGATTTTTTAAGCAAATGATTCAATTGTTTGTTTCTTAGAGACTTTAGGTGTTTTCATTTAAATTTTTCTTTGTTTGCATGTGATTAGATAATTTTTAATCGTGGCGGAATTGCCGAGACAATCTCGGAGAATACAAGGGAAACCCCCTGAATATTCACCAAGTCAACTTGAAGGGCTTCGTGCTCTGGTAGCATCCAGTAGTAGTAGAATTAGATCAACAGAAATTGGAATTTCATCTATAGTTATACATCCTGATCATCAAATACCTACAACAGAATACATTCAAGAACCGATTTCAGTTTCTAAAGTTACTGAAAGTATTTCTCCTTCTGGTGAATTATCTCACGAACCTAAAATCTCTGAACCTGAAACTGAATCTTCTGTGTTAGAAACATCCTCAGGATTTATCACACCAACTTCTAGCGATCCAGGTTCACCTAGGGTAAGAAATATCATTACAGACAATCTTCCCTCTGGACTTATTTCTATTGAAGAACTTTCTAATCCAGACGAAGACATATCTCTTCCCGACTCCCCTCAATCGTTAAATCTTAGGGAGCGTGAATCTATTTTCTACAGCCCCATTCAAAATAATCCTTGGTATCTCTCTTTAACCAATTTTTTAGAGAATCCGGGTCTTGCTTTTTATCCACCTCGAATTCCATTTCATCCTACACCCAGAGGTTATTATCCGTCATATTTTATGGCTGGAGAGTCATCCATGTTTTCTCAAACGCCGGAATCATTTTTACATGGTGGTCCTTCTGTTCCTTCGGGATATCAGTCTTTGTCTGGTACTTTCTCGGGAGCAGCTCCTCAACCCATAGAAAACGTGTTATCATCTGGTCTTGATGGACTTAAAATTGAAACGTCGAACGCAGAACAAATTTTTATGATGTCTGGTAATATTCCAAATCCTCAAACTCAAGGCAGTCAGTTTCCTTCTGGGGGGCAACCTCAGGGAATTCAGTTACCGCCTGGGGGGCAACCTCAGAGTAGCCTGTTACCACCTGGGGGGCAACCTCAAGGTAGTTAGTTACCACCCGAGGCACAACCTCAAGGTAGCTTTTTCCCAGGACAAACTGTGGAATCATATTATTTTGGGGGGCAACCCCAAGGACAGTACATACCTCAAGGATATCAACCTTCAGGACAGTACATACCTCAGGGACAACCCCAAACTCAATATGCTCCTCAGGGTCCTCAACAACCCCAGCTTCATTACGCGCCTCAGGGTTATCAACCTCAAGGGCAGTACCCAATTCAAGGTTACCAACAGCCTTCTGGTCAAACATCTGTTCAAGGAGCCGGAAATTTACCTCTTAATTATCAACCCTACGTTCAACCAGGTTATGGTCCTTATGTTCAACCTTCTACAGGACAATACCCTGGAATGATGGTGTGGGATCCGTCCCAATATCAACAACCTTTACAGCCTAATGTGCAGTTGCCTTATCAACCTGGCCAGCCATTGGTTTCTGGTTCAACCCAGCAACCTGTTCAGCCAGCTATTCAAACTCCTGCACCTAGTTCAGTTCAGCAGACTGGGCCTAGTACACCTCAAACTCCGCCTCAAACTGATGCAACTGCTGCAACGTCTATTCAACCTGTCACACCTGTTTCTGGAGTGTCTGTAGCCCCGAGTTCGGCTACCCTTGTATTCGTGCAAATCCCTCAAGTCTCTGTACCTCAGTCAGGACCTTCAGTTCAGACTTCAGTTCAGATACCTATAGGACAAACCGGTACAAGTACAGTTGTTACAAGTCAACCTCAATTTACATATCAACCGTACCAGGGACAGCCGCAATTCGGTCCCTATGTACAGAATCCAAGCTATCAGTATCAACCGTACCCCAGTTATACTTATCAACAACCTCAGTATGGTCCGGTTCATCCTGGTTTTCCGGGAGGTTACACGATACCTAATGCAAATCCGATTCCTAGTTATCCTGGGTATCCGCCTCCTGGATATGCTTTGGCTTCTCAAGGTTTTCGTGACCCTAACCGTCAATTACCGTTTATCGCAACTTTGGACTTACCTGATTTGACGCGCCTTACAAATGATCCTATTTTTATTATCAGCACTGGCCGCCAATGCCTCATAAGTTTCCCAGTGATATACCAAAATTCGAAGGTAAGTCAGGAGAGGATCCATCGAATCATGTTATGACTTATCACCTTTGGTGTGCATCTAATTCAGTCGTTGATGATTCGATTCGCTTACGTCTTTTCCAAAGAACCCTTATAGGTCTTGCTGCCAAATGGTACATTGAGTTACCACGCGGCTCGTTTCATAATTTCAGTCAGTTAGCAACAGCTTTCTTGACTCATTTTCAGTTGCCTGTCAGATACGACAATGGCACAGAATTATTAACTTCGCTAAAACAATCTACGTCCACGTATATTTCTGATCATATTCATGAATGGCGACGTAGAAGACGTTTGGTGAAAGTTTATATTCCAGATCAAATTTTGGCAGAATGGTTTGTTAAATCATTGTTACCCAAGATCACTGAAGATGTAGCTAAGGCTGGTGTTGTTACTGAAGAGCAGGTAATTGCTCAAGCTCAGTACCTTGACCTCGTTTATACGCAGTTAGGTACTCTACATGAAAAAATCCCAGGCCTTCCAAAACAAGGTCAAATAGTTGCTGCTCCTTCAGGGTCTCATGCCGCTGACGGTATGATTGGTACAGTTAATTCTAAAAGCAAGAAGAAATCGTCAAAGAATTCTTCTCCAATTATAACTTTACCTGATTCCCCGAAAGGAGAATCTTCTCCTGAAGTTTCCGCCGACATTCATGTCGTTGAAACATCTACGACAAAATCAAAATCCGGTGGTAAAAAGAAGGGGAGGAACAAAAACAAAAAGAATTCGAAAGAGAAAACTGATAAAGATGAATCCAATGACGAAAAACGTAAACCTCGCTATCCTTGTTTCATTTGTGAACAAGATAATTTCACGAAAGAATGTCCATATTGAGACGAAGTTACGAAATTCGTTAAAGGATCGCAACAACCTGCTGTCTTGAAGGATCCTTTTCCAATTCAAGATAGTAAGATGATTGGTTCTTCCTCGACTACTTTAGAAGAGCCTATTATGATGATGTCTCATGTAAGGATTGCGACGCGATCGCAAGATTACGGTTCTAAGAATCCTGTTGATGGCAAAGAAGCAGAGTCTTCCAATGCAAATACATCAACTACAACTCCTCCTGTTTCTGGTCCGCTACAGATCGAGAAACAAAATCTAGACTTGATAATCAAACCGCCTGCTAAAGGTGTTCTTCGTAAATCAGCTTTCAATCCACATGCGAGAGCTGCTCAGAATTACAACATTGTTGAAGACTTAGCTGTTTCTCCTTCAGCAATGTCGGCTTTGGAAGCGCTGCAATCATGTCCAGCACAGCGTAAATTATTATTGTCTGCCATAGGAGCTATTGATGTTCAGGATTCTAACCTTATAATCTTCGATTTAGAAAATAGTACACCACGTCTTCCTCACCAAATGGCTTTCCAGATTCCAGTGTTAGTAAAAAACAGACCTATTTTTCGGACTGTGATTGATGAGGGAGCTTCAACGTGTATTATGTCGATTCAGTGTTGGAAATCGCTTGGTTCTCCTACACTTAACCAATCTCCGACGATTCTAAAAGCTTTTGATGGTCGAGGTTTTCAACCTTTTGGTATTTTGCAGGATTTACCCATAGGGGTCGAAGGTAAAATCGTTAATCTAGATGTGGAAGTGGTTGATGCCCCTCTAGATTACAACCTTCTTCTGGGTCGTAGTTGGTCCTATGCTATGACTGCTGTTGTCTCTTCGGTCTTTCGACTCATAAAATTTCCATATCAAGGAAAGATTGTGACAATAGATCAGTTAACTTATTTCTCGTCCGACCCAGCCTCTACAGAAACAATCCAGCATGTTGGAAAAACGGCTATCCCTTATAAGGATGTTGGAGTAGGTCTGATTAAATATTCTGGTTTACTAGGAAATTTTTTCTTTCCTCCTCCTAACGTATCGCCTTCTACTGCAAGTATTCATATGATTTCGTCAGACACTGTTATGTTTGATGATCCTTGGATTATACCTTCAGAATCCGAGATAGATTCATTTGATGGCGTGATGCCTTTGAGCCCATTTGAAATTGCGTACCAGGCTGTACAGTCTTTTTCTGACCCCTTTTCAACCAAAGTTGATCCAATGAATGGGATCCAAGAGGAATCACTTTCTATATCTAGTTTAGTTACAACGACATTTCCTGAACTTGTTCATACAGATGAGCAAATTCGTGAGTTTTTGTCTGTTGATTATTTACCATGGGAAGATCTACATCACCGATCTTCATTTTTACCTGAATTAGATCATTTTGAAGAAGATTTCGCTTCAATTTTTACTGCTGAATATGCCAAGGAACCTCAGAATCCATTGCAAAATCCTGATTCTGAGTTAAATTTGGAAAATATATCTAGAACAGTTCCAATTGACATTTCAGTAAAACCAGGAATAATTGAAGACATTCATATAGGTGCTTTTTGTACGGATGAAGAAATTTAGACTTATAAAGCCCTATTTCAAGAATTCCGTGATGTGTTTGCCTGGTCTTATGAAGAAATGCCAGGAATTGATCCATCGATCGTCGTTCATGAAATTAAGACTTACCCGGATGCTAAACCTGTTCGTCAACGATTACGTCAAATTCATCCTAGAAAAGCTGCTGCTATAAAAGCTGAAGTTGAAAAATTACTTCGAGCAGGATTCATTTATCCAATTCCCTTAACGGATTGGGTATCGAATATTGTTCTTGTGACTAAAAAACAAGGAACGATAAGAGTATGTATCGATTATAGGGATATTAATCGAGCGTGTCCAAAAGATAATTATCCAACTCCCTATATCGATCAAATAATCGATGATTGTGCTGGCAGTGAATTGTTTTCCTTCATGGATGGCTTTTCCGGCTACAATCAAATAAACATACTCCCTACAGATCAACCCAAAACAGCTTTTATTTGTCCATGGGGAACATTTTCTTATTGTAAACTACCTTTTGGACTAAAGAAAGTTGGAGCAACTTTTCAACGGGCTATGTCTTACGCATTTCATGACATTAAGCACATTGTCCAGCCATATCTCGATGATTTACCTGCTCATTCATTACGTAGGGCCGATCATCCCACTCATTTACGAGCAATTTTTATGAGATGTAGGCATTATCGGATAAGGCTGAATCCACATAAATGTGTTTTCTGTGTAGAATCGGGTCGATTACTGGGATTTGTTGTCTCGAAAGCAAGTATTCGCGTCGATCCATCGAAGGTCGAAGCCATCGTTAAATTGCCTCCTCCTTCGACTTTACGCCAACTCCAAAGTTTGCAGGGGAAAGCAAAATTTTTACGTAGGTTTATTCCTAACTATGTCGAGCTTACAAAGGGTTTTACCTGGTTGTTGAAACAGAACATTCCATTCTTTTGGGACGAGATCGCTGATCGATCTTTTGATGCACTTAAACACGCGTTGACCCATGCACCGTTATTGCATCCTCCCAATTACAACCAAGATTACATTTTGTACCTCGCTGCTTCTCATTCCACCATTGGGATGGTACTAGTTCAGGAAGATGAATCTCACAATGAACATGTGATTTATTATCTTAGTCGAAATCTGCATCCGACTGAAATTAAATACACACATGTGGAGAAATTGGCCTTGGCAGTTGTTCAAGCTGTCCAACGTTTTAGACATTACATCTTGTTACGTAAAACCACGGTAATTTGTAATTGCAACCCTATGATGTATATTTTGACCAAACAATTGCTAGGGGGCAAATATTCCAAATGGATAGTTATCCTGCAGGAATTTGACTTGCAATTTGAAAAATCCAAGGCAAAGAAATCTTTGGTATTTGCAGAACTGATGTGTGATTTCCCCTCTACTGATACTGAAACAGTGGCAGAAGAGTCCATTGCGGACGAATCTTTGTTTCTCATCAGTACACTTGATCCATGGTATGGAGATATTATTGTTTATCTCCAAACCCAATCTTTTCGGCCTGACATTTCACGAACTCAGCGACGGAAAATATGCTTCCAATCCCAACAGTATAATATCATTGGTGATACACTTTATCGACGTGGAGCGGATTCTGTTTTCCGACGTTGTCTAACTCATGAAGAAGCTGAAAAGGCGTTAAATGACTGTCATTCTGGAGCATGTGGCGGTCATATGTCTGGGTATGCCACAGCCCAAAAGATATTGCGTGCAGGTTATTTCTGGCCAACGCTGTTCAAAGATTGCATTTATGCGGTTCGGAAATGCCACAACTGTCAAATTTTTGATCGGAAAATGCGCGCGCCACCCGCTCCTCTTCACCCTATAATTGCTGTTGGTCCTTTCGCGAAATGGGGTATCAATTTTATTACATGTAACCCTCACTCGGCCGGGGGGCATGCCTATAAAATCTTAGCAGTAGATTATTTTACAAAATGGGCCGAGGCGATGCCTACATTTTCAGCTGACGACAAGACTGCTGCAACATTCGTATTTAATCACATAATTACTAGGTTCGGTGTTCCTCAAGCTATTATTATGGATCATGGAAGTCATTTTCGGAACATCATGATGACTGAACTGACAGACCAGCTTGGCTTGTGCCACGATAGTTCCACTCCGTATTATCCGCAAGCCAATGGTCTGGTTGAAGCCATTAACAAATTTTTAGTCACCATGATTAAACGAATCATTGGTATTCATAAGACGAATTGGCATTCCATGTTATTTTCAGCACTTTGGGCATATCGAACCTCAGTCAAAATATCAACGGGTTTCACTCCTTTTCAACTGGTTTATGGTTTGGAAGCTGTGTTGCCGATTGAATGTGAAATACCGTCACTAAAATTAGCCGTAGAATTACTTCCAGCTACGTCTGAAGAGGAGAAACGTTTCTTGTACTTAGCCCAATTAGATGAGAATCGATGAAATGCTACAATAGCAAACGAAGCTCATGTTAAAAGGATAAAAGCTCAGTATGATAGAAATGTGACCCCTCGAAATTTTTCAGAAGGAGACCTAGTTTTACTTTATGATCAAGCTAACGACAAGCTAGGAGCTGGGAAATTCGTGCCTATGTGGCATGGTCCTTATATTGTTAAATGAAAGTTAGCAAAAGGGGCCTATGAGTTGATAGATTTTGACGGTGTCCCTTTGGATAAACCCAGAAATGGGCTTTATCTAAAGCGATATTATGCTTAAATGAGGTGTGGAGATTTTTTTTAGTTTAGATTTCTTTACTGCTGGTGTGTTTTAGATTAGAAAAGTGTGCCTAGTTTAGAAGTGTGTTTTTGTCACTATTCCTGCTTATCTGAGTTTTACTCTTGATATTGCAGATGTCGACGTCTCTTCAAACCTACATTGGTTTTGTTGATGGTGCTTGTCGTAGTACACGGAACATTTCTTCCACAGCTTGGGTTATCTATTCACCCTCTGACGAGTTAGTATCCATGCATGGGGTAAGCCTTGGTCAAAAAACAAATAACATTGCCGAGTATAGTGCAGTGATTGAGTTATTGTCTGAATCCATATCATTTGGAATTCGGAGTTTGATTGTAAGGTTGGATTCTGAACTTGTTGTATTACATCTTAACAGGGTTTATACCATTAGAAATCCAGTGTTATTATGGTTGTTTTTGAGAGTTCGTCTCTTGGAACGTGAATTTGATTATATTGAATATCAGCATATTCCAAGACATTTAAATACATTAGCAGATTCAATTGCTTCTAGTATGATAAATAGACATTTGCAATAATAAAAAGCAGTAAAACAAACAACATTCACATATGTACACAGATAGCCGTCAAAATAGTGATATATCATAGTATAGGAGAGTTTTCAAAAAATATACATCGTCTTTGATCAGAGGTTGGAAACACCTTATGATCGGCAAAAATGATAATACAAAAGTCAAAAATATGAGTCTACACGATCATCCCATCACTGATGGTGATCACGTATGAAACCACTGCCTGGGCTACCCTGCATAGGAACCTCCTAAAAGGTCCTGGGACTCCAATCACATATCTTTGCAGCCTGAGAGGAATGTCATCTATGCTGGTCTCTGGAATATCTAGAGTCAAACGCTCTAGATGATGCTCTAAATCAGTCAAAATCTCCGCTGATTGGCCTGCTGGGGCTGGTGCGGGCGCAACTGGTTGTCTTCTCTCGTAAGGTTGGAGATGAGCTGGTCTTTGTGGACCCACATCTGTTTTCAAAAAAATTTTGGTTATTAATTTTCAAGACGATAAAAAAAAAAAAAATTAGAATTTAGCAAACATTGAAAAATGATTTTATCTGAATCATCCCACTGTTCCCCTGCAGGGAGAGCCATCTCTCTGTCGCCACGGAAATCTATCCCGGCATATGGAAAATCCTCTATCACAAAAAGTTGGCGATCCAGCCAACGAAAATATGAAGAAGGAAATCGCACAATCTCAATACCCTCAATAGCATGACGAGCCATCAACGCGGACCAACGAACCATTCTCGGTTCTCGAGGTCGACCGACATCAACAGCAATACTCTGTGGAGCTAACATGGGGATCCTCTCCAGAGAAAAAGAAACAACAATGGATCTGTATCCAAAGTTATTCAGTTTCCCATTTTTTGCTCTGGTTAGTTGGCCTTTTACATTAGCCAACACAGCTTCACACTAGTTAAAGATGGTGCCGCGAAAACAGTCCACGGCAATACGCATTTGGGAACCAGTAGCTACATGAAGCGCAGCACTCCCACACAGTTTGGTAACAGTAAAAGCAATAACTTTCAATTCAGGACGGATGATGTGTTTTATGTCAATCCGTTTGTCTCGAGGATTTGCCTGGTCATTGCAGAATTCTAGTTGGAGACTAGCAACAGACTGGCCACCTGGCCTAGTCCCAAACAAAGAAACTTGTTCGCCCCTCTTGGACAAACCAGTCAAAAAATATATATCCTCCAGCTCAATTTCGAGCCGGTGGCCACCAATGAAGAAGCACTGGTCCTCCACATTCCATCTGTTCACCAACCATGTCAAGAGTTCTACTTGTGCCCTCATGCCTGAGATGGCCCAAAATTTGTACAAGCCACATGCTTTTAATGCCCGTTGTGTGGGAAAATGAAGTATTACGGCTTCATCCACTTCCTCATGCTCACGTTCTCGCCAGATCAGCATCTTGTCAATCCTACAATACAGAAAAAGGCAAGTTAGAATAATCTTATTTGAAAATTTTTGGCAAACAAATGAGAAATCAATGTTTTAAATCCAACCGCGTGGGTACCACACCCACTCTTTGTAAACAGAGCGTAGGTCCGCACGCATAGTGTGTGCCGGGTGTGGAACCCACGACTTTTTCTTTATAGGAAAAATTCGAGGTCCGCAGGTAGCGTGTGTTCCACCTGCGGACCCCGCGGGCGAACTTTTAAACCATTTTTTGCCCCAAAAATTCAAACTAAAGCCTAAAAACAAATTTGAAACGGATGAAAAACAAGATAGAGAGGTTGTGGATTACCTGGGACTGACGGTTCTCGATTCCAACGGACGAATTTTCCAGAATCTTCACAGGAACTTTCTTACCCAAAAGCTTTTTACTTTTCACTCTGAAACTGAACGGTAAAAATGAAATTGAAAAAGTCCTTTTTATAAGTTTTTTCGAATGGATGAATTTTTAATTTATTTATTTTTCACTTTAAAAAGGGTATTTTTGAAAGAATTTTTACTTATCTTAAACAGGGATGTGTAATGTTTTAAGTTTTTGTGCAGAAACTGGATTTTTCAGGTGAACTGATCGTTTTTCAACAAAGAGCATACTTTTATCACTTTTTCAGACTCTTTCAAAATTTTTACAAAAAAGCGAAACCTTGGAGTCCTCTTTTAAGCCCTTTTCAGACTCTCTAAATATGAAAAGATTGCCGAGTACTTGATTATTCGAACTCGTTAAAGTAAATGAATGATCGTCCTTTTAGTATAAGTTTACCCCTTTTACGGACTGAAATGGACTATTTACGAAAAAGGTATACGTTGACTAATTACGATCAATAGAGTTCTCTCCTGCATTATTTTATCCTTTTTCGGGCTTGAGAGACTAAATTTACGAAAAAGTACACCCACGGAGTTTTCTTAGGTTTTTCTTCTGACTCCCTAAAACTGAAAAACACCGAGTTTCTCCTATACTGGACTCGTTAAAACTTAACAGTAAAGGACCTGTTTAATTTTCAACAGGAACGAACCACTCCTTCTTAGGGTTCGAATTTTAAAACTAAGTTGGACTCATCCGAAGGATGAGCTTATAACCAAGCAAATGTTATCCTCCTCAAGCTTGTCAAAAATAAAGAGGTACTTGCCAGAAATGGTGGGGGAAAAAGAGAGAAAAATGGGCGTGTTTGTTGTATTTTAAATTTTTCAAAAATTCAGTCAACCACTCTTGAACACGACACTTTCATTCACCTGGGTTGGGAAGTCCTTTGCCTAACAGTTAATCAAACCATATTGAAAGTCTTCAGCCGGTTTCTGGGTATTAGCTTTGGGTCAATTGTTACCAAGCCATCTGCAGTGTCGTTATGTGTTCAAGAGGACAGTTCAAATAAACCATTCATCTGCAAAATATCTGTCATCCATTATTGACCATCCCTGAGTCAGTACTTGCCAATATATTTTCAAAACTTGATCTATGATTTCGTGTTGTAGGCTTGCCTACGACAGATCACTTTCTATCGACATCAGCACATTATCTAGGAAGTTGATCCAGAAATTGTCAGTACTTTGAAATCTGCATGCCTCAATGGCAGGTTTCTCACCTTCGACGACAGGTTGTATCACTGACCTTCAATCGAATGATTCCGTGACATGTTCGACTTCAACTCATTCATTCACATTTCATGGATTGTACTGAGTACTTTGAGAGCCATTGACATTACTGGTGGTTTCTCTCACACTTGTTAACAGTTTACATCATTGACTGGTAATCAAGTGGTTTCTACCATGTTCGACTTCAACACATTTATTCACATGGATAGAATCGTACTAGTTCGAGATGCGTAAATCAAGACCCTGGATCTAGTTTCCACCATCCAGGCTACGAGGAATTTTGTTGTCATCTATACAGTAGACTATTTATAAACAGATGGCTGCGTCCATACTATGTCTACATATATCTGTACTATGATGTATTCAAAATCATTCCTGTATCAGAACGATTTGAGTTAGTTTCTAGTTAGTTTTGATCTGAGTATGGGAATGCCTACCTCAGTGATGACATATATATGTATATATTTTGCATTGAATGTTTTTACAGGTTTCGACTGGGGTGTCCACAGGATGATCTTTGAAATGATAAAGTACTGCACTCTTCATATATGACAGACTTCAGCTTCATCTATTCCAGACTTTGCACTTTAGGGGGCAATTTGTTACACTAAAAACTGTCATCCTGACATTTTACTACGAGTATGAGCTCATTATTACTCATACTTCCTCCTTTTGCAAGTCTAACATATCAGCTCCTCATGTCAAGCTTTCAAAATCAGAGAAAAGTTCCTAAAAATCCCCTAAACATTGGTATCGCACTTTCTCTATTCATTTCCTGCGGTCCCGCATCTAAAGTTCAGCCCTCCTGCGGAACCATACCACACTTTCTTTGTGTTATGGGTGCGGACCTCTGTAAAACTCAAAAAGGCGAGAAAGTAAAGATAAAAAGTGGATTTCAGATGAATTCTAGAAGATTCTAGATGGGAATTTTTGGGAATGGATACACTTTGAGAAGGTTCATGCATCCCTCACTTGATGGAGCTAACCCCTTGATGTAAGGAGCTAATCCCTTTGAAGGAGGATTCTATCCCTTCATATTTGGAATAGAAAACCTCCTCTTTTCTACTATAAAAAGAGGCCTTGGGTAGCCTCAAAGGGAGTTCAAGCTTAAGATATTTGAAGTTAAATGCTGTTGAGATTCAGACTCAGTTAACTAAGACTTTTTGTGAGGTTAAATCACTCATCTCTATCTGTCTTGGTTTAAAGAGTGCAATGCTTGTCAAATTAGAAGAGATTCCTGCTTCGGACCCCGGGAGGACCTGCACAACATCAAGGCACAGGTTGTAGAGGTTTTCTTTATTTGAAGTTAATACAAATATACTCATTTCTCTCATTAAACTGTCTATTCATGGTTTATTTCATAAATTCCTTGATCATTATGATGAGTATGGTTTATAATAATGTCTATACAGGTGATGTGTAATATTTTTGCTTGTTTGTGACTGCAGATTCACGAGGAACGTTCTTTCAAGTGCACAGGAAGGACTTCAACGAGATCAAGAAAGCGCTGGACATAAGGTAGGCCTTACACCTATATAGCATTCTTATGAATCTTGTATGCTTAGAGAGAGATTAGTATAATTGGCTGTTTGTTGCTAGTTACTTTTAGTACTAGAGAGATTGGTCTTGTCCGCAAGACGGATTAATCTACACAATAGATGGCCTCGACCTTTAAAGGGTCAAGGCGAATTCCGTCTTTCGAGACTATGAATCCTAAAAGACGGCCAGAATCAACGCAGAAGACGCATTTATGAGGATTAAGCCTAATATTGTAGCGCTTGCAACGAAGAAAGATCTGGCGGAGATGCTCAGGATGGTCCTCTCGCTTAGCCGAATGGGCTGGCAAGTCGTCCAGATAAGGCGGAACGATATGGTGAATGTCATGAAAAGCGTAGGACATCGCACGCTGAAAAGTGGCTCCAGCGTTCTTCAAGCCAAACGGGAGCTTTTTGTAAGCGAAAGTACCCCACGGACAGATGAATGTCGTCTTGTGTTGATCCTCAGGTGCAATATTGATTTGATTATACCCCGAGAAACCATCCATCAAGGAGTAAATCTCACTTCTGGCACATTCGTCAATGATTTGGTCTATGAACGGAGTGGGATAATTATCCTTGGGGCAGGCGCGATTCATGTCGCGATAATCAACACAGACTCTAATCGTACCCTGCTTTTTATCGACAGGGACAATGTTAGAAACCCATTCTGTGAGGGGGATGGGATAGATAAAGCCCGCGTTTAGAAGTTTTTCAACTTCTGCCTTGATGGCGGCGGCTTTCCGAGGATGCATGGGGCGTAAGCGTTGGCGCACGGGCTTCGCACCTAGATAGGTTGGAATCTCATGCACTACGATCTGGGATCAATCCCCGGCATTTCCTCGTAAGACCACGCGAAAACATCTCTGAATTCTTTAAAAAGCTCAATATAGACTTGAATCTCATCGGGAGAACAAGTCACACCCACATGAATATTCTCAATGATCCCCGGTTTAACAGAGATGTTGATCGGGATGGTTTGAGTGATGTTACTCAGGTTACCCTCCGAAAAAACCTCTTGCATCAAAATAGGCATTTGAAGAGGAGGGGTAGGAACCTGAGTAGCATAACGCTCCAGACAGTCAGTCATTGCCCCCAAGCTAGGCATAAAAGAGGAGCGATGATGCCCATCGCCCCAAGGCAGCTCCTCAAGAGACATAGTTTCAATGATGGCTTCATCGGAAGGAAAAGTCTCTTTGAGAGGATCAGGTGAATCAGCCTGACCAAGCCAGGGGGATTGAGAGTAGACGTCGAGAGCCATGCTCAACGGAGCATGCTGAGGAGGTGGAGGATCAGATGCGGCAACAATTTCACAGTAGCTAATCTCTACTGGCGTCAAGGGCATTGATTCTCCAAACTCAAACACCTGCTCAGGCGTAGGAATAAGCCAGGGGTCATCAGACCTGGACATCATGTTGACTTGAGCGGTGTGCGGTGGTGGTGCGGGAAAAATACCCATGAGGACTGGGTCTTTGAAGAGACCAGGTCCTACACTGTCCGGGGGATTCGGAATTTGATCCACGTATGGAACGTTGTTCTCAGAGGTAGAGGTGAAAAATGACAACTGATCCACCGTGACAATTTTGGCCTCGTGAGGGAACTTAAGGAGTCGAACGACGGTGGACGGCACGCAGAGCATGGCATGGGTCCAGCTGCGGCCAAGAAGTATATTGTAGTTGAGTTTGGTGTCAACCACTTCCACTTCCACGTTGACAGTTTTCCCCTATAAAGTGATTGCTAGACTCTCGAGAACACCCAGGGGTTTAGATTCCCGACCATCAAATGCCTCGAGGGCATTGGGAGATAACGAAAGGGCCGGAGAGCCGATGGCCTTCCAGCAAGTGGAGGACATAACGCAGGTAGAGGCACCTTCATCCACGACGGCCCTATGAATGTTGAGACCGTTAATCCCGACTTGAATAACAAGAGCGATTTGATGTGGAAGCCGGGGAGTGAAATTCTCTAAATCGAAGGTGAGAAGACTCGAATCGGCAGGATCAATGCCCCCGATCGCAGATAGTAAAGCCTTCCGTTGCGAAGGACAACTTTGAAGAACTTATAGCGCAGACATAGCAGACGACGCCTGTGCCAAATCCTCAACAATGCTGTAATGTTGAGCGGCATGAGCATTCGGATTATAAGAAGATCTTCGAAGGACACCTTTAGAAGGTGGTTTCACAATGGGTTCAGGAGTAGGCTTCTCAATTTCCAACGAACCGGAGGTAGGTAGGGGAGGCGGTCCATCCGCAACTGCCTTCCCGGGTGCCTGTTGCGATTCATTGTAATCCTTCAAACGCGTAGCGACAGAGATAGGTGCAACACTCTTCATCATGAAAACTTGGGACCCAAATGGTGCAGATGGTGATGGTTGTTCGACCATCTGGGTCTGCTGAGATGGGAATGGATCTTTTAGAACAGCCGGAGTCCCTTTAGGGCCCTTGAGAAGTTGACTAACTTCGGATCGTCGTGGACAATCCTTAGTATAATGGTCCCCTTCACAAATGAGGCAAGGGTACTTCGGTTTACACTGAGAGCCATCCTCAGTGCGAGATTTAGATTCTGGCTTTGGGGCATCAGATTTAGATTTTCCTTTGCCCTTATTTTTCCCCTTGGAAGTTTTCTCCGTAGGATTGGCCTGGACGGCATTCACTTCCGCGGTTTTACCAGAATCGGACGGGGCGGGATTAGTAGGAGCATTGTTGGAAGAAATAGACTTCTGCTTCCCATTCGAAGATTTCTTCGAATTCTGAGAGACAGAACCAATGACACCATCCACCGTGGGGGTAGGCGGAGCCTTAGAGG
The DNA here is from genome assembly GCA_034641835.2 of Pinus albicaulis. Classification (NCBI taxonomy): domain Eukaryota; kingdom Viridiplantae; phylum Streptophyta; class Pinopsida; order Pinales; family Pinaceae; genus Pinus; species Pinus albicaulis. Next base: position 1,299,471,091 of record CM076584.1, on the reverse strand, counting down.
TTCCGGACCGCAGGGCATCAGGCAAGATATCATAAAGTGTGCCGGACTGAGAATATACAAGATCCAGATATTGGGCACGCGCAATGGCTTGTTCCTCCGTCACACACGCTCCCATCGCAATATCCTGAGCGATTTTATTCACAAAGGAGGTGGTAAAACAGTGAGTTAGTATCTGATCAGGTATGTGAAACTTGATCAGTTTACGACGGCGCTGCCACTCATGAATGTGATCAGAGATGTGAGTGGCTTTATCCTGCTTCAGAGAAGTCAGGAGGTGCGTCCCGGCTTCATAATGAACTGGTAACTGAAAGTGTGTGAGGAAAGCCATGGCTAAAGAATTGAAATCTTGGAAAATGCCGCGGGATAACTCTATGTACCACTTAGCAGCAGCTCCAGTTAAAGTACGCTGGAAGAGGCGCAGGCGAATCGAATCGTCGACCCAAGAGTTAGACGAACACCAAAGATGATACGTCATCACATGCGCCTGGGGGTCCTCTCCAGATTTTCCCTCAAACTTGGGGCAATCACCTGGTATCTTGGTGGGAACCAGAGGCCAATATGGATTATGTAAAATCGGATCATTGGTCAACTTTGAAACATCCGGCAACTCCAAGGTGGCCAGGAACGGCAATGGCGGATTGACCGGCATGCCAGACCCAGGATGGGGACCGTTACTTGTACTCCACAATGGTTGTGAATATCCTTGCCCCCATGGGTTCTGTCCTGTAGGATTTTGACCGTAGGGGGTGTAGGTCGTATAACCAGACTGATTTGGATGCTGGTAACTAGAGTGTGGGGTCTGATAACCAAGGTACGGACCCTGATTATATGTCGGCCTGGTGTAAGCAGCGTTTGGATTTGGTTGCTAAGTATAGGTAAAATCGGGTTGAGGAGGATAATACTGAGAGCCTCTGGGGTGGTTATAATTCGGTTGAGATTGACCATGAGGATAATAACCACCCTGAGGATGAGTAGGCTGCTGAAAAGTGGAACCCTGCGGAGCCTGATAAGTAGGGCGCAGCTGTTGATTTGGCTGCGGCATTTAATGTGTCGGCTGCTGAGCAGGGTTAATAGAATGAGCGGGCTGCCCTGAGTGAACAGGTTGACTCGACTGAGAGGGCTGCCCTGAATGAACAGGTTGGCCCAGATAAACAGGTGGTGCCGGCTGAGCAGGCTGACCTGGTTGTGAATGGGCCCCAGGTTGTACCGGATGGACCGGTTGGCCTGGAGGCAGAACACCAGGTTATGCCGGATGGGCCGGTTGGCCTGGTGGAGGAACAGGGCTAGGTGGTTGCTGGAAACCGGTTTGACCTGAAGCGGAACCATAGGATGGTCCCGGCTGATATGCAACGTTAGAAACAACAGGATACTAAGGTTGCATAGGTAAAGAAGGCTGGATTTTCCCCCCAGGACAATAGATCGGTCCCAGTTGATACCTCGGCTGAGGCTGAATAGGTTGACCGGAAGGGCTATAATACTGTCCTTGCGGACCGTACGATGGCCCTTGTTGGCCGACAGGATAGCCTTGCATGGGCTGCCCCTGTGGATCATAAAGATAGCCAGGTTGGCCCGAAGGTTGACCTTGTAAAGGTTGTCCTTGCGGGTTATAAGCCTGGTTATAAGGTAAACCTTGAGCATAGAGGTAAGCCTCAGGAGCGGGTAGACGTAAAATCTCCCCGTGCTCATCATACTGACCTGGGAAAGCATACATGGGTGTACCATCCTGTGCATAGTGCGAAAAGTAAGAGCGGTTGGGATCTTGGGAGGATGGTCCAACCTCGGCGTTCGGCTGTTGCAAAGACAACCGATACTCCTCCGGAGAGATGTTCTCCGGTATAGCAGTCGCTAGATAAACATCTTCAGGAGTTGGCACAACCCTCGCAGCGGATGCTGTGACAACAGGAGAAGAGGCGGCGACACAGACAGTGGGCCGGACGGGAACAGAAGTAACGGGCGTCTGAGGAGACACCCCGGGCGTAGTAGCAGCTGGCCTCGGAGAAGGAGCTGTCACTCCCATAGAGGCTACGGCGGAAATGATCTGACCCAAAGATCTGTATCCCTGTGGTAAAGAGGGACTGGCTGTTGACATGTCAGGCAGCTCAGAGTTGTCTCCCTGAAACAATCTTCGTGGGAAGAGCTGATAGTCTTCACCAGACGTTGGGATTTCCTCACCAGAATCACTCATGGTTGATCCTGCCGTTAAATCTCGCAAGAGACGGCGAGGACTAGGAGGAAATACAGCAGCAACAAAAGGCGAACCCGATGTAAGAGAAAGGAAATCAGCTCCTAATCTCAATTCAGACACAAGGTCCGAAAAGGGCCAATTGAACTCAACTGGTCCTCCAAAGGGTTTCTCAGCAAGAACCGGTCCCCCGTCAGGAAACTCGGAAACAATAGGCTGCTGCGGTTCAGCAGAGGATTGGGAGGCCTCTGAAGAATCGTCCGTGTAAGGACTACCAGTAGACGAAACCGAAGGTTCCGCCACTATGGCAAACGACCAGAGAAAAAGAAGCAAACACACACACGGGCTGAAAAAGAGTCAAGACACGCAATCAAACGGTCAACAAGCAATATCTAACAGGGCGTATAATCGTGGGTGATTAATTTTTACCACATTGAAAAATAAGAAACTTCACCGTTTCATGTTTTAAGAGTCGAGAAACGATAAAAGATGACTCTATCTCTTTCAGATTTGACACAAGAATGAAAGGACAAGCGCTTGACGGTCTTTTCAAATTTAGGGAGTCAGAAAAGACCAAATGACTGCTCAGGAATACTAGGCACAAAGGGTGTACCAAATAACCGTGAACTGCAATATACACCTTGGTTTTAATAATGAAAAAGAAATCAACCAAGGACTTTCCGTACGTGCAGGCGATCTCCCCGAATGCTGTGTTCGGTGTATCACAGGTATAGGGCGGCAGACTCGGCTTCATATGGATAAAGGATTGAAAACCTAGAGGGGTCTCCCTTTATATACGCGACAGTATGGGGAGCACAAGTCCGTACTAGCGCTGTCTAAAGCCAAAAGGCGAACGACAGCTGCTAGGTTTAAAGATGCTGGAACACGTCCCTAGCCTAGACCTCTAAATATGTTTCGTTAGATTCCAATGCTGCCTTAGTGTAAATTGAGTAGATTTTAAAGTTGATCTTCAATTACGTTTTAGTTTTCAGGCCCTAACGAATGTGTTGTCTCAAAAACTCCTAAATGCAAAACTACATGCCACAGTACATCATTTCGTTCGATGAAAACTAGCTACAGGAGAGTTGAGAGTTTTTTACACAAACAAAATGATCGGAAGACAAACAATGATATCTCTAATGCAACTAATGAAATCGAAAATTTTCATTCAAATCACTAATTACTAGTAAAATCGAAAAATTTCAATTTGCACTAATCAACCAAAAGAAAAAGAGATTTTTTTTGTAATTTTCAATGTTTGATAGCTAGATGCACTAAACAAACTGAAAATAAAAGAGAAGCAACTTGAGAAACGATATTGAGAGAGAAAAACGAACAAATTTCACTCAATGACACAAACAATCAGATCTCAAATCGACCAAAGTCTCTCAAAACCAAGAAAAAGACTCAAAGGCTCCAATGGACCGTGTGATCTAGGCCCAAAGCAAGACCAAACGAAATTTGAATGAAGAAATGAGCAATCACCCAAAAATCGCAACAAAACAGTGAACAACTACTAAGAGAATGCGGAGGAGCAATCAGAGAGTTGACTGGATAAACGAAACACCAAAACTCCCAAGGAGGGCTCGATACACAAAGCCACTAGATGCCCTAGGGCTTAAGACGTGAAATCGATGGAGAAAAGCAAACAACCAAAGGGCGAAGGCAAATTCCCAGTCAAACAGGACTCCAACACACTCAGGTAGTCGAAAAATCAAGAAGAAAAACACTGACCAGACCTAGAGAGCTCAAAACTGAGCAAACTCAAATACCTTACAGGAGTGGTGCGACTGTAAGGCTGCAACTGGCGCCAGCAAGCAATTGGCACGGGCAATACAAAAGCAACATGCGCCAATTGGTGCGACTGTCGAGCTAAAAAGTGTGCCAGTCGAGTTTCTCAGCCAAAAATAAAAAAGAACTACTCCAGAAGCAGATAAATGTAAACTAAGCAAACCAAGAAGGAAAAAACAGCAAAAGAACCCAGCCCAGAAGGCTAACCAAGCAAGGAAAATCATAAAACAATCAAAATGAGACAATCCAAACGAGACAGTGAAAACTAGATGAATCCCCAGCGGAGTCACCAAATTGTTGAGGAGGTAAATCCCCTTTGCGGACAGAGGCGATCCCTACTAGCCCAACAGGGGTCTAGCAACAATCATCAAATGCTACAGTGCAAGTTCCTAATTTCGAATAAATAAGCCAATGATGGAGGCCTACCTGGAGTCCAGTGCTATGATTCATAGAAGAGACAGCGTTCCCGTTCCTCAGCCTCGGCAGATCATGATCCCCATGATCTCTGTGAATGGACACCTGCACATGCAAGAAACAACACGAATACAAGCATAAAATCCAGAATACGCAACTATATATCAGTCAGAAAGGATATAACTCATTATTAACATAAGTGAAAAACAGAGTGGAACCATAACCGGTAGTCATTCATTAATAAACAATCGAAAGAGAGTACAACCAATGTTCTGACGCCGCGGTCTCCTTCGGAAGGGTCCCCAGTCGTTCACGTCTCGCAAAGCTCGCCAGGGAAAGGGCAAGCCTCTTTAGAGTCTCTCGACGATAGTCTCCTTACTTGAGTCAGCCTTAAGGGAAGAATGAGGGCTCTTACAGCACAAAGGCTCTTGGGAATTTGGAGATTCAAAGCTTAGGCACTTCCAGACTAGCTTGCAATGGCAATAGGCAAGCTTTGATAGATGGGGAAGGAGGGAGTTGGGATCCCTATTATTGTGGGATTGGCTCTATCATCAAGGAAGGTTCCATGAGAGGTGGCAAACCACTTCCCTTCCATGGAACTCCCGTAGCCAAACCTCCCAACTCAAGATAGGCAATGGTTTCTGAGTTTGTTGAAACACAAATTCCGCCATCTTTATTTAAAAAACACTACTTAAATTGGCTGGCGCGACTGCTGCTCTGGGACAGAGCGCCAGTTGGTGCGGCCTCTTTGTAGGATTTTCCCCATTGGTGCGAGTGATGAACTGTCTGCCCGCGCCAATGCAAAAGGAGATGTTTTCATGGTTTTTGCAAGGAGATGTCTTTAGGGCAATTGAAGCTCATGTTTAGAGGAATGCATTGATAATGGTTTCAAGGCATGACATGGTTCACAGGTCACAAAATGGGTCCTCCATTGTGCGAGACGGGGAATGGTAGGGACGGTGACAAATTACTGTGTAACAATCCCGTCAGTTGGCTCACTCATTGAGGCAAAAAACAAGAATAAGGCCAGACAAGAGAATGAATAATACTTGGAGAAGTTTAGATATATCACCACCAAGGAAGATCTTCAAGTGAAATGAAGAATATGTAGAATTAAATTGGTGGCCATGTCCAAATAATGTCTAAATCAATACTATGTTTCTCCTGCTAAATAAGGAAACTCAAACCGGTTCCAAATTAGTGTACCTGAATGTCATGGAGGCCAGAGTCCGCTTCCAACTTGATACCATCGCACAATTTAGGGAAGTCATTGCGCAGTACAAATATTGGCACCATTTCATGACTGATAAACAACAAGTGGAAGTTGTTGAGCTAGAGTTTCCCCAAACTTAAGCTTAACATGTTTTGTATTATTAGGTTGTCTAGTTGGATCTACCCAATTTTGATATATATGGGTATGAGTATATTGTACTATTATTTTGTAATTAATTTGTAAGTGGAATTCCAAGTGTCAATTATGGAATGTGAAGAGTCATTTTGTAAAGAAGTTGAAGAGTCATGAGAGAAGTCCAAGAATCACACAAGGGAGATGAATAGTCACCCCTTTTGCTATAAATATGTCCTCATAACTCATGTAAAGGGATTCTGGGGATCTAAGCTTTTGGCTAGGCTTTTAGCTTAGGATAAAGAGCTTAGGAGTTTTTTTGAGAGCCTTAGCTTCTCCGTAGCATAGAGGGAGTGTATTTATTTGGAGGAGCAGGTGTAGACTTCATGTTCCACTATTAGGGCTAGTGGTTTTTCAATGGTATATGTATGATTGGAACTTTCACTTTAATAAAAGCTCAAAGCCATCATGTTTTCATGCATATGTTGTGAATATAGTAAGACTATTCTTATTATGTTTGAAATATATGTTATTTTACTTATGCTAGCACTTATAAACTATTTCGTTTGCATTAACCTGAATCTTGTTGAATGTGTGTTGATATATATTTTCATCATGGTTAACTTGTGAACTATTTTGTAGGCTAGCTTGTGATGTGTTTATGATCATGTGTTCCTTTCAAGCTGCGTACTATTACATGATTCTAAGGGGCTCACTCACTTTCCCCTCGTGTGTTGAAACATTCATGCATTTCACTTGACCAAAGTCATGAATACACTACTTTATGCATTATTGCAACCAAGGAATAAAGACTAAAACCCACTTATTTGAAAACTGGGTCGTATTCCGAATGGGGCTCCTACCCCAAATGATGTGAGGTCTAATTGGGACTTTATATCAGGGAGACCCCTTGAATGTTGGCGGGTCCATCACTATCAACATATTTTTATTTGTAGAATTAAGTAAATAGAGACAAATTATTTTTCAGTTAGCAATGATTAAAGAAATGCCATATATTAAGATAACTACTATCGTGTCTTTTGTGGAGATTTTCAAGCATAATAACTTTGTAGAAGAACATTTGTAGAGTGATTTGTATCTGCACAAGTTCGTATGTTATATAGGGAAGAGTTTCAATATCTCGCCTTATGTGGGGGACATCCAACTAAGATAATTCATTTCATTTTGTTTAAAATCAAATAAATTGGAAATTATCCCATGAGGATGTAACAAAAAACCAAGAAGTTAAGGTGTTGTGGATTTGAGAGGAACTTGTTCCTGTTGCAATAATGATCATAACTTATGGAAACTTTCTTTCATCTCTAGATCGGATGACCAGAATGTGTGAAGTTCGAAGAAAAGTTCTAGACCTCTATTATAGAAGTATTAAGTAGCTAAAATAGGGTGCACTGGAAGGTAGCAACTAATATGGGAAGTGTGTGATAAGAATCATAAGGATGAAGACCCATACTGCTACCCAAATTTTATACATGATCTTTCAAGAATACTAGTGTATGTTAATTTTGTCAGATGTTGTGGGACTAACTCGCTTGGGTTGAAGTTTCTATTTCCTTTGATTTAGATTTTAATTCTTAAGTATAAAAATTATTTTCAAGTGAAACCAAGGGAGGAAGAGATATGGTAGATGGATATTATTTCTTCTAAGGGATACTACGATATTATTGATGGTCTAGCAATTGATTATAATTCATTGAGTTACACTCACAGCATGCATTAAAAGCCAACTGATGGCTCTTCGTGAGGACATGCAATCACTTTAGTTAGGGGGAGATGTTGGGTCCATGAATTGCCATTATTTTCATCACTCCTTCCTTACCTTCTTTACCATTTTCACTTTCATAACCACATCCTTTTATTCAATTGATTATCTTTTTAACTAAGATATGCCACTCTCTCATGGCACTCTAAATTATGTAGTTTTTCTTTCATTTGATGAGAGGACAACTCTTTTGGGAGTCTTTAGTAACAAAATGACAAATAATATTTTTTACATGATGACCCACTTGATTAGGATTCTATTATTACCCTTTACTCGACAATGAAATGTTTCTTTTCTATAATTTTGTGACGTTGTTACACCAAGCCAATAAATCTATTGTTATTTCGATGCTCATACTCTATTTTGCATTGACAAAATTCTCAGTGCTATCTTGGGGAGCTAATGTTTATGATGTTACTTAGTGGGGTCATCTAGGAGTGTTGTACCAACAAGGGTTTGAATTTTCTTGATAATTTGACCAATTTGGCCATAACAATGTTATGAAACCAGTTCGCAAAATAGAATAAAAGATAGATCAACGACTTAAAAATTATCATCTTTGAGGGGGAAACCTCCTTTACATTACATAAATGAACAAATTCTTAGATGATACTAATGATAAGACCTCCTTGGAATATATAGGAGTCTAAGGGGTCACAATATAATCAAATCCTGCATAAAAATAATAATGTAAGGGAACAACAATAAAAATAGTGGGATTCTATGGGGAACATTAATTCGACATGGGGGATACATGGGAGAAAAAACATCAATAGGGAGCTACACTAAAAATAAAAATAAGAGGAATAAAATAGTATTATAGGGACCTAACACGCCCCTCTCCTTCAAAAAAGTGTTGTACTCAACGCTTGAGTAGTTCAAGATACTTCTATATAAATTTCTCATCCTCCAATTTGGAGTCTTCAGCGGGTAAGCTCTTCCACTTAATGGGATACTTTGAAATTAATTGATTCTGTAGATGTTGGGTTCTTGTTTTCGTGACTTCTTCAGTCTCAAATATGATTTTTCCTTCTTCGTCAAGTTCTGAAACACTGTTTGAACTAGGATCTTGTCACAAATAACCTTCTTTAAGCATGAAACATGGAAAATTGGATGTACTCGGGAAGATGCAGGCAACTCAAATTTGTATGTCATAGTACTAATGTTTTGTAACACCTTGTAAGGACCATATTACTTGAGTGATAATTTATTATCCTTCTTAGCTTTCTCAAGGGACATTTGTTTGTATGGTTCTAGCTGTAAAAATACCCAATCACCTCCATCAAAAATTCTTTCACTATGATGCTGATATGCCTGTTGTTTTATTCGATTCTACACCAGAGTGAGGTTATCCTTCAAGAGTTGGAGAACTTGTTGTTGATGTTAGATGTTATCTTCCACTGCTTGAACCTTAAAATCTTCTCTTAAATATGACGTGATGGATGATGGATGATATCCATAAAGTGCCATAATTGGGGTCATTTTTGCTGCAGTATGGAAGGGAGTGTTATATCACAATTCAGTTAGAGGTATCCACTTGACCCATTATTTTTGTTTATCATATACAAAGCAACGAATATATCCTTCCAAAATTTTGTTCACTATCACTATTTTCCCATCAAATTAAGGATGATAAGATGAGATATGAGCTAATTGAGTACCAAGACTTGAAATAATTTCGTCCAAAAATTTCCAGTGAAAATGGGATATTTTTCACTTACAATAATTTTTTGGTTTCCATGTAGCTTTTATATTATTTCCATAAATGCAGTAGCAACTGTACTAGCTTTAAAAGGATGAGATAATGCACAAAAGAGTGCATACTTAGTAATTTTATCCAATACCACCATGATGATACTCTTTCCTTTAAACTTGGGTAAACCTGTGATAAAATCCATTGAGACCTCCTCCAAAAATTTACTTGGAATGGCTAAAGGTTGTAACATACCTTGGGTCTCAATTGTCTCAACTTTATTTTTTTGGAAAACCAAACATTCTGCCATAAACTTCTAAATATCAGATTTAAGGCCATCCCAAAAAATTCCTTCTTGACCCTGTGGTAAGTTTTTAAAAATACTGAGTTCCATCCTAAGGGGAAGGTGTGCAATTACAAAAGGATCTTTTCACTTAGTTGGGAATTATTACAAATATATAAGTGATATTTGTACCATAATAAATGACTTTTCCAACTAAATGTAAAATATGTACTAGTATCTTGCTACAACTTTTGAATGAGTGTCCACACCTCTTCATCATTCTTCCATTCATCCCTTGCTTCGGTTATCCGATCAGGTTGGATAATAGAAATGACATAAAGAAATGCCTCCACATCCTCATCCTTTCTTGAGAGTGCATCTACAACAACATTTTTCTTCCCTTTTTTGTAGATGATTTCAAAGTCATCACCCAACATCTTTGTGACCCATTTTTGCTGCTCTTATGAGGATAATATTTGTTCCCAAAAGTATTTAAGACTATCATTATATGTTTTTACCTTGAAGTTTCTTCCCATTAGGTAAGGTCTCAATTGCTTTAGCGCATATAGTATTTCAAACATTTCCTTCTCGTAAATAGGTTTATGTAAATAATTTCCTTGGATTAGATGACTTTCAAAAGAAATGGGTCTTCCTTCTTGCATTAAAACAACACCAATTCCATTTCCCGAGGCATCACATTCCACAATAATTTGTTTTGTGAAGTCAAGCATAGCTAAGACCGGTTCTTGACACATTGCCTCTTTAAGATGTTCAAAGGCCTTCGTTTCTTCTGGAGTCCAATAAAATGCATATTTCTTCAATAATGTTGTTAGAGTTGTTGGTATTCTCCCATAAATCTTAACAAACTTGCGATAATACTCTGTCAACCCAAGAAATCCTTGAAGATGCTTTATGGTTGTGGGGATTTTCCATTCCTTAATGGATTTAATTTTGTTAGGGTCTACATTAGCACCCTCATGCGATACAATATGCCCCAAATATTCCACCTCTTGTACTCAAAATAAACATTTGTAGGTTTTTGCATATAATTTTTTCTCCTCTAATAGTTTGAGCACCTTGTCAACATGTTGAGCATGATCCTTCCAAGACTTATTGTATATTAGTATATCATCAAAAAATACTAACGCAATTTTTCTAAGGAAGGGTTTGAAAATGGAATTCATGAAACCTTGAAATGTCGAAGGTACATTAGTAAGGCCGAAAGGAATGAAAAAAAATTCATAATGACCCTCATGAGTTATGAATGTTGTTTTAAGAATGTCTTCAGTCTTAATTCTAATTTGATGATATCCTGAATGAAGATCTCGCTTGGTGAAGTAAATTTCTCCATTTAATTCATCCAATAGTTCATCAATGACATGAATGGGAAGTTTATATTTAATAGTGAGCTTGTTGAGCTCCATATAATCCAAACACATACATCATGATCCATCCTTCTTGTGCACCAATAATACTGGAGGATAGAAATAACCTTGAATATGTTGAATTATACCAACCTATAGCATTTCTGCAACCATGCATTCGATTTCACTCTTTTGGGCATACAAATATCTGTAAGGTATGATGTTTGGAGGAACACTTAATGGAATCAAATGAATAGAATTACCATGATCATGAATAGGTGGGAGGCCTTTAGAAGTCTCAAATACTTTTTGGAGATCTGGATAAACAAATGATTTTGATGTTTGAACCTCTAGTGAGCATAATTTTGCAATTACACCCCATTGTTATTTATTCCAAAGTTTTTTCATCCTGTTAGAGTTGATTATATTTCCTGGTTTCCCTACGATACCCCTTAATTCAACTTATTTTCCTTCCCAAAAAAAATTCAAGAAAAGTTGTTTAAAATTAAAATCTATCATCCCTAAATATTGTAACCATTGGAATCCTATAATACAACATCAACACCACCCATTGGAATGGAAATAACTAGACTATTCAATAAATTCCCCCCCATGGTTATATTGATATTATGGAACTTTCCAGAGAAATTTATAGTTCCTCCATTTGCAACCATCACTTGACATTCTAGTGCTAGATATAGAAAGGAACTAAATTACTTGGCTATCTTAAAATGAATAAAATTATGGGCACTACCTGAAGCAATCAACACTTTTACCTTCTTCTTCTTCATATATCCTTCTATCTTGTGTGTTTGAGGAGTGGTAATTCTTGCCAATTCATTTCAATATATGGTTAGATTCATTTCTTATTTCTCAGGGGTTGGTTCCCGATGTATATCCTCCTCTTTTGATGTTTGATGTTCCTTTTCTTCCTCCTCTTCACAATCTATGTAGAATAATTTATTCTTAGAACATTTATAACTTTTAGTGTATTTTTTTATCACAACTATAACAAAGCCCTTTTTCTCTTTTTCCCTCCAATTATTGTGGTGTCAACCTTGTAGGTTGTGGAAGGCTAGGAGCAACAACACTTCCATCTTTATAGTTGTGAGTGGTTGACCTCCTTGTTTCCATAATTTTTCTTTCAACTTTTCTTGTAACCATGAATTCCTTCTCCAATGAATCAAGTTCCCAAAGTTGAACCTCATATTGGATGTTATCCTTCAAATTCCGTATGAAGACATCAATCCTATGCTCCTTTGGAATATATGTTACCCTCATATTCAATTTTTGAAAGCCCTAAATGTGCTCCACCAGTGAACTCTTTTGTTTGAGATTTATCAATTGGATAAAGAAGGTGTTTCTCTTTGTATCCTCATAGTGTGCTATCATTTACTCCATAAAAATTTACCAAGTGATAATTGGTTTGTGAGAACAAAACCATTGATACCATACAAATTTATTAGGTTCTAAATATAAAGTTGAAATGCGTACCTTTTGTGTGTGTTGCACATCATGGAGATCAAAATATTGCTCCATATGTAGCATTCATGTTACTGGATCCTTGCCATAAAACTTCCTCATATCAATCTTTGGAATGTGGTTTTTCTTAAACCTAATTTTGGAGTCAATAAAATCATATTTCATGATCTTTTTGTTCTCATACTGATTTTAATGGAGTACTTTTTCACCACTAGGAAGCATTTATTGTCGCAACCTTGTCAAAACTTCCATGTTTGCTTTTAATACATCCATCTTAGCTTCCATGTTTTATTTTAAACCATACATGTCCCATTTTAAGCCTTCCATCTCCCCTTTTAGTTCATCTTTGGTTGCTCTTTGTGAGAGTGAAATTTGTTGCACTTGGTCCCGTAATTTTGATATATCATGTTTCAATTCTTCCTCTTCATGCGTCATAGTAGAGATTTATGAGGGCTTAATAGGTGTATATTTATTTTATTTGGGAGGAATTTTAGAATCCAATACTGATATCTATGCTTCAATATTCCCTTGGAATCACTTCAAACATATTTTTCAAATAAACGCTATGTAAACTTTACAAAAATACACATATTTTTCTTTATTTTTAGGAGCTCGATATTAAATCTATTGTATCTTTGTAATTTTGGATTTCCATGGTCTGAAATTTTGTCTTGTGGTATACCTACGAGTCTTCTTTCCAACCCCACAAGTCATACCAATATTGGGTTCTTCAAGAAAGAGTTATGTATGATCTCCCATCATGACTTGATTATAGACTAGCTCAGTAGAGCGAACTTGTACAGAGTGACACATGTCACCGTTTAGACCTCCAACCCTAAAAATGATACAAAAAATACCATAGTCCATGCAATTTTGGTCACTTTTTACGAACTTCAAATCCGATGCTCAAAGAGAAAGTTATGGCAATTTTTCCTTGGTCACTTCTTCGTGACTAAATTCTAGATCCTGCAAAAACCCTAACTTCCTCAGATAATATCTCTGAGACTGTAGAGAACGAAGCTCTAAAATTTTTACACGAATTTCACCACATTTAGGCTCCATGTGGTCAAAATTTAAGATTTTTAAGCTTCGTATAAAAAAGTTATAGTGAAAATACGAAGATGACCTATTTGAAGTAGCGAAACCCTAAAATCCAAAGCTCTGATACCAATGTTAAGAAACCATACTTTCACAGAATAGAAGAAAAGATAGAACAATGACTTAAAAATTATCCTCTTCGACAGGGAAACCTCCTTTAAATTACATAAATGAACAAATTATTGGATGATACAATTGATAAGACCTCCTTTGTATATATAGGAGTCTGAGGGGTCACAATATAATCAGAGCCTACATAATAATAATAATGTAAGGGCACAACAATAACAATAATGGGCTTCCATGGGGCATTAAAATAACAACATGGGTGGTACATAGGCACAAAAATAACAATAGGGAGCTACACTAACAATAAAAATAAGGGGAATACACTAGTGTTATAGGGACCAAACAACAATTATGATCCCCAATATTTTAGTTACTTGTTGAAACATGGCACTAGTTATGGTATTTCCTTTATTTGATAATTTTCTGTAACTTGTTCCGAGAAAAGAATTTTAATTTGAATAACCTGAGAATCAAAATGTTATCATGGACATTCATGATTATGATACCAATATTATATATAAGGGATAAACCTATAAGAAATGATGTCTTGTCCCTGTGTGGAGGGCGACATCATCATTGTTTAGACTATGCATCTTGTATTTTATTTCCAAAGTTAATGAAATATTTTTCAAGTTCATGGTTCACTTATGATCTGTTGTGGTATCCCGTGAGCTGTAATGTTTCCATCTCTCTGTGAAGGAGGAAGGGCCCTCCTTTTTAGCAGGGATCATTATGTATGTATAGGTAGTGTAGTTAATTTAATTAATTCTTTTGTAGGCTATGGTATTTCAATTCATATGATTTCAATTTATTGTTGTTACAAATTTCTTGTTTGATATATTGTTACTACTATTTGGTTGAGTTAGCTTGTAGAGTACTTGAATACATGTCGGCCATGTGTCATCATAACTATTACTAGATCAATCCTTATTAACCCTGTGTAGTTTCTATTGCTAAATTATTGCTACAGTTTTATAATTCATCGTTGATACAAAATATTAGTTAGTTGCTCTCAAAAACTAATATATTTTATTAAGAAGTTGGTTATTTGATTTTATTTATGATTGTGTGTATAAGGGTTGATTATTGTGTGTGGTTGTGGTTGAATGGTTTTATGTAAGTGAGGAATCTATTTCAAGGAGTTTTATTTATTTTCCTACGAGAGTGATCTTAGAATATATGGATATTATTTTATTCTGCAAGTGTGATTTCCATTTCCAACATTGTGTGTAGAGAGTCATTTTCATGTAAGTGTTGGTTTGATAGTGAGACCTTTTTTCGAATTGATTTCTATTTGTGCGAGTGTGAGTAGTTACATTAACCTTTAATTTGGTTAAGTGCCAATTTTTTGTAGAAGGAAAGCATAGTGATAATTAGGAATTAGCCAATGTTAGTTGGAAATTGTTGTCTGCATATATTTTGCATGATAAAATTGAACTAAGCATACTTATCCTGGTTGATAATTTATGTGTGAGTGAATGAATTTTTTTATTAAGACAATTAATTTTCCCAACAAAAATTTAAAAGCTTATTATCATGATATTATTTTTTTATCTTTGTATTTGAGAAATATATGTTTCCTTGGAAGGGTATAATATTTGAAGGTTCTAGAGAAGGATGAAGTTCATTATGTGGCTAGATTTTTGGGTGACCTTGTATCATTTTGTGCAGTTGGTGCTAGTCATTTGGTGTTTCTTGTAGGTACTACCATATTGTAGAGATGTATAACAACATTTCCTTCAGAGTAGTTTGTTGAGGAATTAAAAACTCAAGAAAACTAACTAGAGAAATTGCACACACATAATTAAAAAAAGTATTCCACCATGGAAACCATAAGTCAAAATAAGTATTTTAGAGATAGTGAGACTAGGAACAATCAAGAGGAGATATTTGACCTTCATTGTTTCCATTGCAACAAAGGTGGGCATGAAGTAGAGCCCCTTAGGACAATATCAAAGACATGCAAGAAGAAAAAGGAAATAAATTAGAGCTTGTGAAAGGTAAAGAATCTAAACTACTCATTATATTGTTTCCCATTATAATGTTACCTTAAATAATGATTTATTTCACACTTATTTGCTTCTTGGAAAAATTCATGATTTCTTGACATAGGCGCAACATTCCATGTGGCCTTCTAAAGAGATTTATTTGAATATTTATAGTATATTTTGTAGATAAAACAAGTCTCAAACCTTCAAAATTTGGCACCATTAGGCATAAATTTCCTAAATTCCCATATTTTTCTTCTAAATGGTGTGCTCTATATTCCAAAGCTATGAAGGAACTTGTCATATCTTATGAACATTTGATGTCAAGGACACTCCATTCATATCTTTGATGGAAAAGTTGAAATATTAAAGGATTTCGACGACATGATTATTATGAAAAGAATCGAGGATAAAATATTATTGAAGTTGAAAGGGACATATGCTCATGGACAAAATCTAGCAATACCTCTCTCACGATGATGAAGGCACATTGCCATCTAGTCTCTTATCATATGCTATATTCAGACACATTGATTATGACAATGTTCATTTGTTGAAAAACAATGGTATTTTTGGCTTTCCTACAATTCCTAAGGAAATTGAAGTAATGTGAAGCTTGTATCCTTGGTAAACACATCAAACAACATTTCGAAGATTCCAATTCTAGAGAATATAGAAAACTTGGAATTATACATTTCAATTTGTGCGGTCCCATGCATGTTCCATTCGTTAATGTAAATAGATACATCACGCTTTTTATTAGTGATTATACCAGGTTGTGTTGGGTGTACTTGTTGAAAGATAAAACATGGGATTTTACAACCTTTAATTTTTGTTTTATTTTTATTTTTATGTATGGATCCAAAATAAGGCACAACCACTTGTTAGAACTCTTTGTACTTATAATGGAGGAGGATATACATATATTACATTTGAAACCTATATTTTCCAACATGGGATTCAACATAAAACCACGATTCCATACAATCCTTGACAAATTGGTGGAGTCGAAAGAATGAACTCGACTCTCTTAAATATGGTTCATTCTGTGATGTTTTTCAAAATGTGAAATTTATGTCTTATAATGATATATTTCTATGTACAATATATGTGAAAAATAGGTGTCCATATTATGATATTTGAAATAAGACTCATGAAATGGGGTATCGAACATTCCATTTGTGAGGCGTCTCAAGGTCTTTGGTTCTACTAACTATGCCTATATTCCTAAGGAGAAAAAAACAAGCTTGATGCAAGGATTTGGAAGTGCATATTTTTGAGGTACTCAAATAATACCAAGGCATATCATCTTTCAATGAGGTAAATAAGAAGTTCAATCTTTCTAGAGATGTTATATTTCTTGAATCTTCATAGAATAATAAATCTATTGAGAAATATCTTGATCATGTAAATATATTTTCCCATGTAAATACATATCATGAATTTGATGATGAGATTCCACATCTTGAAGGATGGGTCCTTATCATGAACTAATATTCGGAACCTCCTTGTGAAGCACCATCTCCCCCTCATTAATAATTCCTGGCCACTTCATTAGATTATGAAGTTTTTGATGTTGTGTTTGAGAGGATTAAAAGGATAAACCTTGATACAAATTAAATGCCATCTCAATCAGTGGAGAAAATTGGACCATATCGTAAAGGTAAACCAAAGTGGCTCACTATACACTTGAAATTTTTCATATTGATGAGTTTGGAAAGATATGAATTAAAGGGTCCACTAGAAAAGACATAGGTGGTGTAGATCATTCAAATTTAATGATGTAAATGATATTTCTGTTTCATATGATTGTGAATTGAATTTATCTACTGAATTTGAACCCGATTCCTTTGAATAAGTTGCTTCCCATGATGATTCGAATGAATCCACATAGAAGGAGTATGATCATCTCATCAAGAATGAAAAGTTGGTATACACTCCATTCAGAACCAAAAAAATTAGTTGTAGGTGGATATTCAAGAACAAGTACAAATTAAACAACTCACTTGACAAGCACAAAGTCAGGCTCATGGAAAAAATTATTTGTAGAAAAATAAGGCATTGATTATGAAGAGTCTTATCCACCATAGTAGAATGACCCACCATTTACATGCTATTTTCCTTGGTAGTAGAAAATGGTTGGAAAGTTCATCAATTGGATGTGAAGACTAATTTCTTTAATGGAGAGCTGGAATAGAATGTCTTCATGTCTCAACTAGAAGGATTTTATGTGAAGTACAAAAATAAAAAGTATATAAAATCATTAAATCCTTATATGGCCTGAAATAAGCATCAAAATCTTGATATATAAGGCTAATTGAGCATGTTTTGAAATTGAATTTCAAGAACTTTAATTTTGATGATGCAACCCTACTTTTTAATAAATTTAGCAAAATTGTTTTATCTTTTGTAGTGTATGTAGATAATATGTGTATAGTGGAGAATAATGAAAGGTATATCACATCCATAAAGAAATAGTCAAAGAAAGGATTTGAGATGACATATTTGTGACACTTTCACTACTACTTGGGCATTGAAGTGAATTAAAATCCAAAGTACATATCCTCTCCCATAGGAAGTACATTGGGGAATTATTGAACAAGTTTGACATGGATGAGTGTCACCCTTTCTCTACTCTAGTGGAAGAGAATTTTAAGATTATATGAAAGGAAGGAAATGAATTTGAGGATGCAACCAAGTACAAACAACGTGTTCAAGTCCTTATCTACCTTACCACCACCAGACCAAATATTTCATTCATTGTTAGGATCCTTTATTCATTCATGAAAAAACCTTATGAATGACATTGATTTGTTATAAAAGAGTTAAAAATACTTGAAGGGAACTTAAGGCTTTAACCTAAATTATTCTAAGGTGGATGAATTCAAAATCATTGAGTATTATAATTTATACTTTGATGGTGATAAGGAAAATGGAATGTCGAATTTGGGCTATCTCATGTGTCTTGGATCACCACTTGTATCATAGATATCAACAAACAATTAATTCCAACATATTACACAACAAAGGTGGAATATGTGGTAGTCGTAGAAGTAACAAATAATATTTTGTTGCTAAGGAAAACAAGTGAATATTTGACAGAGAAATATGTGAATTCTACTCCTCTTATGGTTGAAAATACTTCTACAATCAAATCCTATTATGGTTGAAAATACTTCTACAATCAAATCTAACAAAAATCCTAAATTCCATGATATATCCAAGGACATCATAACTAACCCTTAAGGATTAAGGTAAAATTGTAAATATTCTTGTAAATAATTGTGGGGAAATATGTAAAGTGAAAACTATATAGGAGAATTCATTTGGATATTGGAAGATAAAGTGAGAGGTAATTCTATTTGTATTAATATATGGCTCACATTAAGTTATTCCTCAACTTAACAAAGTTTACTTGAAAATTTTTAAGTCAAAATACCAACTGGCTTACATATTTGCAAATCCATTAACAAATGACATGTTTGAGTTTCATACACAAAATTTAAGTGTTGTAAATGCCAAAGTACTTAGTGGTGAAACACTCTTACATTAATAAATAACTCGTACAACCATATTAAAACTATAAAAAAAAAAACCATTGCAACACAAACCTTACCATAGCACACATTTACCTTATTAACCATGTATACAAAAGTTATGGGTCAATTTTAACTTGAGAAAAAAAAGGAATTACACATCTTATTGTAAAATGAACCATTTTCCTAAATAAAATTATCTTATATATAATGAATGTTATAAATAATAACGAGGAACTTATCATGGAGGAACTCATTAGAATTGGAATAATATCAAATCCCTAGGAAATTGGTGGGATACCACAAATCTATTTAAACATTCCCTTGACAAAACAAAAAGTCAAGAGATCCTCATTCACTAAGAATCTTTGGAAAAAAATAGTAACAAAAAAGAATTAATGTTGGCTATAAAAAAAATACTTCAATTTTACATTAAATTTATATAGAGAGATAAAGTAATTGAAAGTAAAAAAATTAATTTACTTTTTGGTATTTTTTCATGTTAACTCTGAGCAGATGTTGTCAGGTAACGTTACCTTTAAAAATAATAAAATAGTACTTATATTAACAAATTAAAAATAGTTTAATAACAAAAAATTTAACACTAACCATAAATAAAATACTTCAATTTCACCTTAAATTATATCAAATTTTTAGTATGAGGTACTTTCTTCACTACTTAAAATGGAGTTGATAGAAAATAATATTATTGATATTGCATGATGTGTATTTCATTCTATCTTCAATTTCAATGTAATATTTAAAACAAAAATATATTAATATCAAGGATATTTTACTATTGGCTACAAGTAAAATATTTCAATGTCCATATTAAAATTACTGTACGGCACCTTAGTACTTGCCACTAAAGTTAGAAATTATGTTGTAGGAGAAATTACATAAAAAATAACCTACATTGGTAAATGCTAAATTAATAGAATCCAATGGGCAAATGGAATCCTATAGGCCTACTTTGGTAAGAAATAATAAATTGACATTTGAAGTAAATAAGTAAATTGTTTCCTCAATCACAAGGAATTGCATAATTGTTGGTGGGTGATAACCATTAGTAAACCTACACATTTACAATTTTACTCTTACATAATCAAGAGGAAAACATAAATAATGGTGAAAAGTAACTCTAGGTAGGTATATTTATTTATTCCTATCATTTTTTAATGCAAATACTTGCTTAAATTATGGTGGGAAGTAAATGATGGTAAATATCTTATTTACTTGAGTATGAACGATTTTAATGATTTTAGTTTTTAATGGTTTTCCTACAAAGCTTAAGAATCTGCACCAATATCTAAAAGTGATGCATGAATATTGTAACCATATCCATAAATTATGGATATGTTTTTTCCATAAAAGTGTAATTATTATTATGGTGAATAAAAATTAAACTTTGTAAACACATAGTTGTGATGCATAAGAGGGAATGAAACCCTATAAGTGAAAACCATAACCTTAAGGAGAGGAAAGAAAAAAAATCCAAAGGCATGCAAGCCCCTCTAACAAATATCTTGCACGCAAGCCCCTCTAACAAATATCTCACATGCAGACCATAGGATATTAAGCATTGAAAACAAAAAAAGGTGAGAAAGCCCTCCAAAATCCCAAGACAGGAGCATAAAAAAGAAAAATATAGTCTGCCGACACACAATGATGCTCTAAATGAAAATAAAAAATAGGCCCAAGACCCACCCCAAGAGGTTGTAACAACCCCATGAAATAGTCCACGAACCAAGAAGGAACCAACGCTGAAGCTTAACAGGGTTATGGAATGAAGAAGCACAGAATAAGGTAAGAAACCCACTCCCCTCAACTCTTCATTACAGTGGTGGCACAACAAAAATGCTCATTCGGCTACGCACATGACCCATGAACCAAAGGATCCTGCAAAAAATTAGTGGTAGCAAAGGATGAACGACCATGAAGCCTTACAGGAGCAGTGTATATTCCCTAGGTAGATAGAATGGTGATGGAAAAAATTGAGTGTGACATAATCAACAGAGACATATAAAACCACCACAAGAGTCTCGTTCCATGTGTAAGTGACAAATCCAATAAGTAGAGGCATGAAACTATAAGATACACAAACTGGAAACAGACTCAACAATATATTAATGAATGCCTCAAATAATGATGTACAATGATGTACATATAAATACAACAAGAAACCATTGAATCAGTTCTTGGGTCTTCTTGAAATATAATAACAAATTACCCTAACACAAAATAACCCGAGGATTAGTTATCTAAAACCTATCACAACAGCTCCTCGAATAATTCCGAGTCTGGAAGTGCTCATTCACAAACAACTCAATCAACTAAAGTCTCACAACTCTAGCTTTAACTGGTACAGGTTGTGGCTCAGAATGTGGATCTCTGACTAAGGATCGCTTGACATATCGAACCTGTAGCAGACCACTAACAATTCCCCCCTTGTTGGATACAAGGTGAGAAGTATTCTTCATCACTGCAAGTCTCATCAACACGCTTGAGCAAATCCATTGGTATGATCTGTAAATATTGGCTGTTTTCATCCATTCCCAAGAAGAAATCCATCTGAAACTTAGTTTTTCTCTTGTAGTATTCTTCTTTCTGGAGTTACATCTCTATGAATGGTGATTATGCTTTCTATAATGCTCACATGGGTGAAGATAAAAAAAAAAAAAAATTTCACATGTCTAACCTTGTCACAATGTTAGAATCTATCAACTTTTTTTCGAACAATACCATCTAAAAATCCTGCACTTCGAAATTGTATTAGTTTAGAAAAATATGGAATGTGAAAATATAAATTCACGATATCATTGTTATAACCCAGACCAGTTCTGTGTTTATTGTGTGTAATCTCTTCTTGTGGTCTTATAACAAGTTTGACATTAGAACTTCTAACCGCATCCAAATTTTCTCCTGAAAACACTTCATTTCTCTGATCATTCTCTGACTGATGATTAGGTTGAAATATTTTTTTATTTTTTTAATATTATTATTATTATTATTTATTTTATTTTATTTTATTTTATTTTATTTTTTATTTTTTATTTTATTTATTTTATTTATTTATTTTTTATTTTATTTATTTTTTTTCTGAACAAGAACATGTTTAGAATTATTCTTTTGTAATTCATGTAGTTCATCTCACTGAAACTGAGACTCTAGCTCCAAGAATTCAATTTTTATTTTCGCATTTTGCAAACATGATTGGATGTCAAAGAGCGTGTCCTTATTGACTTGGACATCATTATGGATAGTAGATAACATTAAATTTCTTAATAACTGAAGAAAATCATTTAGTTTTTCCATTTTATCCAATTCACTCTTGGAAACAAATTGCAATAAATTTGAAAAGGGTGTTGCCTACCACCGAAAAATGCACACAATACAAACAATTGTACAATGATTTAACAGGGTGATGGGTTCAATTGATCATGAGCCCATCAACAATACAAATTCAAGTAAAAAATAAATAGCATGTGGTACAATTTCTTCCAAAATTTTTGTGACAAGGATTTGAACTTGTGACCTTCAATATTACATCTAACTATATGAGCTAACCATAATTCCATTTTCTTAAGGTTGATTTTATACTCATAATTTCTATAACTTAAATTTAACCAAATTAAATTTCAAAGGTCAATAAAAAACCAAAAATTTGATGATGTTAACATCGTAGGCTTATATGAATAAGTAAGATCAGTATCTCAAAGCACCCTCTTAAAGAAAGCTTGAAAAAAAAAAATCCACCAGTGTTATCTCCCTACAACAAAAAAATTTTCCTCCAAGCAAAAGTTTCCCTTTAGAAAAATGTTGAGCAAACACTCAACCAAATTTTAACTCTGCCAATATCTTTAGGTATGCATGCCGTGGTGGTAAATTTGCATGAGAATCCAAACAATACCTCTACTCTGAAATGCTGGAGACACTATCGCACAAGATGACTTAGAAGAGCTCTAGTCAACATTGTCACCTCATTATAGCGAGGTAGATACGATCATGTTCTCCAAGGTCTGGAAACTTTAAGCTTTAATAATAATAAGTTTAGAATGAATACAATTAAAATTTTAGTGGCAGACATTAACATGATACTTGGATCACACTTCCATTGCAGAAGACTAAGCGGACTCGAAGGGGGCAACATAAACCAGGAACATACCAACACTACTCCAAAAAAACTGACTTCAACAACCACATCATTTCTTAATCATATTTTCAATCTTAATCATCTTTTTAATGGAGAGACGCAAGGGAAATGTCACACTGGTCGGGCACTAACTAGGGCTATATTCTGGTGCATCCGTAGTGGGTGAAGGGGGCACTGAGTCAAAACTGCTTTGGTAGCAGCAGTTCTAGCTCCACTAAATTCATCACGATTTGAAGGCAACAACTCCAGGGAACCAATTCTCAGTTGTCGCATGGAAAATTTTGGCAATGGTAATGAAAAAATTGACTGCAACTAAAGTGCTCCAACTACTAACGCTGTGAAGTTCTATGACAAAGAGAGAAAGTTTTTGAATTTGATGTAGGAAGGCGCAAAATCAAGATACTTAACAGCTGATATTTACAAATATTCTTCTAGTGCACGAATCCTTACTAGGCTGAGCTTCTCTCGCTGTGTACATAAAGAAAAAAAATGACAATTAGTCTTAGAAAAATGATGACCTACCCTTCTTCAGACCAAACAATGTTCACAAATTTCAACTATGAAAATGTATCTTCTAACAAATCAAATCATTTAAAAAAATCTTGTCCACACGTGAAAACTACAACAATCAAATTGAATGAAAAATGATGTCACCTCTCTTGCCTCCACCAGTCTTGTTCTTGTTTTAGGCCTCCAATCATTAAATAGGGAAGCCAATATTTAACGTAAACTCTTTCATCCACCACAGTCTTATTGTTCTACTTCAATGATGTTTAAACACCCTTCCAGCCTGACCAGAGTCAAATACAAGTCCACTTCAATGCCATGCCTCCTTCAACATTCAGTCTAGCACCATTTTCCCTCACGAGTTTAGACATCCATGGCCACAAAATCAATGGCTCAATCAGATTAACACGAAAGATGAACACCCTGGTTTGATGCCATTGTAGGACACACAAACAAGAAACAAACTCAATAATATATTAATGCATGTCTCAAATGATGATGTACATGTAAATACAACAAGAAACCGTTGAATCAATTCCCAGGTTTACTTGGACTCTAATATCCAATTACCCTAACAAAAAC
The DNA here is from genome assembly GCA_034641835.2 of Pinus albicaulis. Lineage (NCBI taxonomy): Eukaryota > Viridiplantae > Streptophyta > Pinopsida > Pinales > Pinaceae > Pinus > Pinus albicaulis. The sequence continues at coordinate 1,299,446,824 of CM076584.1, read as the reverse complement.
TAACCCGAGGATTAGTTTTCTAATAGAAACAAAGCCCTTATAGCTCCATCCCCTCAAACTCCACCCAAGCAAAACCTAGAGACAACACATCTAATTACACAAGCACTAGAAACTTGCAAAGGGAAAATTCAAATAATGATGTACATGTAAATACAACAAGAAACCGTTGAATCAATTCCCGGGTTTTCTTGGACTCTAATAACCAATTACCTTAACACAAACTAACCCGAGGATTAGTTTTCTAATAGAGACAAAGCCCTTATAACTCCATCCCCTCAAACTCCACTCAAGCAGAACCTAGAGACAACACATCTAATTACACAAGCACTAGAAACTTGCAATGGGAAAATTCACGACGATGAGGAAGAAAATTATAGGGGCAGAGCAACTACAGTTATTTTCTCACCCTTCCCCAACTCCTCCCCCAGTCCCGTATATATATATATATATATATATATATATATATATATATATAGAGAGAGAGAGAGAGAGAGAGAGAGAGAATCCTATGGATGTTTTCTATTTTTGAGTATCAAGGCATGTATTAACATTTTAATGTGGAGTTAAGATGAGTGTGAGATGCTCTTTACAACACAGGGAGAGAATATCTTACAGATATATATGTTCTATTTTTTAGTATGAGGGAAAGAATTACCATTTTAGTGTGAAGTTAATATGGATTTGAGAGTCACTTTACAACCAGGCCAATTTTTCATTATATTTATATAAAGTTAAAATAATTTGAAAAAAAAAAAAAAAATTACTTTTTAGTATGAGGGAGATCTGTGTAATATGGAGTTAACAAATGGCATGTAAAAATAATATTTTTGGCTGATTGAAATTAAAAATATAAACCAAAATCATTCATATATATATATATATATATATATATTTCATTATTATCCATAAATAAATATTCCAATGTCCAAAGTCAACAACATAATTTTATATCAAATTTATACAGAGAATTTATTGCTATTCTTTAATAAAATATTTCCATATTGAATAACATAATTTTATTTTTTATAGACTTTTGGAATTGAATGACCAAGTAGGTGAAACATCTTAAATTTCAACTAGACACTTTGCTTATTCAATAAAACATTTCAATGTCCATATTAAATAACATAATTTGATTGTAGATAAACTTATAAAGTTGAACTATGTAAGTAGGCAAAACCTCTAATGTTTTAAAAGAATATTTTTGAATGTGTTTCACCTATTTACATAGTTGTGAAAATATGCATTTAAACATAATTTAATCTAACTATGTATTTATTATATAGAATAAGTGAATAAAAAGAGAAATTATAGTTAGAACATATTATTAGCATGTTTCTCAAAGTCAACATAGATCCATCTTAACCTTAGATCTACCAATGAGGTGCAAACTTTTTATTAATATTTTCACTCAAAAATAAGTTTTCATCTTAAGAGATTTGATCCTTTTGAGTCCTTGGTAGATCCGAAGTTAAGATAGATCTCAACTGGAGGAAGGGTTTGCACCTTAATAAAATTGAATCAATTTAATACTGTTGTTGTGGGAAGATTTAATAAGAGTTATTTCTAAACTTAACAAAGCCCACTTGAAATTTTTAAAGTCAAAATAGGAGTTATTGAAGAGTTTTAAAATATCTCAAGCTTGATTAAATATAAATTTCTCTATTCTATAAATCTCTAGAAGAGATAAGTTCTTAAGATTCTCTATTACTAGCTCAACCATATAAATTAAAGGCCAGATAGTTTTTTGAATTTGACAATACAATTTCTACCATAATTGCTATTTCTTGTTATTTAACTACACTTTTGAATGCATAAATAGATTCAACATTGTGAAAAACCTTTGAGGCATTCTATCTTTGTAAATTAAACAACTTAAACACATGCTTTTTAGAATTATCTTTTGAACAAAATTGACAAGAAAAAATAATCTTAAAGATGCCATTTTATCTATTAATTGGACCAATAAAAAAACTTACTACATAGTGCTTAAAAAAAAAAACAATATATATATATATATATATATATATATATATATATATTTATTTATTTAAATTATTATTATTATTATAAAAATAGTTAATCAATATACATTTGAAAAAGTTTGGAACAAAATTCTTAATCATGAAGATTTACCCCTACTTTATGGAGATTCTCAATTTGTAAATATGTTTTGTTACAATATCATGGCTAATCAATACCACATGTTAACAAATTCATAATTCACTTTATATGACACTTGTCCCCATGATATTTTTTTAATTAATTAATTTAATTAAAAGGGTAAAGATGAAATAACTATTTTGGAGATAAATCTCAACTTTGGATTTGTTTATACTACTATAAATATTGTAAAATATTTCATTGAGGTTAAATATTTACCATCCACCTTAATAAACATGGTTCTACAAAATTCTCTAGATCTTTATAAAAAAATTATCCTACATCTTCCCAAAAAAATTTATATGTAATTTTATTAGTGGATTGAAATAATGAAAACATAAAAAATTATGGAGTGTAACTTATTCTTGAGTTTTTTTATATGATATCTCATTAATTAATTATTTTTTATAATTGTAATATTTATTTTTAATTAAGGTAAAACAAATTATTTTTGTGGGAAGCTTCTTATTTCAACTTAAGGTGGATGAGGATCTCTTGATTTTTTTTTAATTGAGGGCCTAGATTGATTCTCAAGAGAATATGCTCAACATATGCTTAGTCTTAATGTTTATCAACGACTAGAGGAGTTTGTTAGGTTACTCCCACATTTGAGGTTATTCCAATTCTAATCCTCCATGATAAGTTCCTCATTATTATCTGTAACATTCATTTATATATAAGAAAATTTTGTTTAGCAAAATGATCCATTATTTTAATAAATTTAAAAAATTATATTCGTGCCATGTGACTCCTCACCCACCAATTTCCTAGGGATTTGAGATTATTCCAATTTTAATAAGTTCCTCCATTATTATTTATAGCATTCATTTATATATAAGAAAATTTTATTCAACAAAATGGTCCATTTTACAATAAGATGTGTAATTTTTATTTCTTAAGTTAAAGTTGACCCGTAACTTTTTTATACATGGTTAATTAGATAAATGTGTATATTAGTAAGACATTTTTTCACTATATCAACCACATTAATATTTTTAATGTAGTTGTACTAGTATTAAATAATCTTATCACACCATTTTATATATCAATATAATGCTATTCCTTTTTAAGAAACAATATCTTAAATTAAATAAATATGAATTTAAGAATACATTACCTTCACCTGCTCCTTGTAAGCCTAAATGTCCAAAGTAGTTCATCTCTCATATTTGTTTTACCTACTTGCTGAAGTAATTCATTTCCAAGACTCTCTTTGTAATTTAAAGCACAAGAACAAAGTCAAAACTTTTATGAAATTATTAAAAATTTATATAGAAAATTATATATATATATATATATATAAAAGGATCTATAATAAATACTTCATAATACATCTACGATAATAAAATTATTGTTTTTTATAAAATTAATTAAATTAGAACTTTATTATTATTATTATTAAAAATTATATATATATATATATATATATATATATATATATATATATATATGTGAAACAAATTTTTATTCATGAAAATTTATTTTTTAATATATAAATAGACTTTGTTATAATATTATAACTTATTAATACCACATATCTAAAAAAATATAAATTAGATCATCTAATATTTGATAAATGTCTTTCAAATTAATCACATCATTAGACACAATTAGACACAATTGATCCGACACATCAGCTCTTGCTAACACATGGAAAAATAGTGTCACCATGTTTTGATCACTTTCATCATAGGAAGCTTATAGAGGCCATTGCGATTGAAAGACATGCTAATAATCTCAACAGTGATGATGAAATTAAGTAAAAGTTGAACTCCTTCTCTCTCCAGTTGATTTACCCTTGACCTAGGTCTTTGTTCTTTTGTTTCCTTTCTTTTCTTGTTTTTAGGGTTTTATTTCCCTTCTTTCTTTCTTTTTATTCCTTGTCCTTTATTATTTCCCTTTAACCCTCTTTTTTTGTTCTTTTCTGGATCTTTTCTCTTTTTTCTTCCCCCTATTTTTATCTTTTTCTCCTATGTTTTATCTTATAATTATTATATTATATAATTTCTATATATTAGAAATATTATTGATCCTTTAACTCTTTAAATTATAATAATTTAATAAATTCCCCCCTTTTTAATTAAAAATTTATATTCTCTTCCCCTTTCTAATAATAATATTTTTATTAATTAACTTTAATAATAATTTTTAATAAAATATTATTCTTTAAATAAAAAAAATATTTTAAATTATGAAAATTTAATGTTCCGCCTCTCCCCTAGTTTTTAAACGGGTAGTTTCAACTGCTAGTTTTTAAACAACTATTTTTCAACGACTAATTATGGGTGATGATGCATCCACACTTATTCAATGAGATCCATAGACTTTTTCACATTGTCGTGAGGATGAACCACATTAGCATCCACACTATTTATTCAATGAGATCCATAGACTATTTCACCTTGTCCTAAGGATGAACCACATTAGTTGGTTCAAAAAGTTGACCAAATCCTAATGATGTGATTAATCCAAAAGACATTTATCTACTTTATGGATCACAAAATTCTTCGTTCTAATATCTAACATTTGCTTATATAATATTTTTTTAATTATTCAACATAATTAAAAAGACAAAAAAAAAAATAAAATAAAAAAATGACTTGGAGATAAATTTCAATATTTGATTTATGAATAATATTAAGAATATTCTAGCATATTATATGGAGGTTAAATCCCTACTATCCACCTAATAATTATTAATAATTAAATTAAAATTATGGAAACCTTATACTAAAATAAACATATTTATCTCATAATTATAATTTAAAAAAAAAAAAAAAAATATATCTTCCGAAAAATCACATAATCAATTGAGAAAAGATGGGTTTTGAACTATTTAGTGTAGTTCATCATGAGGAGAACTATTATTTTTATTATTATAAAGTATTAAAATGTTAAAAATCTAATAAATTAAGTTAAGTTAGATATTATTGTTAGATCCAAGACTTTTGTGATCCATAATGTAGATAAATGTCTTTCTATCTATTAGACAAAGAATCCTTGAGCATGCTGCACACATTAGGCACAATCGATCCTACATTTGTTCTCTCGCAGAACATGCTGAAAAATCGTGTCACCATGTATGCATTAAAGACTCAAAGGTCATTGCTAAGGTGGATCATTTCCATCATAGGAAGCTGACGGAGGCTATTGAAATTGAGAGGCATCTTAAAAATACCAACAAAAATGATGGGTGGAAATTAAGTAGGAGTTGGACTCCAACCCTCTGTAGGTGTTTTCTCCCCCTTGCGTTGGTTTCTTTTTGTTTTAAATTTTTTCTTCTCTCTTTGGTTTTATTCCCATCCTTTGGTTTTTTTAATAATTTTTCTCTCTTTTCTTTTTACCTTGGCTCTCTTTTTCTTTGGTTAGTGTTTTTATTTAATTCCCTTTAATTATTTTCTTAAATATATATATATATATATATATATATATATATATATATATATCTCTGTGTGTGTGTGTGTGTGTGTTCACCCTCTCTCTGCTTATTATTATTCTTGATTATTTTTTAGCCTTTTAATTAATATTTCTTAAAATATTATTATTATTATTATTATGCCCCTATTATTATTTACCCCTCTTCCTTATTATATTAACTATAATTTAATATTTTTATTAAAAAATAAATTATTTTTTAATAATATTTCTTACAAACTTGAAAACTTTTAATATTATAACTTTCTAACTAACCAAGTCAAATAACGGCTAGTTTTTAACAACTAGTTTTAACAACTATCACTGGCAATGATGCATCCTTACTATTTATTCTATGAGATTGATTCCCTTTTTCACCTTGTCCAGGATGAACCACATTAGACGGTTTGAAACATAGAATATTTTTACTATACATGTCAAAGTTAAGATTATCTTAGTGATTATTATTTTTTTTCTAAATAAGACTATTTTTATTATAAGGTACATAAAATACAAATAAAAAATTTCTCGCTGGAATCGTAATGCTAGCCAATTTTAGTGAGTGTGGAGTTCAAAAGCACTAAAAAAGGATTGCCCCGGTTGGGGAAACTAGTCCATAGTTTGCTGCCCCAAGTGGGGAAACCAAAATGTTCAATCATTATCCAAAAATTTAAAGTGTTGAGTAGGAACAGGAAAAACATGAAAAATGAGAAATTAAGCTTAGCAGAGGTGGGAAACCTCTCGAAATTATTTTTGAGGTGACGCGTCATGCTACTGGTCATGTGGAGGAGGCTCTTCTATGATGAAGCAACCATAGTTGTCAGAGGAATCCTCTTCATTCTTCGACGACTTCACTGTTGGCTCAAGTGTATTAGTTGAGCGCACTCCTGCCTCCTTCTCTTTGCCATCTATTGTCGAGCTATCACTGCCTTCACTACTGGAGGAATGCGTGGCTGACTTGGTGGGCAAGGCAGCGGATTTCCTGGACAACTGAGGTTGAGAAGTTGAAATGGTGGATTTTCTGAGCCTTTTACGAGGACCAGAGCTAGGCGAGCTCGCGGCATCTTGACAAAGCACGGTGAGCATAGCGGAGATGAGCGGAGGGACCAGAGATCCAAAGGAATCGAAGTGAAGCTGGGAGGACTCCGAATTTCCCTCATGGGGTGGGTTATGTCCATCTTCACGGATGGAAAGGGGAGGGCGAGAGGATAGGCCTCTGCCATGACCACATCTACAACACATTCTGTGCCTTCGAGGCATGGCTAAGTAGGTGTGCAGAGGAGCAGCGAGGGGAGAAGAAAAGAGGAGGCAAGAGGCCTCAATCAATAGTGGGGGCGGAGAATGGAGGCCGAGGAGTTCAGGACTAGGGCAGGAGAAATGAAGCGAGAGATCCATGGAGGCAGGTGATAAAGAGCAGGGTGCCATGGAAAAGCGGGAAGACCAGCAGTCCAGATGACAGTTAAGGCACACAACATGTGGATTAATGTCCATAGAATGAGAACAACTACAAACTTTATGAGTGCTAGGACGGAGGCCATGCACAGTCATGTGTTTGCGGCATGTGCCTTGCAGAGGAGCCGCCACATCCTTCAAACTAACAATCACTCGCATCCGGGAATTTTAGTGATTATTATTAAAAATATAGGGTTTAAAAATATCTTATATAGATCTTTCGAGAATAACTTTTTTTTATTTATATCTATTTTAAGAAATTGATCCATTCAAAGTTTGTTAGACATTACTCTCTTGTGTTATTTGTGTAATTGTTTTATGTGATTATTCTTGAATTTTTTCAAACAATCGTTATAATATGTTCCCGCTCCTATTGGTTTCAAGGTTATAACAAGGTTAGAATTAGTTTTCCACAATTTTTTTTAAAATTTTTTTTTTGTCTAGTTAGGTTGAGTTTAGGTTGGGGCAAGTTTTAATGTTGGATGAAAGGATTTTATTATTAGGATTGTGTGAAACGTGATCAGGCTTGAATATCCCTTGGAATAGTTTAATTTTCCCAAAAGTATCTTCTATCCTCTATCTCTCCCTATGAGATTTGAACCAATAACCTGGCAGGAACAAAACACTATCATAATAATCGTTAAAAGAAAGTTTGAGATTATTGTTTTTTGTTTTTAACTTTCCTTTTTAATAATCATAGAAAAGGTATAGTTATGAATAAAATTCAAAACAATTATGATCTTGAAATTGGAAAAATAAATAAAAACTTATATTTACTTTGTTGCATAAAGCAGCAAAATATATGTATTAGTCACTTTATTTGTGGAGAAGAGAAATATTTTTAGAACTAATTAGGAAAAGGAAGGTAAATGTATCCTTAATAGTGTTATTTTCATAGTTGGTTTGTTAGGTCCCTATATTACTAGTATAGTCCCTTATTGTTGTTAGTGTAACCCCCTTATTGTTATTATTGTACCCCTGTAACCCCCATATTATTATTATTGTGCCCTTAAATTATTATTGTTAGGTCGGCTAGGATTACATTGTGGCCCCACTAGGATTACAGTGTGGCCCCATGGACTCCTATATATAGAAATGAGGTTTTGTAATTTATATCATCCAATAATTGTTCATTCATGTAATGTATTGGAGGTTTCCCCCTCGAAGTGGCTTATTTCAAAGGTGTTGATATCTCTTTTCTTCTATTTTTGGAGATGGTTTCACAAAATTTGGTATCAGAGCATTGGATTCTAGGGAAATTTTTAGTGTGCGAAGACGAAATCCTGAGGAACATCGTTGCAAAATTTCAGATCTTGGTTCGCAATATTTTTGGAGATATGATCTGTGGAAGTTAGGTCTTTTTCAAACTTCTGAATTTCATCTCAAAGAGGTGACCGTGGAAAAATCTTCCAGTTCAAACAATATTTCTAGAACTTGATGAGGAAGGAAAAATCATATTGGAACCTGAAGCAGTCACGGAAACAAGAACTCGACAGCTACGAAATCGATCAATTTCCGAGTATCTCATCAAGTGGAAGAACTTACCCACTGAAGATTCAACATGGGAGGATGAGAATTTTATACAGAAGCACCCAGAGCTACTCAAGCGTTGAGTACAACACTTTTTTGAAGGAGAGGGGCATGTTACGTCCCTATATTACTAGTATAGTCCCTTATTGTTGTTAGTGTAACCCCCTTATTGTTATTATTGTACCCCTGTAACCCCCCTATTATTATTATTGTGCCCTTAAATTATTATTGTTAGATCGGCTAGGATTACATTGTGGCCCCACTAGGATTACATTATGGCCCCATGGACTCCTATATATAGAAAGGAGGTTTTGTAATTTGTATCATCCAAGAATTGTTCATTCATGTAATGTACTGGAGGTTTCCCCCTCGAAGTGGCTTATTTCTAAGGCGTTGATATCTCTTTTCTTCTATATTTGGAGCTGGTTTCACAATATGATTTTGGAAAGCGATTAAGGTATCTTAAAACTTCAGACTATGGATTTTTTTAATCATTCTTGGTTTCTATTACACTTTAAAACTTAAGACTATGGAGTTTTTTAATCATTCTTATTTTCTATCACACTTCATTTTTGGGGTGAAATTTGATTTTGGGCCATTAAGATGATAATTTAGAATTATGGACTATTGTGTTGAATATATTTGAAAAGCCTCAAATCTAAGAGCCTAGAAGTCCATGTTTCAAGAATAGAAGAATAGTTTTCCAATTATTTTTTTAATTTTTTAATTTATTTTGTCTAGTTAGGTTGAGTTTAGGTTGGGGCAGGTTTTAATGTTGGATGAAAGGATTTTATTATTAGGATTGTGTGAAACTTGATCAAGCTTGAATATCCCTTGGAATAGTTTAATTTTCCCAAAAGTAGTTTCTATCCTCTATCTCTCCCTATGAGATTTGAACCAATAACCTGGACTATTATAATAGTTGTTAAATGTAAATCTAAGATTATTGTTCTTTGTTTTGTTTTTTTGTTTTTTTGTTTTTTTTAATTTCCTTTTTAATAATCATAGAATAGATATAGTTATAAATAAACTTCAAAACAATTATGATCTTGAAATTGGAAATATATATATATATATATATATATATATATATATATATATATATATATATATATATATATATATATATATATATATATATATTTACTTTGTTGCATAAAGCAACAAAATATATGTATTAGTCACCTTATTTGTGGAGAAGAGAAATACTTTTAAAACTAATTAGGAAAAGGAAGGTAAATGTATCCTTAAAAGTGTTATTTTCATAGTTGGTTTTGGAAAGTGATTAAGGTATGGATTTTTTTAATCATTCTTATTTTCTATTACACTTTAGTTTTGGGGTGAAATTTGATTTTGGGCCATTAAGATGATAATTTAATTTTATGGATTATTGTGTTGAATAGATTTGAAAAACCTCAAATCTAAGAGCCTAGAAGTCCATGTTTCAAGAATAGAAGAATAAGCTTATTATAAACATGAGGGTGATGCAAAAACATCGTTTTTCAATTGACAAGGCTTAGATGGCCTCATTCTTCCTATAATTATAGTAGAAACTAGGTCCAAAAAGCTTGGAATATTCTATAGATAAGATATAGTGAAAAGTGGAGCAACGCTCATTAGCGGAGTCTTGTACTTGTTGATAACATGACTATTGTAATATAAAAAATATAAGATATTGATATTACAAAAATAATTTTAAAAATTGTGAAAATGTGTACTAAAGTAGAAGAAGATAAACAAGATGTGAAAACTGCAGTTGTTTTGAACACTACAATGAGGCTTCTTAAAGGAATTGTAAAATAAAAAGGTGATTCTTTACAACATCTAGAACATAAGCATGGTGAAGAAAGTGACATCCACTCTGTAGATACACATATTGATGATGAAAGAGGATATTGAAATGTTGTAAATGGAAAAAATAGAGGAAACCATTGGAGTAGTTGATGTTGTTGCAATAGTGAAATAAGATATGAAAGAAAATGAAGATATTGATGTTAAAGAGATTAATAGAAATATTCAATCGACAATAGTTGAAGTAGATGAAAAAAAAAGTTAATAAGAAAAATAAATGAAAAAATAAAATGTATGCATGATATAAAATTTGAAGTAAAAACAAGAAAAAGATTGTAGAGTATATTGCTAAATATAAACTATATGTAAAAGTTATGGAAATAAATTTTTTTTTTTTTCTCAAATTTATATCAACAAACAATCATGTTATTATTAGTATAATTAGCATAGTTAACATTAAAATTGCTAGTAATTAAAACAGTAGAGAATAAGTACAATTATTTCTATAAAAAAACAGAAGTAAGAGAAATGCTAAGATTATCTTAATAACTATTAATAAAAAACCAAATACTAAAAATATCCTAATACATTGAATATATATCCCAAAAAATTCTTTTATTTATATGTATTTTCCCATAAAATGGACTGTTTTAACATTTGGGAACCTCAATTCTTTGTTTTGTGTAGTTATCCTTGGATTTAGCAATAGTAGCTTTTTCTAATTTACTCTAATCTACTCCCTGCCACTATTATTATTGAGTTTAGCAATATTATCTTTTCTAATTTACTCCTGCCACCATTATTTTTTAAATTAAGATAGGATTCAACAATCTTTTTTGAAATTTTTATGATTTTGAAAGTATCTTTATTATCTCATGAAAAAAACTTCACAATAATAAAATAAAATTCAAACTAATGAAATTCCTTTATTACAAATGATTAATCAAAACTACCCTAAAATGCAAAGGAGTGCAAGGAAGTAAAGGAGTAAGAGCGTGGTGTTTAAGCAAAAACGCTTTAAAATTAGGAGTGAAGGAGTGCAAGTGAGTAAAGGATTGCAATCACAAGGTTTCTAGTCAGAAACTGTGAGAGGGCTGGTAGGAGGAGGAAGCAACCTTCGAAGAGAGCTCACGCCACAACGCTTTTTCAAGAGCGCGATGTTTTCCTGATCATTCAATTAGATTCCTGATCATAACCATCTTCGTGCTGGTTTCCCTAAGAAATTTAAACAACATTCACCTTAGATATGGAGTTGAGCAATGGGAGTAAAGTAAAATGCTCCATGTCGCTTGCACTGGCTCGTAGATTTGAAGAAAAATTTACATTGAAAATTTATCAAAATTCTCCGAATCTCTATTTTGCTATTACACGAATCGTAACTATTGTTTAGTTTCCACGTATTTCTACAACACTGTATTTTACCCACATAGATACTACAGACAGGATATAATGAAATGAATCTACGCTGTTCGAAGTTGATTGCTCCAGCATATTGGATAACTTATATTTGATATTTATCGGGTTTTTAATAAAATAAATAGATTTGTAAGGTCACCCAATTCACAGAAAAGTCTAGAAGTCATTTTCTAGTCATTATTTGAAGAAAGTTCTGACACTATTGATAAAATGATTCTCTATCTAAACACAGTATCAGGCTTCACACACCTAGTGTCTTTTGCGAAATGGGTCCATAGTAATTCTACGAGGACGAACTGTGAAATTTTCTAGATGGATCTATAAATGTTGAAAACATTTGCGAGTCTGTTTTGTAAAGGTTTTCAGGCAGTGAACTCGTAACATTATCCAACTGCAGCTACATTTACTCCTTTGGACTATGGAATTGTGTTTTTTCAGTGGAGAGATTCTAGAATTAGGCTTTAGGCACATTTTCCTTGGAGGCATCCTAGAATTATAATGCTGATAACATAATTCTACGATGAATGCCGACTGTTCTTGAAGAATACCAGTGACTCCTGCGTTCACATTAAGAAACGATTTTTAAAATAAACTTGATTCACATTGCGTATTCTTCAATAACATACTACATTTTTTGTGAATATGGAAAGAACCAGACCAATGGTGCATTGGACAGCAATATTAATGAAAACCTAAGTATGTAGGTCAGAGTTCACAGCTACGAACAAACACTGCAACCGTTTAGTTAAGCTGATAATACATTATAATGAAACCCTACATTATGCTCGAGCTGAGATTACATTATAAAACCCTACATTATGCTCAAGCTGAGAATACATTATGAAACCCTACTTTATGCTCGAGGTGAGAATACATTATGCAACCGTTTAGTCAATCTGAGAATACATTACGAAACCCTACATAGTGGTCAAGTCGTGAATACATAATGAAACCCTACATTAGACTCGAGCTGAGATTACATTATGAGACCCTACATCATGTTCGAGCTGAGAATGCATTATGAAACCCTACATTATGCTCAAGGCGAGAATACATTATGCAACCATTCAGTCAAGCTGGGAATACAATATGCTCCTATAGCGACGTTACGAAACCCTAACTTTGACCGCCAGGGCTTATATCTCTGTCAACCAACAACTGCAATCGTCAGACTAGGCACAGAGAAACGTTAGGAAAAGTATTAAACCCTGCAGTGATGTGTATGACACGAAGGAAGTACTAGATCTTCATAGATCACATGGGAGCATATATCTTTTTGATAATTGAAGATTCTTTTGCTACTATATTGAAGAAAACTAACTGCCTGACTGCATCTTCCAAACCTTAGCTTCAAGATCGTGGCTTTTAAATAATCAGACATGCATTAATTGACAAGCAGGAAAAATCAGAGGATGCGGTGCTCAGATATGTTCTTGTTTTTCTGGTTTCATTTTTTTGAGTGAGTTGCTGAAAGTACTGTTTTGGTATATTATTTTAGTGCTGTTATCTGTAAAAGTTTTATGATGACCGTGGAAGAACTTGAGTCTGGCATTTCTTAAATTAAATCATTATTCATTTTGGAACCACTGCCTGAAAAGTGAATGCTAATACAAGAGATCACATCCAAATTCAAGAGCCACTGCATATAACAGCCTGTACATTTCCAAGTAGGTTTTATAATTTAATGCAGATCTTCAAGATGCTGGCTTTTAAATGATCAGGCATGCACTCATTAATTGGCTGGACGATGTAATTGCAAAAAATTCGGAGTTCAAAGTGTCTGATAGGGTGTTCTCTTGAAAGTACTGTTTCGGAACGCTATTTTAGTGCTGCTATCTGTAAAAGTTTGCCGATGGCTGTGGGAGAACGTAAGTCTGGCATTTCTCAAGTTCCAGTATTGTTCATTTTGAACCACTGTTCCAAAACTAAATATTAATAACAAAACATAACATCTAAATTCAAGTGCCATGGCATTTGTACATTTTAAGCATGATTCATAAAAACAAAGACCATTGAGAGAAAAGAAAAATCTCACAAAGGTGGGAAACTGATTTCCTATATGCATACACACCAGAAGACTATTACTAATATGATATATCCCTTACAGGCCACAGGACTGCCATGGCTAGTCTACATTGCTATAACCTCTGTGCAGAAACATTTTCTTACTCATGTTATCAAAAGCAGAAGTAGATGCAATGTTGGGATTTAGAGAAGATGATAAACTCGTTGGATAAAACGAAGAAGAGCTAAGGTTATTGTATGAACCATGTTGTGATCTGTTAAGGCGAGGATCACATAATTTAGAGCTGGTAGATTCCAGAACCTGCACTTGCCTCTTGAGAAATTTGACGTAGTGAATTGCTTCATCCAGCATAGATGCAGTGTCCATCTTTGTTCCCCCGGGTACCAGTCGCTGCAGGATCCTGATACGGTCACTTATTTTTTCTCTTCTGTGACGAGCTGCCACGCTTTGTGGGTCCTTGGAAATCCTCACGTTCCTTCGCTTAGGGCGTGCTATGGTGCTAGGGTCAATGTTCACAGGTTGCATTGCTGAGAGCCTGTAGATCATTTCCCTTAGAGCATCAGCCCGTTGGCCACCATCCTCAGAGTTACTATGACCATTTTCTGCTGCACACAATGAAGCTGATGGGCTATTTAATCTTGATCTGTGCAACATAAAGCCAGCTGAAGCAACTTGCAGGTTTCCTTGCTCAGCACCAAGGCATGTCAATATGTCTAATCCTGGAAGAATCCCACTATCTAAATTTGCCTTACTTCTGAGATCTTGAAACAGATTATGATTTCTCTGGTGCTCCTGCGTGCGTTCAGTCTGAGCAGTAAATGATGGCACATCATTGGCATATTGAAGCTCACGCAAGGTCAAATTCTCTTGACAGTCTGCAGCAGTGGTCACAGTACTTATATCCGAAGTTGCACTGACATTAAAACTGGCCATAGGGATTTTGCAATCACCTACGCTCTGAACTAAATCTGTGTAGCTTTTCACATGAATCAGGCTCTCAAGTTTTGAGTTGTTCTCGATTAGCTCTGGTCCACAGTATAGAGCCGAGGGCATTGAGGTCGTTACAGTGACCAGTGACGAATCAGCCAACGAAGAGTCCTGCAATGGTGCAGGAATTTGATTAAAATTTCCATTCAATAATGCATCTAGAAAGCAATCAGCTGGGGTATAAGGATTTGGGGTCTGCCATATGGTGCTTGTGTTGCACAAGATATCCTCCATAATGAATGAGTTGCAGGATTCTGTCATTCAAAAAAAAAACTGAGAGAGTATAATGCAGAATTTAGGCTTTTGGAGTACCTAGCACTTTGGAGAGACTCATATAAAGGACCGGGTATAATAGAGCCGACGGAGGTCACACCAGAGGGATCACAAAGGGGACTTTTCTGTCACTCAGGTGTCCATGATTATGACTTCAGTAATACCCGCGAAATAAACAATATTATCGTACTACTTTGTTCATCCTAATATAGCTACTGTGTGATCAGACTTTCCAATACAAAACAACATACAATGCTTGTCATTCACGTTCTGGTTAGGATAACTCGTATACGAAACGCTGGGGGAAAACTGAGAAACCAAAATCCTAGATAGAAAATTTATGTTACAGGACATGAAGATGAGTACATGTAGGGACAGACTTGGTAAAGCTGTGCTGCAATTGGTCAAACAAGGGCTGGAGAAGGAGGATGTGATGAAACACTGAACGTATCCAAGACGAAAGCCGTGGATTCAGCTGGGAAAGAAGGGATTGATTGAGAGCACAGAGATGCACGTGTTCTTGAGTAGATGGATGTGAAGTTGTAAGGAACCCAAGTGTGGCATTTATAAATTCTTGGAAAGACTGTTAGATTCAACGTGCAGGTATTGATGGATGAAAGGCTGGTTTTAGCGCAAGGGCATGTGAACGTTCTCGTACTGTCCTACACTTTCTTTGCGTGACAGGACGCCATGGACCAATGGCAAACATGTACCTCCAGAGGCCAACAACACAACACCCTCATTATACTCTTTAACCCCACCTTAATTGAACACTCCATCCTGGATAACTCAGATGATTTCTATTTAGTTTTTTATTTTAATAAGAAGTGAGAAATTTTAAGTTACAACTTTGTCTCACATACTATTTTTATTTTTACTTTGTTTTTTTTTTACATTATACTCCATTTTCATAACTACTAGGTTGAATTGGGGATTTCATTTTACATAACATTTATTTACCTATTTCATATAATACTTATTTACCATTTTTTTCACATAACACTTTATTTTCATGAACCTTATTTCACATAACACTTCATTTTCATGGCCATCACATGAAGATTTATCTAGAACCTCACTTCACATAACACTTCATTTTATTTATCTGGAACCTCATTTCACTTTCATGGCCATCAAGTGAATTAGGGATTCCACCATAAGCCAGAAGTTTCTTTTACATAAAGCATGAAATTTTTTACACAGGGTTATTAGGTGAATCCAGGAATTTGAACCTCTAACCTTCTCGCACATAATACTTTATTTTCATAATCATATACTTTATTTTCATAATCATCGTGAACTACTCCCAAATAACTTCTCTATAAAGTGAATTGTAGATTAATTTAAATAAAAATAAAATATTTGTGTCTTAAATTATATGATATAAAATGACTTGTGATTAATTGAGAATTTGTTTTTCTTGAAAATAAAGAAATATGTTAACTATCCAAAATATCCAAATTTTTGACAAAATGAAAATCTTACCCTTTATAAACTACCAAAAATAATATGATTTTCCTTAAATAACATTAATAGATCAACTTAGCTTTCATTTCATAAATAATAATTAATTTTATTTTTTCCACTTACTGATTTGACAACCAATTTATAATAAATTCTCTTATGAAAATTTTTATACTCCTACATTCCATACTCCTTGGCATCTCCATACGTTCACTGTGAAACGGTCCAAACCAAGTTGTAAACCTCCAGACATCTTGCTATAGCGATTGGTTAATACCTGTGAACATTTTTTTATCTCTATTGATTGGTTTGTCGTGTGGTCGAAAAAGCTGTGAGCGCATTTAGTATCTTGTCTTCAAGTCAAAGTTGATATTTACATGGCAATGGGCAACCAATATATCCAAAGGAAAATGTTATATAACTGATTGGAGGCCACGGGTTCCTGGTTTTTTAAAATGTAAATTAGACCACGGTTTATCGTGTAGTCTTAAAAGTTCAACGTTTTGGCTTTTCTATGAGTTATATTTAAGTAAATTGTGCTAAAAACATGGGTATATATTTAAGTCAATTTTGTTAAAACCTGCTTATAGTTTTAGTTAATTTTGTTCGAAACCTGGATCTTTTAACATTGTAAATTCTAACTATTTGAGTTTATAAAATTTGATTTTTTTTTTTTAATTTATTTATATTTTTAAAGATGTTTAAAAAGTGTTCGATAGGGGTGCGACCTAGTTGTTTAGCATCATGAGAAGGATGGATATGATGGGGAGTACTCGAGGCATTTTACTTCACATTGGATGGTGGCTAAAGTGGCCATGAGCATGCAACAATAGTAAGGGAGAAGGTGGAGGGGTTATCAGAATTTTGGCAATTTTGAATGGTGTCGCTCACTTG
Organism: Pinus albicaulis; assembly: GCA_034641835.2. Classification (NCBI taxonomy): domain Eukaryota; kingdom Viridiplantae; phylum Streptophyta; class Pinopsida; order Pinales; family Pinaceae; genus Pinus; species Pinus albicaulis. The sequence continues at coordinate 1,299,429,414 of CM076584.1, read as the reverse complement.
AGTGTTTATAACTTTTAGAAGAAAAGAGTGGTTTAAGTAGTTGAAGAGCCCAACGATAGAAGCTGGCAAGAGTCATATAGACCATCATGTCTCGTCCCCTCTAAGTAGTGTAATTTCTTCCTTGGTCTGTCTCCTCATGCGAGTCTTTCTGTGTTGTGAGGGTTTTAGACTTTTCAGTTTGCCAACAACCAAGTGTTAGTTTTTGTTACACCTAGGCTCGGGTCTAGCCATTACAATAGTCTTTTGTGTTTTCGTTTGGTCTTCAACCTCATGGTTCGCCCCTCATCTACCATCGGCTCGTCGTCCATTGGAGGTTGTCATTGTTACAGATTACAAGGGAAGCATCACGGTGTCAACTCGTCTCGGTGTAGGACTCTGAGACATCAAGGTTGTAGAACTACCCCTCACCTTATTCATGAAGCACCTCATATTTTTCAAACTGGAACTTCAGATAAGGTTCGTCAATCTATCTCGGGTTGGGAAGCATAATTGAACCATGAGGCGGCAGAATCATATGTGGATTTGGGTGATTGGCAGGATTTGGTACCTGACGTGGGTCACTCCCAAGGAAGAGCCTCCCAATATAAGCAAACAATTTATCTTTACTAGATAATGAAGAACCTTGTAGCCAAAGCTTTGGCTATGTAACCATTGGTTTAGTGGAATGAATGGTTAGACTATTTTGTTTAAAACAAATTAAGATTTATGTTTATTTCAGTTAGATTAATAGAACAAAATTACATTTCACATTTATAAAATTTACTGTGAATTAGTTTCATGGGTAACACTGATGGTAAAAGTAAAAATGTAAATCAAGATCTGGGTTAGTTGGAAAAACAGTTCCCACAGTTACCCTGGAGCTCTGGATAAAAGGGAAATCCAAGAGAGAAGGAGGGGTTGGGATCTGTGGAGGAAGGAGGAGAACTCTGTGAAGCTGAAAAGATGTTCAGAACAGAGAGTATACTGGGTTGGAGATTGGACCGGTTGTCCCGTGATCTCCCCAGTACTTCCTGGTTTTTCCTCTCCCTATGATGGAAGAACTGGACCGGATTGTCCTATGTTTCTGTCCAGTACTCTGATGATTCAGAGCCAGACTTGATGCACGGGGGGAGCTGCGTGACTGGATGTCAGCTCAAGGACGGGAGGCACAGTATCACCATCAGTTCGATTTTTGAAAACAGATGAGTAAAAGAATTTGTAGTAGCCAAATGATTCAGTTTGTTATGATTCTGGACTTAATATCTGAATTACCATTGTTAGAAAATCTACTTCTGATAGCACAGAAAAGGTTACCTGTATTTCTATATTTTTCTGTTAAAAGAATTGGTAGTAGTCAAATGATTCAGTTTGCTATGATTTTGGACTTAATATCTGAATTACCATTGTTAGAAAATCTACTTCTGATAGCACGGAAAATGTTACTTGTATTTCTATACTATCTCTGTTAATTATTAACCTAGGAACGCTGGGAAAACAGTGTTAATGATTATGTTTGCATTCCACAGAAGAAATACACAGAAAACAAAAGAATGGTGAACGTCTAGAACCTCTTCCTTCTTACGATAATTTTACATGCACAGTGTAGTTTTATATCTGTGGTAGAGAAGTAAATTAATAGAACTTGAGAACTAAAATCAATAGAATTTGAGGACTAAAGAGTAGTAATGATTCTTTTTCCACCAGTAGGACTGCTCAATAAACAAAATGGAGAGATTATACACACAGGCAGCGTGAAGGAAGAGAACTGTGAAACCCTCAGACCGAAGATTCAGAACAGAGGGTTTGGTCGTTCTCTACCATAAAAGAACGCGGACATAATTGCGGTCCGGACGCCTGGCAGAGCAGAGAGACATTCTAGAATAATAAGCAGTAAGGAACGAGAATCTCTGAATTCTATCAATCCGAGAAATAGTAAACCCTCGACATTTAACAACAATCTCATAAGCAAGGTTCAGATAGACCAGAGAACGAAGCATAGAGCAGAAACAATTCATTTATATCACAGTGCATGAAAAACTATATCGTGAACAAAACCATAGCATTTTATATATAAATAGGTCCAAAGAAAAGGATTACAGTACAGTAATAACCCTCAGGCGAATTTCACACAGACATTTTAAAAACCCCACATTCCTAAAATGCACCAGTTTCACTCTTCCAAGGAAAACCCATTAAGGGGAAGTTTAACAAATTACAATGTCGGCATGAAGCCGTAAATGAGAATATCAAGGGAGCCTGAACTAGATTTTATCCTGCACGGCATGCTAAACAAGTATCAGACTAAACCCTGAGATTGAAAGCTACACAAGAAGCGTGCTGTCTAAGATCTTGAAGAGAGCCGGTACCTGTAGGGTGCATGCCGGAAGTTTAGTATGTCGCTACAGCAAACCAGTGTAAGTAAGCTACAGGTAATTGCGAGTTGGGCGGGAACCAGGTAGTACCTGTTAAAATGAAAAGAACAAAAATGCAGTTAGCGGAACTGAAAACCCTCATGAAACAAGAAAAACTCTAAATCATAAGCCGCAGGAAGGGTTACCAAATACTAAGGTTAGATAAAAACAAAAGTAAAGTACCTGTCAAGGAATGCAGAACTTGTGGGCGCTTCGGCTGAGCACCAAACCATCACAGATGCAAAATGACCAAAATCCAAGAAGAACGAGGTTATTCTCAGGCAAAGCCTCTCAGAAACATATATTCCTAGAGGAAGGGCGTAACCCTCAGAGGTTCAGGAGACATTAAATTTCCTTGGCAAAGTTCCTCACCGGAACCCCAACCTATTCCTCGCAATAACAAATAGAAATGGCAGTAAAAATCTTTAAACCAACAGAATTGCAGATAAGTCGAACAAACTGAGGAAATTGCAGATAACTCGAACAAACTGAGAAAATTGCAGATAACTCGAACAAACTGAGAAAATTGCAGAGCACTCGTATAACTGATAAAACTGCGGAGATATCTTAAACGGGTGAGTTACCTGCACTGAAGAAGTTAATACTTTGGTCGCAGCGTTACGCCGTGGACAAGTATGGCGTTGAACGAAACCGGCAACAAAACTGGCGGAGCTGCGCTACCTCCAGAACCTCTCTGCGAGGGGAACGACAATGAGCCAGAACGGTTAGGGCGCCGGGGGGTCATTGCAAACCCTAGGCCCCGGAACCGTAGATCTCATGCCATCGGACGTTGGAGGATAAGCCAGGTGTCGGACCGATGGGGCCGACCGGACTACCCATTAATTCATACGAACCAAATCCCAAGATTCACCATTGACATTAAAACGCAATGAATATCAATCAACCGACTTATAAATTGTAAGAGTTGCATAATTAATTCGAATCGATTTGTAATATATGGTTTTCACGGTGGACAAGTCACAGTACATTAGGATTATAATATAGTACTGTTAAACTATGCCAATCATACGATAATCCATTTCATTATTGTTTGAAGTTTGCACATTGGTAAATTTTTTTTTTATCATAGTAAGTTTGTCTTATGGTAAGTGTTACAAGTGGTATCAGAGCAGAGTTACAACTCTGGAGCCCTAATGGGCCAACTAACGTTAAAAATCTTTTATGTTACCCTGCACAGTCGGATAGTTAGTTGGAAGTGCAGATGAGAAGGACACCTACATCATCACAATCATTACAGCGGAACATCGGGGAGATGCAGCCTCCACCAGAGGGAAACCCTGAAATGTGGGTCCAGCTGGGAATAGAACAGCATCATAGGTCTAATAGACTGATGGAGGAACAGCAACATCAGACCCGCATCCTGCTACATACAGTACAACAGCTGCAGGAAGAGATGGAGAGGGTACGGCAGGAAAATGCTAGAATGATGCAAGAGCAAGAAAGGATTTTGAAAAGCCTTTCTGACAAACAGAATCAGAGAAATGAGAATCCCAGTGCTGGCAGAGAATTCCAGGAAAGGGACGATCAGCGAACGGGTGAACAGGATATGAACCACGGAGGAAAAAGTATATCGCAGCGGAGTAATTCTCACAGAAATTTTAACGAGGCTAAATCTGAAAATGAAAATGAACGGAAAGACAATAAAAAGCAGAAGGTGGAGTTACACGGAGAATTCAGAAAGATAAAGCCACCTACGTTCGATGGAGAAAAGGAGGAGGTGGCAGAAGCATGGCTGATTAACATGAACAAATATTTCTAGGTGTATGACTATGACAGTGGGCTTAAGGCACGGCTGGCTATTTATCAGTTGAAGGACAAAGCCACCTTATGGTGGGAAGAAGTGAAGAATATATGGGGATTTGAGGATCAAGACGTGACATGGGAAAAATTTCAACAGCACTTTAAGGATAAGTATCTCACTGAGCGTTTCTATGATGAAAAAGCCCGAGAATTTCATGACTTAAGGCTGGGACAGCTGACCATGGACGAGTTCGTTACCAAGTTTACTGCATTATTGCGTTATGTACCCTACTTAAGAGAAGAAAAGGCCAAGGTTCAAAGATTTCTGAGCAGCCTACCTGCCCATATGAAGGAGCGTATCGAATTCGAGAATCCCAAAACAATGGATGACGCTATTAGGAAAGCAAGGCTGTGTTACCAGCAAGCAAAGAATAAGATGGATTCCGGAAAAGGATGGCAACCAAGGAAGGATAACAGAAATAATGCTGGTTCAAAAAGGGGAAAAACCAGTAATTTCCGGAATACTGCAAGAAATTCAATCAATAAACAATTCGGTAGGAATCATCAGCGGGTTAGATGGCCTGGGGAAGATAAAACAGTGGAAGCTTCAAGTAAACCTGAGCAGCCACAAAATCAGAGGCCACCTCTGCAGTGTTGGGGCTGCGGAGCAGCTCATTATTATCGAGATTGCCCGCAGCGTAATAAAACTGAGACAGCAAATAATCTGCAAGAGGCCTCTACTGTGGGAGATGTTGCTCGGAGTATACCCAGAATAAATGCTGCACTGGAGGACCGGCAAGCAGATTTTCAGCCTACCATGATAGAACTGGAAGGTAAATTGCTAACCCAAACTGTTTCTGTTTTAGTAGACCCAGGGGCGAGTCTAAGTTATATAAGTCCTAAACTAGTGGAAGTCTGTAAACTACCAAGTCAAAAGTTTAAGAAAACCTGGTTGGTCCAGTTAGCCACAGGAGCTAAAAGAAAGGTTAGTGCCAAGATACCAGAATGCGCACTGCAAATTGGCGGACAGCAGCTGGTAGTTGATTTAAATATTCTGCCGTTGGGGTCTTACGATATTTTATTGGGCATGGACTGGTTGGAAAAGCATTGGACTCTTATAGACTGTAAGGAAAAGATAGTTTACTACAGGGATCATAATGGTACTCGTCAAGAAATTCAAGGCATAAAGAAGCCTGTGAATCTGTGTCCAATTACAGCTTCTCAGATGGGGAAATGTATAAGGAAGGGATGCCAACTGTATGCAATACAAGTTGGATTAACTGAGTCTAAAAATAAAGCAGTTTCAGTAGAGAACATACCGGTAGTACAGGAATTTAAAGACATATTTCCTGAAGAAATATCAGGTTTACCACCGAAAAGAGAAGTTGATTTTACAATAGAGCTGTTGCCAGGAGCCTCGCCAGTTTCCCGGACTCCTTACCGTATGAGTGTTCCAGAACTGACTGAACTTAAGATGCAGCTTCAGGAATTGCTGGATAAGGGGTATATTCGACCCAGTGTGTCACCCGTATTGTTTGTCAAAAAGAAGGATGGAACCATGCGTATGTGCATGGATTACCGACAGTTAAATAAGCTGACTGTTAAGAATCGGTATCCTCTACCTCGTATTGATGATTTGTTCGATCAGGTGAGGGGAGCCACGGTGTTCTCCAAGATAGATTTGCGATCTGGTTATCACCAGATACGGATTAAAGATGAAGATATCCATAAAACCGCTTTTCGTACAAGGTATGGCCACTACGAATTCGTAGTATTACCTTTTGGATTAACTAATGCGCCAGCCACCTTTATGAGGCTGATGCATAGTGTATTCCATCCTTATCTGGATAACTTTGTGCTAATTTTTATCGATGATATACTGATTTACTCCAAGGATGCAGAAGAGCATAAGACACACTTGCGCATGGTGCTGGAGATGCTTAGGAAGCACCAATTATATGCGAAATTCAGCAAGTGTGACTTCTTTAAAACAGAAATACAGTATCTTGGGCATGTAATATCGGAAAAAGGTATAGCTGTAGATCCGGAGAAAATTAAGACTATTATGGAGTGGAAGGTGCCACAGAATGTGGCAGATATACGATCCTTCATGGGTCTCGCTGGTTATTACCGGCGATTTATAAAAGGATTCTCCAAGATAGCTTTTCCTATTACCTCCTTGCAGAGGAAAGGAAAAATCTTCCAGTGGACTAAGGAATGCCAGAGTAGTTTTGAAAGATTGAAGCAATTGCTGACCACAGCACCTGTGTTAAGTGTGGCAGATCCGAGTAAATAATTCGAGGTTTGTACAGATGCATGCAAGGAAGGTGTTGGGGCTGTTTTATCACAAGAGGGAAAGGTAGTTGCGTACGAATCCCGCAAGTTAAAAGATCATGAGCAGCGGTATTCAGCCTATGATCTAGAGCTGACCGCAGTTGTGCACGCACTCAGGGTGTGGAGACATTATTTACTTGGAAAGAAATTTGTTTTAAAAACAGACCATAGCAGCCTAACCAGTTATTTTAAACAAACTGACTTAAACTCACGACAAGCAAGGTGGAATGCTTTCTTGAGTGAGTTCGAAATTGATCTGCAGCACGTGAAAGGAAAAGAAAACAGAGTTGCGGATGCGTTAAGCAGAAAGGTGCATAGCATTTATGAGTTATACGTTAATCAGGTGGAAAACAGATTTCTAGATCAAATCAGAGAAGAAGCAGCCAAGGATCCAGAGTATAAATATTTGTGGCAGCAAGTCCATGACTCTAAAGAACAAGGGGAATATGAAATCAACCAAGAAGGGTTGTTGGTTTTTAAGAAAAAGATAGTCATTCCAAATAGAGTGGAATTGAAGACCATGATACTGGATGAATATCACAGAAGCAATTATGCTGGTCATCCGGGATATCAGAAGATGCTGACCGCCATCAGAAAGGACTACTGTTGGCCGGGCATGAGGAAGGAATTAGCAAGCTATTTAACCAAATGTTTAGAATGCCAGCAAGTAAAAGTGGAGCATAGGCATCCAGCTGGATTGTTACAACCTATACCCATTCCTGAGTGGAAATGGGAGGTGATTTCATTAGACTTTATTACCGGGTTACCCAAATCAAAAAGAGGTAATGATTCCATAATGGTAGTTGTGGATAGATTAAGTAAGTCAGCACATTTTATACCTGTTCAGTCCACTTATAAGACGGTGCAAATAGCAGATCTATTTATGCGTGAGATCTTCAGACTCCATGGCATACCGAAGACTGTCATTTCAGACAGGGATGTAAAATTTACATCAGCCTTCTGGAAGGCATTGTTTACAGGTCTAGGAACTCAAGTACATTTTAGTACCGCATACCACCCGCAAACGGATGGCCAGACAGAGAGGGTGAACCAGATCCTGGAAGACATGCTGAGAATGTATGTCATGCAACAACCAGTTAAGTGGGAAGAATATCTACATTTGATAGAGTTCGCTTACAATAATGGCTACCAGGAATCCTTAAAGATGAGTCCGTTCGAGGCACTGTACGGTCGACAGTGCAGGACTCCCATTAACTGGAGCAGCCCAGAGAATAAGCTCATGTTAGGACCAGACATGCTAGCAGAGATGGAGGCTGAGGTGAGAAAGATTAGACAGAATTTGAAGGCGGCACAAGATAGGCAGAAGGTGTATGCAGATAAGAAAAGGTCTTACCGTGAATATGCAGTTGGAGATCATGTTTATGTTAGGATCAAACCAAAGAAAAGCACCTTAAGATGGGCATCGTGTGCAAAACTAGCACCCCGATTCTGCGGTCCTTTTCAGATTCTGGAGAGAGTGGGACCAGTGGCGTATCGCTTAGCCCTACCTAGTCATATTCGGGTGCATAATGTTTTTCATGTATCGTTACTGAAACGATATGTCCATGATACCCGGCATATTATTCATTGGCAGAACATACAGGTAGTGGGTGAGTGAGCTTGTCAAATAATGAATGCAATATTATGGCTTATTTAATTAACATAAGTTCATCTTTTGCAGGTAGAACCAGACGGGGAGTTTCTGGTCGAGCCACACAGTATAATCGACCGGAGGGAAATCATGCTCCGGAAACGAGCCATCGCCCAGGTTAAAGTGCAATGGAAGCACTTTGGGCCTGAGGAGGCTACCTGGGAAGACGAAAGTCTTGTTCGGGAAGCTTATCCACAGTTTTTTTACTGAACTGGAATAATAACACCGAGGACGGTGTTCTCCTCCAGAGGGGGAAAACTGTAACCATTGGTTTAGTGGAACGAATGGTTAGACTATTTTATTTAAAACAAATTAAGATTTATGTTTATTTCAGTTAGATTAATAGAACAAAATTACATTTCACATTTATAAAATTTACTGTGAATTAGTTTCATGGGTAACACTGATGGTAAAAGTAAAAAATGTAAATCAAGATCTGGGTTAGTTGGAAAAACAGTTCCCACAGTTACCCTAGAGCTCTGGATAAAAGGGAAATCCAAGAGAGAAGGTTGGGATGCGCGGAAAGGAGAACTACGTGAAGAAATTTGAAAGATGTTCGGAAACGAGAGAGTATCTTTGGGTTGGAATTGGACCGATTTGTGCGTCTCCCCGGTGCTACAGTTTCCTCTCCCTATGATGGAAGAAGCCAGATAGGATTGTCCTATGTTTAAATAAATTACTACGATGATTCGAGAACGAGACTTGATGCACGAGAAATTTGCGTGAGCGGATATCGGCTCAAGGACGGGAGAGCACGATATCACCATCGATTCGATTTTTGAAAACGGATGAGTAAAAGAATTTAGCATTAGTCAAATGATTCGAGTTTGTTATGATTACGGACTTAATATACGAATTACCATTGTTAGAAAATCTACTTCGATAGCACGAGAGAAAATGTTACTGTATTTCTATATTTTAAAGTAAAAGAATTTGTAGTAATCGAATGTTTCAGTTTGTTATGACTCTGGACTTAATTTCTGAATTACCATTGTTAGAAAATCTACTTCTGATAGCACGGAATATGTTACCTGTATTTCTATATTTTCTCTGTTAATTATTAACCTAGGAACGCTGGGAAAACAGTGTTAATTATTATGTATGCATTCCACAGAAGAAATACACAGAAAACAAAAGAATAATGAACGTCTAGAACATCTTCCTTCTTACGATAATTTGACATGCACAGTAGTAGTTTTATATCTGTAGTAGAGAAGTAAATTAATATAACTTGAGAACTAAAATCAATAGAATTTGAGGACTAAAGAGTAGTAATGATTCTTTTTCCACCAGTAAGACTGCTCAGTAAACAAAATGGAGAGAATATACACACAGACAGCGTGAAGGGAGAGAACTGTGAAACCCTCGAACCGAAGGTTCTGAGCCGAGGGTTTGGTCGTTCTCTATCATAAAAGAACGCGGACATCATGGCGGTCCGGACGCCTGGCAGAGCAGAAAGACATTCTAGCATAATAAGCAGTAAGGAACGAGAATCTCTGAATTCTATCAACCCGAGAAATAGTAAACCCTCGACATTTAACAACAATCTCATAAGCAAGGTTCAGATAGACCAGAGAACGAAGCATAGAGCAGAAACAATTCATTTATATCACAGTGCATGAAAAACTATATCGTGAACAAAACCATAGCATTTTATATATAAATAGGTCCAAAGAAAAGGATTATAGTACAGTAATAACCCTCAGGCGAATTTCACACAGACATTTTAAAAACCCCACATTCCTAAAATGCACCAGTTTCACTCTTCCAAGGAAAACCCATTAAGGGGAAGTTTAACAAATTACAATGTCGGCATGAAGCCGTAAATGAGAATATCAAGGGAGCCTGAACTAGATTTTATCCTGCACGGCATGCTAAACAAGTATCAGACTAAACCCTGAGATTGAAAGCTACACAAGAGCGCAGAAGATATATTCTTGACGAAGCCGTGCACAGCAGGGGTGCATCACAGGAGAAGTTTAGTATGTCTGACAAGCCGAGTGTAAAGTAAGCTACGGGTAATTGCGAGGTTGGCGGGAACCGAGTAGTACACATTAAAATGAAAGAACAAAAATACGTTAGCGGGCAAGAAAACCCTCATGAAACAAGAAAAACTCTAAATCATAAGCCGCGAGAAGGGTTACCAAATACTAGGTTAGATAAAAACAATCGTGCATCAAAGAATACGAGAACTTGTGGGCGCTTCGAGTGAGCACCGATCCATCACGAGATGCAAAATGACCAAAATCAAAGAAAGAACGAGTTATTCTCGAGCCAAAGCCTCTCGAAGCATATATTCCTAGAGGAAGGGGCGTAACCCTCAGAGGTTCAGGAGACATTAAATTTCCTTGGCAAAGTTCCTCACCGGAACCCCAACCTATTCCTCGCAATAACAAATAGAAATGGCAGTAAAACTCTTTTAACCAACAGAATTGCAGATAAGTCGAACAAACTGAGGAAATTGCAGACAACTCGAACAAACTGAGAAAATTGCAGACAACTCGAACAAACTGAGAAAGTTGCAGATAACTCGAACAAACTGAGAAAATTGCAGAGCACTCGTATAACTGATAAAACTGCGGAGATATCTGAAACGGGTGAGTTACCTGCACTGAAGAAGTTAATACTTTGGTTGCAGCGTTACGCCGTGGACAAGTATGGCGTTGAATGAAACCGGCAACAAAACTGGCGGAGCTGCGCTACCTCCAGAACCTCTCTGCGAGGGGAACGACAATGAGCCAGGACGGTTAGGGCGCCGGGGGGGTCATTGCAAACCCTAGGCCCCGGAACCGTAGATCTCATGCCATCGGACGTTGGAGGATAAGCCAGGTGTCGGACCGATGGGGCCGACCGGACTACCCATTAATTCATACGAACCAAATCCCAAGATTCATCATTGACATTAAAACGCAATGAATATCAATCAACCGACTTATAAATTGTAAAGAGTTGCATAATTAATTCGAATCGATTTGTAATATATGGTTTTCACGGTGGACAAATCACAGTACATTAGGATTATAATATAGTACTGTTAAACTATGCCAATCATACGATAATCCATTTCATTATTGTTTGAAATTTGCACATTGGTAAATTTTTTTTTATCATAGTAAGTTTGTCTTATGGTAAGTGTTACAGGCTACCTCTCCACGTGAATCTACTCAGACAAAATATGGATGTGTTGGAATTAAAAAAGACCTCCAGTTGATGCGGTTTCAATTGTAGCAATAAAATGGATGACTCAACCGCATTGAGCAACACATCCTGTTCATTCCTCAGTCCGAACTTCCAAGTTCGAGTGTGAAGTTTCTAGCCCAATCAATTTTGAAGATTAGTTGCATGGATGTCGCATTTTTTATTTATATTTTTTCATATGCAGTGTTTACAATTTCTAGTTTTTGACTTTAGATATCTAACATATAAAAAGATACATGATATTCAAACATATATAACTTTACTCTAGGGTATTAAACATTTCTTATTTTGAATTAAACATAATATTGTTAAGTGAGCAACAAATCTGATTTCCCATAACTTCGTTGAGACTACCTAATAATTTGATATATATATATATATATATAACCTCTCTTTTAACAAAAACAAATTAATAAAAAAATCCTCCCAAACTCACAAAAATAAATAAATAAATAAATAAATAAAATATATATATATATATATATATATATATATATATATATATATATATATATATATAATATGTTACTTTAAAAAAAAGTATTACAAAATTTCATTGAAAATTTAAATTCGACCAGCTATAATTTCATATGCTATTCATGATACATGAATTCTAGCCTGGTTCATAATTTCAATATGATTAAGGATTTGGGTATGTGAAATCCTAATGGTCGTGGTTAGCAAACGTGAAAACTTAGCAGAATAAGCATCATAAATATTTTTATTTTATATATATATATATATATATATATATATATATATAAATTTATTTTTTTGACATAAAGAAATAGGTTAATAGTTGATTTAGAGGTATTTGGCACAGTAAAAGTTTGTTTCTTTAATAATAGTAATGAGTTGCATTCATCCATAATAGTTAGCTTGCATTAGTTCATAGCAACTAGTGATGATTGTTTCACTAGCTTGCATTAGCTCATAGCAATTAGTAATGATTGTCTCACTGTTGGTTTGACAATTAAGTTATGATAGGATTTCTCACTCTCTTATACAATTTCAAACAAGATTGTGATTTCTTGTTATTTAAAATGAACTTTTAAATCTATACATGAATTCTAAAACTTAAAAAAACTAAAGGTTCGTTGAGTTTTGCAGATTAAATAACTTAAAATTATGATTCTTAAAAATATTTACTAGATTTAAGGTCAAATTGACTGTATATATAATAAAAGATGTTAATTATTGAGTGTTTGACTTTTCATTTCTCTTCATATATATATAGTTAATTATTTAATGTTTTATGTTTTATTAGAGTGGATATATTTAAATTTTAGATTTATTGATTACTAGGTTTTTAAATATATATATATATATATATATATATATATATATATATATATATATATATATATATATATTAAAAATATATGTACAAATTAATGGTATTTTTTAAAAATTATAAATTAATAAAATCTTGTTTTTAAAAATAATTTTTGTAATTTATTAATATTACTAAGATTTATTGGATTTTTTAAGGTGATAGATTAATGAGATATTTTTAGTAATTCATTTTATTTGCCAAAAATATTAAGAGAAGTGTTCAAGATTGCCATGCTTTGGTAAATTAAATGGTAGAAGGTTGATAATATGATTTTTTTTTTTTTTTTCAAAATTTAGATTTATATGATAAACAATTGAAGATAAAATGCTTTTCATCTCCAACTCTCTTAGTGTATCAAAGGGATTCTTTTCTCCTATGGTGTTTTGGGAATTGACAAATGTCTAAATACATTATGAAGCTCAAGAGGATTTCTTCTTATTTTACCAATGTTTATTTTCTTCTTACAAAAATATTTTTAATTTTGATATTGGACTTGATCACCTCCTTATAATATCATTTCACTCTTTATCATTTTTCTTTAAATTTTGATGTGATGATTTTTTTAATATTAATATATTATCCTTATTTTGTAAAATGATCTCCTCCCTTATCCTGGAATGCTCTAGCCAGAGTTGGACATCTTATGTCATCCTTGCTTGAGTTGAAGGTGGTGACTAGAGTTAGAACAAATTTGAGGAAACCTCTGGTCTTCTCTGTTATTTAACTTCTTATACATAAGATATTAGTCATAGCCATGCTTTCTGTGAAGGGAAGACCTGCTTCACTCAAGAGAATAGGATAAGGAATATTTTCTTTAATTTTGAAATTCCAGGTTATAAACTATTCTTGGATCTATTATTCTCTATTGCAACACTAAAGCTCATATCCATTTTAATAAAAATAATGAGAGTGTCAATAATGATTTTTTTCCAATCCAAAGTCCAAAAATCTATTAACTTACAACAGTTTTCAAGTCTATAATATGATTTCCATCCTCCATTTTTCATTTTATCAATGTTATAATTCAATTTGAAATTGTAATGAATATCCACTCCTATATATATAACTATAATTATAATTATAATTATTCACTATATATTAAATTTTTATTTTATCTTACACTATTTTAATTTCCTTAATATTAAATATAAAATGTATTTATTTTTATATAGTGAATATGAAAATACAAAATATTTTATTTTTCAATTAATATAAATTTATATTTAAATAATTATACATTAAATTTAAATTAATATTAAATTAATTTTAATTACAAATTTGATATATAATAAAAGGGTTTTGGTTTGATAGTTTTATATTTCTTTACATTTATAAATATGCACATTATTGTTAATAGTTTATATATGCTAATTATAATTATGTAAAAAATAGGGAACAACAAAATAAGAGTTTACAAACACATTTGACACATGATATGACTTGAGAAACACTTTCAGGAGAAAAACTCTACTGTAAGGTGAGACCACTTCGTTGTCTTTCTGTGAATGGAAATATAGCTGCCAATACAAAGAAGTGTCACATGTGACCTGTGGGTTGCTACAGTGCACAAATCCTCTTTGTGTATTATACCTCCTATACCTCATGGCTATTTTTGCTATGCTATGAAACCAATGCACTTTAAAGAATGAAACCACTTTTCCTCATAGTGGCCTGATTATAACACAACCTGGTAGCCTACTAGTGGTTACTTTTGACTACCTCAACTCTTAACTAGAGTTACAATATAGACTCTTTTTGAGTCTTCTACATCAACTATGGTGAAAACAAGAAGCTCAACTTGTGAGTATTCTCATATCATCAAAAAGAAAGATTTTTGTGTGTAGAATAGGAAAAAATAGTGCAATGCTAAAGTGACAAAGTTTTACCCCCCATTCTGACGTACTAAAGTGACAAAGTTTTACCCCCCAAAAAATGTTGTTTGATGCCTCAAAATGCTCCCATAAGGTTTCAAACCCCAATTTGCCAAATTAGGTCCCACTTGTAAAAATGGTATTGAGAGTTAATTCTCCACATTTTCCACTCTAAAAACATTAATATAGATGACAAACAATATAATGATGCAATCAAATGAATGTACTCTTAAAACACTCCTTATAAAAAAATTATTCAAATTCCTGATTTAAAAAATCTATAAATTTAAAATATATTGAAAATAGACATGGAATAAATAGTATTTTTTTAAGTTTCTTTTTATAAAAATTAACTTTCAAATTTATTACAAAATTTAACTATTATAAACAATTTTATTTATAAATGCTTTAAAACTTTAAAAATAGCATTTAAATATAAAAATGATTACCAAACTCCCCCTACTTAAATATTTAAATAATTTGAATTCCAAATGTTCACAAATATTATACTTAATCACCATCTCCATTAATAAGGTTTCCAACAGCAAACTTGAAAACTTACTTATTAGTTCAATACTCAAAACGTAATTTTCCAAAGTCCAACCGTATTTTATTAAATTTGTTATGTATTCATGAGGTTTAAAATTAACCGAAGGCCAAAGCCAACTTTTCTCCATCTTGTGGATTAGATTGCCCAGTGTGTTACTCCTAAGTTCCAACTTCCATACAGATCTTTGTTAAACTACAGACTTATTTTATTTTAGTGGACAGATTTTTAATATTTATCAAAAATTAGATTTTGGAAAAAAAAGAGAGAGAGTCATAGTTAGACTATTTCTGGCATCCACTATGTTTTAAAATTGTTTGTGTATTTTTTTTAATTCAAAGAAATATTTTAAAGTTAAAGATTTAGAGATATCTGATATAAGCGAAAGTTTATTTTACTTATTATTAAAATTACATATTGAACAATACTTGGGATCTAGTAAAACTTCTTAATGATAAACAACTCATAGGTTCCAAATGGTTATTTAAGTTGAAATAGAGCAGATGGGTCTATTGATAAGCATAAAGCAAGGTTGGTAGCAAAGGGATATTCCCAGATAGAAGGTACTGATTTTGAGGAAGGAAATCATATTTCTTTGCTCGTTGTAACAACAATCCAGACCCGTGGATCTACGAAGTCTGCCGATAGAGAAACAGTCGCTGCTGCATTTTCAATCAATAAATCAAAGTGTACGCTACTGTCGACTTTGGTTTGTCCTCGACGCGCATTGCAAGCTGCCACGTTGATTGCAGGTCACAGGAATTCGTGCTATCTGCCACTAATTTTTCGTGTGCTTTTTTTATTGAACCCTGATTCGATGAGCGAGCAGAACTTCATAGATCGGAATCTTCACCTGACTAGCATTGCTCATCTGAGGAGTAATGAGACGTTTGTTGTTTGTTCCAATTCACAGGCTTCTTCCCAGATTGAAACATGTCCCAAGATGCACGCAGCTGATACTGCCATCCACACCAAGGAGGAATGCTTTTAAACCACGCAGCACGCCAATCCGTGGCTCATCGAACAGTGGCACAAAAACCGACGTAGTCTTGTTTGAATCTATTTGCCTAAGCTTCGACCTGAAGCTCTGATACCATGATAAAATGAATGAAATGGCTCTCTAGGTGAGAACTTGGAGAGTGTACAAACACACTCACACAATCTGATACATGCAATCAAGAGAACAACCTAATACATATAGGCTTTCTCACAATCGGGTGGTTTGAACCAAACACACTCACACAATCTGATACATGCAATCAAGAGAACAACCTAATACATATAGGCTTTCTCACAATCGGGTGGTTTGAACCACTCCCTAAATATTAGGATCTGAGATCTAGAATTAGAATCTCAATCCTATCCTAACTTAACCTTCTCCACTAATTTCTAACATTTTTGAATAACAATTAATGATAATAGAAAGATTGCTAATTAAGTAATTCCAGCTAATCACAATAATGAATCAGCCTACATTTTTTAATAACAACTAATAATAAACTGTCAAACCTGATTTGACAACTAAATTATCACAAATTTTTTCATTATATTATCTATCATATATATATATATATTTTATTAAATTTTTCACTAAGTGTAACTGCAGTAATGTAAAATACAGTTGATCGCTGATGCAGGTTAACATGGTATCAATATTTAATCTTTGACTGCAAAGAAAAGCTGCAGGTCTCCGATGAGATAGGCTTTTATTAAATTCACAGGCAAGGACCGAATAACAATTTTCCCAAATCAAGATTCTACGTTCACATCCCTGCCCAGAACTCATTCGCTCTGCGAATTCTTCTTCACATATTTTATTCAACGTTCTACCTACTACCCCTCTGTAATCCTCGTGTCTTTGCGTAACCCTCCTCGAGAAATGCATAATCTGACAACTGACTTTACATCATCACAAGGATTGAAAAGTATAGACGCGACTATCACTGCTACCTGTTTCCGGAGTATTCACACTTGCAAAAAGTTGCAATTTTTTATTAATTTTCATAGGGTTGGCGCATAACCTGAGACGTCAATTTTACGGGAACAGATTTCTGTGGATTCCCATTGGATTTCATAAGCACAAATTTTTCGCAGGCACATTTTTGAAAACGCAGTCGGACGGAATAGGAAAGAAAAACCCAATATAACTCGCTCTAGAATTGCTTAAAATTTCTCTCGAACGGACCCGAGGGTCCCGCTGTCCAGTAGTGCTGCAGGCTTTTACACAACCCAAAACCTGTCACGAAGGAGAAGATAGAACCCCCTTTTTCACACCACAGTAACCTTCTCCTGAATTGGCAAACGATAGCAACCAGAGCAATCAGAGATTCTACTATCTGGGAACGACCCACGCTTTTGTCAAGATCCGGGATCTAATCAAACAAAAAACAACGCCATCGACAGAGGTGGAGTGGAGGGAAAAAATTAAAAATAACTTACAAGTACGCGTGGCTGTCTGATTACTATCTATCTATCCAAATACCCACTATAGGTAGAATCTCGACTCTTGGACTCTCTGCAACAATAATCACTTAATACCAAGTCTTTCAGAGTCTTTCGTTTTCCTATCTTTCCAAACTGCAGAAATGTGAACTGTTAGATTCATTAAGCTCCCGTTTTTGGTACGAGGAAGCTTTTGTACTTTGTTTCTTCTTATGTGCAGTGGAGCTTTCAAGGTCTCCATCACATTAAGAAATTGATTCCCTGGCTGCAGACCGCAAGACGAGAATAACATCTGCAGACTGTTAAAGCAAAAACTCAAATACTAGATAGAAATGCCATTTTAGTTGAAAAGTGAAAGTATTTTACACAATGCAGAGACTTTCTCCACTTCCTAGTGGGGTTTATTATCACACCTTTGGTGTATTTTATCGTTCAAACCTAATGAGATGCCTAATTTGAAGGTTTGTGTTTTTCTTTTATATATTATATCAATGTTTCCCTGATAGGGTGTTACGGAGGATTATGGAAACTAGGTAGGTCATGCGGTAGCCATGTAGGCTGAGTACTTGGGTTGGTTGAGTTTTGCTCATGATTGATAATGTTGAAGATGGTATTGGTTTGTGTGAGTTGGATGGTCTTAATCAACTTTCATTAAGATTGATGATAGTAGGATGGGTTGGGTTATCATTTTAATGTGTTGTAGTGAATATTATGTAAAGAAAAGATTGAGCTATTTAAGTGGGGTTTGTTTTTTATTTTTGTTGGTTTTAAGTAATAGTTATGTTTTTATTTTGTTAATATTGATAGTCTTAAAGGCTTTTTGGTCTCTATCTTTGTTGTTTTGTCTTTATTTGGGTAACATTGTTATCTTTTGGGACTCTTTGATCCTTACCTTTGTTGTTTTGTGGATTGTTGGTGCATATTATCACTTTTAAACATTTTGTTTAGGTTGAGAATACTATTTCTTTCCCTATGTTCTATGTAAGAATGATTGGTTTATGGGTATTGTCAATAAGGGGTACTAGCGCCCCGTGTTAGGTTGTTGGCTCATATGGAAGGAACAAGCCTCTTCAGGGCTATGTATGAGTAATTCTTTTCGATATTACATAGAATAATGTTGTTGTTTTCTTGCCTCATAGGGAGACACTTGAGTCCAGCAAAACAAGGTTAGTCGAAAGCATAAGGGATGCAAGAATTCATGCACCTTTAAGGCATAGGTATAGTGGCCCCCTTCAAGGCATAGGTATCTAGCGGGCCACTAGGCAAGCTAGGAAAATCTTTCTCCCAAAATTCAGGAAAAAGTTGAATCTTTGCTCAATTGATTCAAGAAGAAATGTCAACACACGTAATCAAAATGAATCATGGTAGAGTTCTAAGATTGGGTCGATGATTTTGGGATTTATTGATCATGGGATACCAAGGTGTTTACAAAAATGGAGTTTTATTGGTGAGCTAAAACACTAATAACCATTTATCTAGAGAAATTGAAATTATATGAACGCCAATTTGTTAATAGAATTTGGAGATTGGAGGTGAAATTTAGCATACCCCACTAGGTGATCTTTGGCTTAGGTTCATAATTCATTGTGAATGATATCATAAAGAGGAGGAGAACATGGAGCTCTTGAGGACATTTACCTCCAAAGGAACTAGTTCCAATTCCATTATCATAGAGGATGAGCTAAAACATAAAAAACTTTGCAAAGGAAGGGGACATGAGGCATCCCCTTAGTAAAACCCTCCTCAAATGCCCTCTTGAATTTCCTAGTTTGTTTGTTTATTTCTTGCATGTCTCCCTAATTATGCTCATGAATAGTAATTTATTTGCTTACTACTATAGATGTTAGTTTAGTTATCTTTATGGCTAAGTTAGATTTTCACTATACATTTAGTTGTTTTTTATTAATTTGTTGGACATATAAATGAGGTTTGATTCCCTTTATGGCTAAGTTGTATTCTTAAGATAAATTTTCAAAACTTTTGTTGTTATTTTTGATTAACTGATTGGACATATAACTCAGGTTTGGTTTCCATTTTGAGATACCTTAACCACTAGTACTATTTCTTGTGTACTATAAATTAGTCCAATTTACTGTATATGTGTGAAAAAATAGGTTGAAAACAACTTTATTTTACATATTTTTAAATGAAAAATAAAAAAATGTATTTATTTATTTTAATAATTGATAAAATTATAACAATTCTTGATCGTGATGGGTTAACCACTTTTAAAACAAATAATGTCAAATATTTTGAAATTAAAATTTAAAGTAAATATTCACAATTATTTTTAAAAAGATACCAATTTTGAAAAAGAAGAGGGGTATCTTTTTAAAAATAAATTGTAAATATTTACTTTAAATTTTAATAGCCATTTATCTAGAGAAATTGAAATTATATGAACTTCAATTTGTTGATAGAATTTGGAGATTGGAGGTGAAATTTAGCATACCCCACTAAGTGATCTTTGGCTTAAGTTCATAATTCATGGTGAAGGATATCATAAAGAGGAGGAGAACATGGAGCTCTTGAAGACATTTACTTCCAAAGGAACTAGTTCCAATTCCATTATCATAGAGGATGAGCTAACGCATCAAAACCTTTGGAAAGGAAGGGGACATGAGGCATCCTCTTAGTAAAACCATCCTCAAATGCCCTCTTGAATTTCCTAGTTTGTTTGTTTATTTATTGCATGTCTCCCTGATTATCTTCATGAATAGTAATTTATTTGCTTACTAGTATAGATGTTAGCTTAGTTATCTTTATGGCTAAGTTACATTTTCAAGATACATTTAGTTATTTTTTATTAATATGTTGGACATCTAAATGAGGTTTGATTCTCTTTATGCTAAGTTGGATTGTCAAAATAAATTTTCAAAACTTTTGTTGTTATTTTTTATTAATGATTGGACATATAACTCAGGTTTGGTTTCGAGATACCTTAACCACAAGTACTATTTTTTGTATACTATAAATTAGTCCAATTTACTGTATATGTGTGAAAAAATAGGTTGAAAACAACTTTATTTTACATATTTTTAAATGAAAAATAACAAAAAAATGTATTATTTATTTTAGTATTTTATTTTTATAATTGAAAAATTTATAAAAATTTATTTTACATATTTTAAAATGAAAAATAATAAAAAATGTATTTATTTATTTTAATATTTTATTTTTATAATTGAAAATTTTATAAAAATTCTTGATCGTGATGGGTTAACCACTTTTAAAATAAATAATGTCAAATATTTTGAAATTAAAATTTAAAGTAAATATTTGCAAATTATTTTAAAAAAGAAGAGGGGTATCTTTCAATTTCATATATATATATATATATATATATATATATATATATATATATATATATATATATATATATATATATATATTTATAATATTTTCAGAAAAAAATCTAATTTATATTAACATTAATAATAAGTACCCAATAATTTTAATAATATAATATTATGAAAAAAAAATTATATTATATCAAACAAAATATATATATAAAACTGATATTAACATAAAATATATTAAAAGAAAATGTTAAAATAATAAATGGAAATTATAGATATAATATATTAAGGTAATAAATAATTTATCGAATTTGATATTTGGTTCCATTATGATGTTATTTTTTTTATTATAAAAATATTAAGAAAATGAAATATTAAAATTATAATCACATAATAATTATAATTTTTGGATGTGGATATATGTGAGCATCAACTAGTAGGGCACATGTCCCATACGAGTGTTGCATGACAAATCGAAGGGAATGCAGTGGTAGCCATTCCCTAACTTCACTTCACGCCTCTTTAATGTGTTACGGTCTTGCATTCTTCGAAAGATGGTAGTTAATTTACCTTTGGTGAACGACATGAATTCAAGCTCAGTTATCACAAACGTTCCTTCTAGCAGGATACAGGTGCAAAGAGGGTTTGTTTGCAAGTGGTCCAGAGTCATTGAGAACTACAACTAGCTCTCACAAGCCAGTAGGAAATTCCTCACTTTGATCATTCTGGTCCGAGAGAGAGACCACACCAGATGGGGTGGTAGGGGACGAGGTTGTCAACCTCTCCCTCATGGCATGCTTAGGGGGAAGAGGAATTCGATGAGGAAATTCCAATCCATATTTGTAGACTCATGGCCGCCATGGAGGCTGAGGAGCGACGTAACACTAGCAATTCTCTCTAGGTTTTTAGGAACTTGTTGGCCAAACAACTCAAGGATGAAGAGGAAATCAAAGAATAATATGAAAGTAAAATGGTTGAGGCCAATGCATTTCTAGTTCACATGTGAATGACACTCTAGAACTTGGCGCAAATGATGAAGATCCCCTTTCCTCCTCCTCCGCTAACATATTTCAACTCTCATGGCATATCTGAAGAGAAGGTATCCTCCCACTAGGGACATAAACCCTCTCCTAAGGAACACCCTGAATCACAATAAAAAAAAGTTGAAGGTGTTGACCAACCACAGTTCTCCAGCTCTGGGGAAATAAATATCGATCTTGTCTAGTTAGGTCAAAGCGAAGGGCACTTCAAAGGGTGAGGCCTCCAGGAATCTAGAGGACTCCTACATAGGGAGGGCTTACATTGAATGGGAGCAGCCTCCCTAGATTTCAAAAGGCTATGATGATCCAATTTTGTATCTCGAGTTGTAGAAGAGAGAAAATAAGGAAAAAAGACAGTCGATCAAGGTGACATTGGTGATGACCCAACCAATTCCACCCAAATTTAGCCCCCACACATGACTTCTCTCCGGGATTAAGCTCTCTCAAAGGTTTCTACTCACTTGTAGCTTTGCTATTCTAGTTTTTCTAGTTCCTAAATGTTTATTCGAAGTTTTGCTACCCATGGTCTATGTATTGCACTCGAACTCTTCAAAAGGCCATCTATTTTTCCAGTTTTAGGAAACCGGCTCTAGCTTCAAGTTTCCTAATTTTATTTGTATCTATGTTTACATTCAGACTCCAAGTTTTGTGGGATATCGACTTGTTTCCCTCTCATGGGTAGACGACCTCCACTTGGCTCCATTATTCACATTTTGGTGATGCACACAGAAAACTCCAATTTTGCAACTCTATAATCTATGCACATTTATGATAATATAAAAAATGTTACTTAATTAAAAAAACAAAAACACATAATAAATATAATATGATATAATAAAATAATTATTTTACATATTTAATAATTTTTTTTAATAAAAAATTTATTAAATAATTTAAATTAAAAAATAAAATAAAATTATAATAGAATTGTCCTCTTCTCTTGAATTAGTAATAATATAAATATATGAAAATTCTTAATAAACTCACTTAGGAAAGATTAAAGATTCAATAAAACTTAAAACATCTAAGAAATAAAGATAATCCATAAAGCTTACTTTTGGTATATATCTTGAGGAAAAAATGGTAAATAATATAATTAGTATGGAGTATTTTTATAAGTTAGCAGATTGATTATTATATTTTAAATTTTATAATAATAATATAAATAATGTAATATTAAGGTAAATAATTTAAATTTAATTAAATGGCAGGGAGGGGTTGGTGTTTACATTTTTTCATGAGGTTTTCTTCAAGGGTTTCATTTAAATGGATTTCTGCAGTTTTTTTTGTAAGCGTCTTTTTTTCATTATTCGAGGGGTTCAAGGATTTTTCTCCTCACTATCATTGGAGTGCATGTCAAATCCGTTGCATGATTTTTTTGACGTCGTCTAACTACCGTATCGAGTCTTTTCTATGTGGATCTAAGCTTGATCAATAAAAATGATTTATGGTTGACCCCATGCAACATGTCTTACTCATGGGATAACTAGGTGGAATATGAGCCTAGTCTACCTCAAAGCCTGGTTTTTCTCTCCTAGAAGGATTTTTCCTTACGTTGTGAATTCCCATTAGAAATCATCGAGGATGCGTCTCCAGGACCTTTCTCTTTAAATTAATTTTGAACAACTGCCTTTTTCATGTTTCTCATCCTTACGATCTTGTCACCTATCTCAATCTTGAGCCTTCTCTTGTGCACAATAATCCAAAATACTTCTCTCCAACATTCGAAGCACATTATAGCTCGTCCCTTGTGTCTGAGACGTTAACCACCTTCCTTTTCTCAGATAGGAATACATGCTCTAAGTAGGAAGAGAAGGTGCATTGAAGAAATAAGGGATTTGTTAGTCTGGTCATAGGTAAGGATATTGATATTTCTCAGATTTTGGACTATGTGTAGAAATTTGAATAACTGATATGTTATCCACCGAGATTCTCCTGATCACACACTATTTTATCTTCATGCACAATACAAAATATCTTCTACCATTGATCATTATATGCAGAAATAAAATCAATTGCATGTACACATTAAAACCATAAAAATTCACACATATGAACACAGTATTTCATGGGAAAGCTTAAAGCTGAAAACCCCCAACTATCTGTATATTATATATGTCATAGAGATCATGTAACAATCATCATACAAAGCTCCTCACAAGCTCTTAGTACAATCTCCAATTGCTACACACTAATCAAGCCCCGATCTTGCAAATCCCATGCACCGATCTTTGCCAACCCTTAGCCTGCCTCTACTGCGTAATCACTGCTGAAGAATAGCTCATGATGAGCTTGAATTACCCCAGCCTTGCTCATGCAGTATTTAAAGGAATCTCTACTGAGTGTTGGATGCAAACCATGCATCACTTATAGTCACAACTGATAGTCACACTGCTCTTTCACCTATCTCTCCACTGGTCTCCAGACGCCATGCAGGTTGACGTGTATTCTTTAGTTGATTAATGATTTTATAATTAGTGAATTAATTAATAATTAATTCACACCACTCTCACTAATTGTATCAATCAATTAAACTAGATAAAAATAGCTCAACTATGTTTATATTAGTTAAACTGAACACAACTCCATTAACTTCCTCAATCAACTCCACCAAACTCTGTCACATGAGTTCTAACCGAAGTATCCATGCAATAGCTCCACATAACCCTCAGGAATAGTGTAATTCCTTCTGTCAGCTTCTGTGCCACATCTGTGCACGTAACTGAAGTGCTCCAAGAGAATAAGATAATGTTTAGAGTCCAAATATTATTAAGAGCTAATAATATTCGACATATCTATTTTTAGACTAGCAATCTAAAAATAGATTCCGCCCAATATGTCTAAAAATAGAAGTCCATCTATTTTTCCAGCTTGACCAACCATCCAAAAATAGCATCCCGCAACTCATAGAATAGATCGACATGTCTAAAAATAGACATAGTCTAAAAATAGACTTTGTGACAAAAATCACCTATGTGGGCCCCACCTAGTTTAGGTGATCATTTTCCAACTAGGATCAAGGATGATGTTTCAGGATGCCTCCTTCACTGTTTCTTGTTGCAATCTTCAACATTATGTGAGTAAAACCATTGTTGGTTAGTTTAGTGATAATTCGGTGTAGGATTTTGCTTTAGGTTCTTAGATTTTAGACTTATAGAAACACTCGATAGTATATGTGCCCCCCTATCATATCTTGATTAGGGGTTGTGTTAGGTCCCTATATTACTAGTGTAGTCCCATATTGTGTTAGTGTAGCCCCCTTATTGTTGTTATTGTTGTACCTTTGTAGTCCCCATATTATTATTATTGTGCCTGATAAAACCCCACTATTGTTATTGTTGTGCTATTGTTAGGTCGGCTAGTATTATATTGTGACCCCATGGACTCCTATATATAGAAAAGAGGTTTTTTCATTTGTATCATCCAAGAATTATTCATTTATGTAATGTAAAGGAGGTTGTCCCCTCAAAGTGGCTTATTTCTAAGGCATTGAACTCTCTTTTCTACTATTTTTGGAGCCGGTTTCATAACATTTGGTATCAGAGATTTGGTAACTAGGGTTTCACTGCTCCAAACAGATCATCATGAATTTTTCGCTATAAATTATTTTCTAAGAAGGTTTAGAAGCTGAAATTTTTACCACGTGAAGCCAAAATCCTGAGGAACTTCGTGTAAAAATTTTAGATCTTGGTTCACAATATTTTCAGAGATATGATCTATGGGAGTCAGGGTTTTTTCAGGATCCTGAATTTCATCTCAAAGAGGTGACCATGGTAAAATCGTCATAACTCTCTCTTTGAGCATCCGATTAGAATTCTGTAAAAATTGGAAAAAATTACACTGACTATAGTTTCTTGTGTACAAATTTCAGAGCCAAAGGAGGAAACATTGACACGTGGCACACCGTACAAGTTCTTTCTACTGAACTAGTCCATAATTATGTCATTGTGAGAGATTGGGCATAAATTTGACTTGAAGAATCCAAATTAGGTCAGACCCATGGCATTATAAAGTAGACTCAAAGGGCTACTACAGTACCAAAGCTCAAATATTGTGGATACAAAATTACAGAGATACGTTAGTTTCAATATAGACCTCCTAAAAGACAAGAAAATTGTGTGTATTTTTTAAATCAAGTTTGCACAACTTTTGTTTGAAAAATTAGTTTGAAGTGATTCCAAGGGTATATTAAAGCATAGATATCAGTATTAAGTTATATGATTCCTCCCAAAAATATGTCCACACCCATTAAGCTCTCAGAAGGCTATACTATGACTCGTGAAGATGATGAATTAGAGTATGATATATCAAAATTATGGTACCAAGTGCAACAAATTTTGATCTTACAAAGAGTAATAAAATATGACATAGATGGTTGAAAAGCAGAAATGAAGGCTAAGATGGATAGTTTCAAGGATCAAATGAAAGCTAATATGGATGATAAATTAGTGGAAGATCACATCAAGCATCAACAACAAGTTCTCCAACTCTCAAAGGATAACGTAACTTTGGTTCATAATCGAATGAAACAACATGAAGATCAACAGCGCAGTGAGAGAAGTTATGAAGCAGACATAAAAACAAGAACTTGACAACTACAAAATCGATCAATTTCAGAGTATCTCAGCAAGTGGAAGAACTTACCCGTTGAAGATTCCACATGGGAGGATGAGAATTTTATACATAAGCATCAAGAAATAATTAATCGTTGAGGAAAACACTTGTTTAAAGGAGAGGGGCATGTTAGGTCCCTATATTACTAGTGTAGTCCCTTATTGTTGTTAGTGTAGCCCCCTTATTGTTATTGTTGTACCCTGTAGTCCCCATATTGTTATTATTGTGCCCCATAAAACCCCACTATTGTTATTGTTGTGCCCTTACATTATTATTGTTAGGTCGGCTAGGATTATATTGTGACCCCATGGACTCCTATATATAGAAAGGAGGTTTTTCCATTTGTATCATCCAAGAATTGTTCATTTATGTAATGTAAAAGAGGTTATCCCCTCGAAGTGGCTTATTTATAAGGCTTTGATCTCTCTTTTCGTATAATTTTGGAGCTGGTTTCATAACATGTTGGATAAATTCTGTCTTTTGCAATGAAGTAGATTATTCATGTATTCTAGGTTTGAACTAGAGTTGGGGCCATGTAGGGTTGAAGCTGAATAGTTGGATTGTAGATTTTGATCTAGCATGGGAGTGAGTTGGCGTGATGAAGGGTTAGCTAATCCTTCCAAGGTTACACTTTCCCTTTTAGACCTCTAAGGTTTTGAGGGAAATTTGAAATAAATTGGGCTCCTTTGTTAGCCTAGAAAATGACTAGTAGTCTAAGAAAAAACCCAGGTGGGAATGGATCCAAATTGAAAAAATATTAAAGGAAGGCCTCATGGTTAAATTGGAGTTGAATTTGAATGGGTTAATATAGAATGAAAATAGTGTATTAGATACAAAAGAGAAATGATTTTACGTTATGGTAATGATTTTATTATCACACCCTGGTCTATTTTATCATTCAAACCTAATAAGATGCCTATTTTAATGATTTTTCTAGTATGAAAAATGTTTGTGTCATGCTCAATATATTATATAATTTTTTCTTGGATAGGGTGTTAGGGAGGATTATGGAAATTGGGTAGAGCATGTGATAACCATCTAAGCTCATGCAATAGTACTTGAGTTTTTCCATTTGTGCTCATGATTGATAATGTAGGAAAAGGTATTGGTTTGTGTGAGATGAATAGTCAGTTTAATTATGGTTAATCATATTTCATTAATATTGATGACACTAGGATGGGGTGGGTTATGATTTTAACTTGTTGTAGTGGATAGGATGTAAAGAAATGATTAAGATACTTTAAATAGGTTTAGCCTTGAACTTTTTTGTTTTTGAGTAATAATTATGTTTTCTAAGTATGGAGGGGTTTTCGTAGTGCATTATATTAGATATCATTTTTTGGGATTCAAATGCGTTAAGTAATTCATTCATCTATGACAATTTCCATGAGAGGTAGTTGTAACTGACTATTTTCTCATGATTTTTTAATATTCCACTTAGTATTCATTACATCGGGTGATGCTCACAGGGGTGAGGAAGTAGGATTGAAACTAGTGAAATGAATCACATAGCATCAATCATCACTTCCAGGGCTTGCACCCGATAACCAGGACTTCTTGGGAGGTCACCCATCCCAGATCGCCTTTGGCTCAAACGCACTTAACTGTGGAGTTTTCCCCACAATCAAGCCCACTTAGCTTGCTACCCCATTTGCAAAACCTTAACAAGTATTGTGCCTCATGAACCATTCACATAGAGCTCCATTTACTCTTTGTATTTAATTATTGATGGGTTTTCGCAGTGCATTATATTACATATCATTTTTTGGGATTCAATTGCATTAAGTCATTCATCTATGACCATTTCCATGAGAGGTAGTCGTAACTCACTATTTTCTCATGATTTTTAAATAGTCCACTTAGCACTCATTGCATCGAGTGATGCTCACAGGGGTGAAGAAGTGGGATTGAAACTAGTGAAATGAATCACATAGTGTCAATCATAACTTCCGAGGCTTACAACTAATACCCATGACTTCCCGGGAGGTCACCCATCCCAGATCGCCTATGGCTCAAGCACGCTGGAATGGGTGACCTCCCGGGAAGTCCTAGTTACTGGGTGCAAGCCCTGAAAGTGATGATTGACGCTATGTGATTCATTTCACTAGTTTCAATCCCACTTCTTCACCCATGTGAGCATTAGCCGATGAAATGAGTGCTAAGTGGACTATTCAAAAATCATGAGAAAATAGTCAGTTACGACTACCTCCCATGGAAATGGTCATAGATGAATGAATTACTTAACGTAGTTGAATCCAAAAAAATGATATCTAATTATGTTTTCCTCTTATTTGTTTGTATTTATTTGGTTAACATTGTTAGCCTTAGCATCTCTTTGGTCCCCATGTTGTTTTTTTTTTGTTGGGTTTACTCTTTTTAGTTAACGTTATTAGCCTTTGGTACCTTTTCATCACTGTCTTTATTATTGTGTTCATTGTTGGTGTGTATTGCCACTTTTAAGGATTTTGTTTAAGGTGACATTATTATTCTAGGATCTATCTCTATGATATTCAAATAAATTATTGAACTAATTTAAGTGGGGTTTTCCTCAAAATTATGGTTGGTTTTAAGTAATAACTATGTTTTTAGTCTTTGGTCACTATATTTGTTGTTTTGTGGGTGGTTTGTTTGTCTCTATTAGGTTAACATTTTTAACCTTTGGGATTCTTTCATCCCCATATTTGTTCATTTGTTGATTTTTGGTGTGTATTATCACTTTTAAGCATTTTGTTTAGGGTGACATTATTATTCTAGGATCTAGTTCTTTCTTATTTTTCCATGTAAGCATGGTTAGTTTATGGTTATTGTCCCAAAGACTTACTAGCAGTCTAGCACCCCATCTCCCTTAATAGGTTGTTGGAGAAGGAACATGGCCTCTCTAGTGTTATGTTTGAGTATTTCCTTTGGGGCATTACATAGACTAATGATGTTGTTGTGATGGATCATGAAGAGACACATGTTTCCAACATAATGGGGCTAGTCGAAGGCATAGGGGTTAAAGGCATTTTCACATGTGTGCCTCTACACCTTCATGGCATAGGTATCTAGAGGGCCATTAAATAAGCTAGGAAATGCCTTTATCGAAATATTTCACCCAAAATTCAAGACAAAGTCGAGCCTTTGATCAATTTAATCAAGAAAAGATGTCAATGCACACCATCATAATGCATCATGATAGAGTTCTAGGGATGGGTTGATGATACTATGATTTCTCAATCATGGGATACCAAAGTGTTTACAAAAATGGAGTTTTATTGGTTGGTTAAAATGCCAATAACCATTTCTCTAGAGAAGTTGAAATTATATGAATGTCAATTTGTTGATAATATTTAGAGGTTGGAGGTGAAATTTAGCATACTCTACTAGGTGATTTTGGGCTTAGCTTCATAATTCATGGTGAAGGATCTCAGATGAGGAGAGCATGGAGCTCTTGAGCACATATACATCCACAATAACTAGCTCCAATCCCATCGTCTTAGAGGATAAAATAAAGGATCAAAACCTTTGTAATGGAATGGGACATGAACCCTCATCACATTCACTCTTAAATTTCGTTGTTTCTTTCTTTCCTTCTTTCATGTCTCCCTAATGCTCATGAATAGTAATTTTTTGATTACTAGTATAAATGCTATCTTAGTTCTCTTTATGGCTAAGTTGGGCTGTCAAGATACATTTTTAGAACTTGTTAGTTACTTTTGATTAATTGGTTGGACATCTAAAGGAAGTTTGATTCTCTTTATGGCTAAGTTGGATTTTCAAGATGCATTTTCAAAACTTGATGGTTAGTTTTGATTAAGTGATGGGACATCTGTTTGGTTTCCATTCTGAGAGACCTTAACCATTTATACTTGTATTATTTCTTGTATAATATAAATTAGTCCAATTTACTGTATATGTATGTAAAAAAATAGATTTAAAACAATTTTGATTTACAAATTTTTAAATCAAAATTAATAAAAAATCTATTTATTTATTTTAATAGTTTATTTTAATTTTAAAAATTTTCTAATATGTTAACCACTTTTAAAAAAAATAATGTCAAATATTTTAAAATTAAAATTTAATGTGCACATTTGCAATCTAATAAAAAAAATATCTTTCAAAATTATATATATATAAACTAGAATTTCAATATTTATTTAATGTATAATTTTATTAGAAAATTATTGCATTTATTTATTATTTTAAAATATTTATTTTTAAAAATAATAATTTTTTTTGGTTATTTCTATTAATATTAATAATAAATTTTTAATATTTTAATAATATAATATTATGAATTTTTTCTCTTTCATACTTATAATGTTAAAATAATAAGTTAAAATTATAGATATAATATAAAATGTTAAAATAATAAGATAAAATTATAAATATAATATATTAAGGTAATAAGTATTTTATCGATTTGATATTTGGTTTGATTATAATATTAAATTATTATTATAAAAATATTAAAAAATATAAATAACATATTAAAATTATAATAACGTAATAATTATAATATAATAAACAAATTATATCATTAATATTAATATTTTAATAATAAATTTATCAGATTATTTTAAATTAAAGATTATAATAAAATTTTCCCGTTCTTTTCGTAATAATTTAAATATGGTATTTCGTAATAAAAGCACTTAGGAACATAGGATTAAGACTAAAGATTTTATAAAATTTAAAACATCTAAAAAAACAGAGATGAGATAATTCATAAAATTTACATTTCCTCCATTTATTTAAAAAAAGGGTAAATAATATAACTAGTATGAAATATTTTTCAAATAAGTTAACAGTTTATTATTACATTTTAAATTAAAAAAAATATAAATAATACAACACTAAATAAATAATTTAAATTTAACTAAGAGGGAGTGGGGCTGGTTTCTGCGATTTTTCATGAGGGGCTTTCCATGGGTTTGTAAAGGGAGTTTTGCAGTTTTTTGTGAGGGGTTTTTTTTCGTATTATCCGAGGGGCCTATAGAACTTTCTTCGTTGCTATCATCAGAGTGTGTTGCATATCTGCTACACGATTTTTTTGACATCACTTGGATATTGTATCTAATCTGTGTTGTGTGGATATGAGTGTGATTAATAAAAATGGTTTGTAGGATGGTCCCATGCAACGTGTCTTACTGGTGGGAGGATCAGGTGGAATACGAGCCCAATCCACATCAAAGCCTGTTTTTTCACTCCTAGAAGGATTTTCACTTGCATCATGAACTCCCCATGGCATCTTTCGAGGATGTGTCTCTAGGACCTTTCTCTTTTAATGCATTATGAAAAAATGGATTTTACTTGTTTCTCATCGTTAGGATCTTGCCACCTTTCTCTATCTTGAGCCTTCTCTTACACATGATGATCCAAAATAGTTTGTTCCAACATTCAAAGCACATTGAAGCTTGTCTCTTATGTCTGAGCCCTTAGCTGAAAGTGTGCCTCCCCTTTCTCAGACATGATTATATGCTCTAGGTAGGAAAAGGAGGTGCATTTGAAGGCACAATGGTTTTTTTAGTCTGGTTGTAGCTAAGGATATCGAGATTTCTCACTTTATGGACTATGTGAGTAAAACCCTAGTTGGTCAGTTTAGCGGTAATTTAATGCAGGCTTCGACATTATATTCTTGGATTTTATAATTTTTGAATCCACTGATAGTGTATGTGCCATATTAGGGGTTGGTTGTATTTTGTCTTTTGCAATGAATTAGATTGATCATGTATTCTAGGCTTGAACTAGAGTTGGGACCATGAAGGGTTGACACTACATAGTTGGATTGTAGTTTTTGATCCAACATGGGAGTCAGTTGATGTGATGAATGTTTTGGAAATCCTTCCAAGGTTTCCTTTTCCCTTTTATAACTCTAATATTTTAAGGGCAATGGGAAATAAATTGTGCTCCTTTGTTAGCCTAGAAAATGACTAGTAGTCTGAGAAATACCATAGGTGGGCATGGATACAAATTGAACCAAGATTAAAGGAAGACCTCATGGCTGAATTTGAACGGGTTCAGATGGAATCAGAATTTGTATTGTTGGAAGCTCCCTTTATGGAGCTTCTACTTTCATGAGACTGGTCATATTTAGGTGGACTATAAAAGGATTGGGCCATGTTCCTCATATTCATAAAAAAAATAAAGGTTTGAAGGTTTTTATTTCTTCTGTCCCTGAAGTTTCATCATAGGGGTCACCTTCTTTAGTTTTAGAGGTTCCCACAACCCTTCCACCTCCATCCTCATCAGGCATCTCAAAGGATTCTTCAATCTCCTTTGGTATGGATTATGATCCCTTTTTCCCCTTCTTCATTCACATCTTCCTCTTCCTCCCTTCCTTTAGGGTACTTTCCTTGCTCTATCTTTGGGGTTCTCTACCTGGTGATTCCCCTTGGGTTATCCTCCCTTCTTTTCTCTTCTTCTCCTTGCCCAGTGGTTCCTAAGGTATTTTTTTCCCTCGGTCCCCTATTCAATTCCCTCTTCTGATTTAATGGTCCCTACTTGAGTTTATGAAGGAAAGAAGAGCTATTCTCTTTGGCATCTGGTTAAACTTATGGATTTACCTCATTTAAGTGGCGTGTTAGCTATTGATTCCCTCCCTACCAATCCAATAGGGAAAAAATCAACTTAATCAAATCTTAGGAATTTTTTTTGTTGGGTGTTAAGGGAAAACAAGTCTCAATTTCTTGGGCCCTTAGAGATAGAAATTCCCTTTCCAAAGGATTAGGATTATGATTTATTTCGTTGTAAGGGATCTTAGGGGTGATAAAAAAAAATATCCCTAAAAAGGCACATTGTGAGTAAAAATATTGATAAAAAAACTACCAACATAATAAGAACTATAACGTCAAAGCGATAACTCCAGCCCAAAAGCCATCATTTTTTGCAAAAAAAAAACATGAAAAAACATCTTGAAATGAAAAGTGTTGATGCTACATCAACGTTTTTTTTGGGTTAAAATTCCAAGTGTTTTTTAGTAACAACGTTAAAAACCAAAAATTTTGTGCAATAAACATGAAAAAACACCTAAAAAAAAGTGTTGATGTTGGATCAACAATTTTTTTTGCGTGTTAAAATTCCGATTATTTTTTACCAATGATGTTAAAAGCTATTTTTTTCTGCAATAAACATGAAAAAACAACCTAAAATCTAAAAGTTTTGATGTTGCATCATTTTTTTTTATTTTAATTTTTAATTTTTAAGTTAAATTTCCAACATTTTTTAGGAATGACATTAAAAACAAAATATCATGACTCTGAAAATCTATAAAATACCAATAGTTTTGAATGATAGCGTTAAAATAAAATAATACGACTCCAAAAAACCTAAAGTTTCATCAATTTTCAACCATGATGTTAAAGATAAATATCATGACTCTAAAAAAAAAATTGACATTTTTCAATTATGGTGTTAAATATAAAATATCTAGACTAGAAAAAAAATTAAGATTTCAACATTTTTCACCCATGGAATTAAAAAAAGATATTATGACGATTAAAATATTAAATTTTCAACATATTTCAAGGCCAAATATTATGACTAAAAAAACTTTAAAAATGAATTCCTAAAACAAAGTGTCATTATATTAGGAGTATTTTTATTTTTATTTTAAATATTAAAAATATAACTCTTTGGAAATCTTAGCCTAAGAAAAATTGACACTTTGCAACGAAAAATTAAAAACCAACCATCCAATTAACATGCAGTGGGGACAAACTTGACCCATTGCAATAAACTTAAAAATCAACCATATAATTGACACACAGTGGAGGATTCAACTATCAAATTGGCACATAGTGGGGTTGGGTTACTAGTTGAGTGTCGAAACAAACCCCACAACCCAAGAAAAGATTAAAAAAACTTAGTAGATGAATAAATAAATATAAAAAAAGAACTAAAATTATAAGTGGAAACAAAAAAAATAATAAATAATAAAAACAAAAACAAAACTTAAATGATTATATATATGTATATATATATATATATATATATATATATATATATATATATATATTAATGTTGTGTGCATGATTTATGTCCTACATTTCGAGTGGTATCACCACCCATCATCAGGAAATCAAGTAAAGCATGATAGATCGAAAAATAGTGCTTGTGTATTTATAAAGAAAAATCAACTACTGACCATTAATATGACAGTTAAATTTTTTTTTAAAGAAAATAAAATATGATCCCTCCACTCTTAATCTTCTTGAAAAAGGATTCAATTATGTTATTGGCCCCCAAATATTCCCGGTTGAGGAAATATTATGTTCGATTGAATCCATCACTAAGGTATTTCCATTTCATAAAGAGAATGAAATTAGATATGAAAGTGGTAGAATTTTAAAGAAAGAAAATCCCCCCTGGTTGAACATACATAAATAGGAGTTAATCACTATCAAAGAGATTAACAAAAACCCACACATCTTTATCCTAAAAGTGGATAAAGGAAACACTACTGTTATAATGAATTCCTCTTATTATGAAGCAAAAATTCATGAGCACTTGGCGACCTCTACTTACTGATTGCTCCCTAAAAATCCTATTAATCATGTCACTAACCTGGTAACCCAAGCTAAAAAATCCTTGTACATTGATCCTCTTATTCAGAACTGGGTCATCCCTCAACATTCCGTGACCCCTAGAAATTATGGGAAACTAAAGATGCATAAAAATTATTTTCCTTTAAGACCCACGGTGAGTGGTATTGGAGCCCCCACTCATGCACCCTCTCGCTGACTAGCCTCCAAGGTTCAACCCTTCTTTGGGACATCTGATTCTTTTTTAAATACTCCTCCCACTTCATCCAAAAATACAAAATCATTCATATTGACCCGAATGACATGATGGTTAGCTTTGATGTCATCTCCCTCTTTACCAAAATCAATATTCCTAAAGCCTTATAATTAATCTCTAAGTTAGTCGAAACCGAAACCCTTAACCTTATTATAATATGATTATCCTCCACCTTATTCTCCTATAATTGAATTTAATATGACTAGACATAGGGAACAAAAATGGGATCCTCCCTTTCTCCAGTCATTACAAATATATTTACGAAACATTTTGAGTCTATGGTCCTTAATTCTTGGCATTTGAAATCTTAATGTTGGTACATGTTTGTTGACGACACATTCATAATGTGGCCTCATGAGCTTCCTGACATCCAAGTTTTTCTCCATCACCTCAATAAACTTTCCCCACACATCCAATTTAGAATGAAATTAGAAGAGCATTCCTCCATTCCCTTTATGGATTTCCTTGTTTCTCGTCTCTCTTATGGCCCCCTTTCCTTCCAAGTGTATCGCAATAAAACATCACACTAAGAAATACATCCATTCTAACTCTGATCATCACCCCATGAAGAAGACAACCACCCTTAAAAACCTATTCATTAGATCTCTAAAAAACTTAGAGAAATTGTGAGATATAAAATGGGCCTCCCTAAGGAATATTATAAAATAAGATTGGAAATAATAAATTAAGATTAGATTACATCATAAAATTTTAGAGGGAAAAAGAAAAAGCTAAATTTTCTATTCATATTCTCAACTTATCTCCCTATGATTTTACTTAAATATTGAGCGGGAGAACTTGTTGGATGCAAAATATAATTTCTGATCCAAGCAGTACCCATGTTTAATACTTTGGATGGACCATGCTACATGAAAAATGAGAAATACATGAAAAAACATTATTGTAATCATGTTTTTCATGTATTTTTTATTTTTCGTGTAGCTGGGTCCATCAAAAGTATGAAACATGGGTACTCCTTAGATGAAGAATTATATTTTGCATCTCACAAGTGCTCCCGCTCAAGATTGGAGTAAAATCAGAGGGAGATAAGTTGATAATACGAGTTTAAAATTTATTTATGTCTTTTAATCTTTTTACCTTTTTACTCCAAAAATGGTGAATCATCCCTAATGGTTGACATCAACATTTTGAATCCTATTTGTTCTTATAAATTTGATTTTGGTTGTAAATATTTGTTTTGAGGCCCATTTTATAATTCAAAATTTCTCTAATGTTTATGATTATCAATTTCCAGCCTCCGAGAGAGCTCACCTAACCAAATCCCTGAATTAAAAATGGTTACTCTATTTCCCAAATCAATAAAAAACTTAAATATTATTTCTCTCATCACCTCCCCAAACAAACCCTTCCCCCTCCTAGGGATCTCCTCTCTCTCCCTTACATAAAAGGCACCGCTAATATCATTTCCAAATTCTTAGAAAAAAAATGTCAAAATATTATTTAAACCGAAAAAAAACCTTAAAACTATTATTCAAGTATCCCAAGGATAGGATTTATCCAATGTTGAGTCCTAGAGTCTACCAAATTCCTTGTTCATTTGGCAAGTCCTACATTGACCAAATTGGTAGGTCCTTTAAAGCTCAGTTAAAGGAGCACATCACCGATACTTCCCACAACCGTGTTTTAAAGTGAGATATGGCTGAACATTCCTTCAAGGCCAAGCACTTGAACAAACTACAATACTTTCTCCTGCACCTTTCCAGTATATTCGCCTCATTCGTGAAGACTTAAATAATGAAAAGCACCCAAATAATATCTATATATAATATATGTACACGCTCAATGATTGATGGAAACCTATTATCCACCACCTCAGTCATTAATCTAGCCTTTCCCTTTCCTATTGTCTTCCCTCTTTTTGGCTTCCCCTCTTTCAACACTCCGAGTCGGGAGTCGTGCGACCGAGTCATAATGGGCGTGCCCAAGTCTGATGGGCGCCCATGTTGGACCGACTTGGGTGGAGCACGTGACTTAGAGTTGCGTTTGATTATGTGTGATGATGGATGCACACATAGGGGGCATGCCATGTTTGGTGGGCGCTTGCCCATAACAACGAGCAACTGTGTGGAGTGACAAATGGGTGAGTCATGCGACAAGTAAAAATTAGGCGAGTTGTGTGACATGTGACAAGTGGACGAGTGGGCCATCATTGGATGTGTTTTGGATGGTGTGAATGATTAGCAAGCGATCATTGTGCGAGGGGCGTAATGGGCGACCCGAGTCAGGCACCCGAGCGGGCGAACATCGACGACGGGTGAGGTGCCCATGTGGAGGCCATGTCATAGGTAGCGGTTGAGTGGACGAGTTACATGCAATGGGCTGACCCATGGTACATAGTGTTGGGATGCATATATACAAAGAGGTGTGTCGACATTAATTGGAAGGTTGATCAAATTTTATGTGGTTGGGCCAACCCATGCCCATATGATAGGACACGTCGGTTGGATGGTAATCGACCATGGCATGTGGAATATAGATATGAAATGTGATGATGGAATTTGGAATCATTGAATTGGAGCATTAAAAAAAATAAAAAAACATATAATCGCAAAGATATCTGAAAAGGGTTAAGCTACAAGCGGGTGCACGGAAGGGCGGACCAAAGTTAGCGCAGGCGAAGAAATTCAGGGTTTTTGGGCATGGGCTGAATGCAGGTTAGAGTTTCATGTTAGAAAATCATGTTGAGAGCTGAATGGGCCACCATTGTAGTAATTTCACATACTGTTTGAGTCATGAAGAACCCTACTGTGTATATTGTGGGCTGAAAACAAGTTGGGCATGACCCGACTGTGTGGTGCGACAGTGTTGTAAACAGTCAGGCGGTGCGAGTCATGGGAAGAGGTGACCTAGGTGACCTGAGGCCACTAGGATGGACCTACAGACGGGCACACCCATGTTGTAGAGTTTAGTAAATGGTGATACGCGTAGTATGAGTGTGGGCAGAGTGCTCAGGTAAGGAACGAGAGTGTGTAGGTTAATACGACAAGAAGTCAATGTGTGGAGAAAAGGTCACAGGCTGATTGGAGTTCTACCCTTATGCAGGAACATGCTTGAAAAAAAAGGTAGTTGCATTTGGTGCGAATGACTGGTTTGGAAATTGTGTAGGCCAGTTTTGCACACTACACGAATTTGTATATTATTATTTTATACAATTGAATTATAGAATTATTGAAGTATTGGAAAGACTCATATTATAAGGAAGTTTCTCCTCCCACATATGTTTATGTGTGTGATATTTTTATGATTTCCACTGTGAATTTATATGGTTAAATAAAGAAATATAATTCCACTACATTGATAACAATTTTAAAATAATTGTCTAAGTGTTGGTTTAGACGTATTCCATATACTTGAGTATTGGTTAAAAGAAAAAGTATGGTGGTATCACACCTGCCAATACATGGCTGGAAGAGTACCACATGAATAGGTTCGTGGTAGATGGTATCAAAGATTGATTAGTGGCTAGTCGAGCTATGTTGAAGTATTCAGAAAAGTGATATATTTTCTACTTCATGATAGATGGTAACAAATAGTATATATTGAAGATTGAAGCTGATAGGTACAACAAGAAGGGCCGCAATTGGTATTGAAGCTTGAGAATTGCATTAGTTGGTCATAGTGTGACATTAGGAAGTTCGACAGGGACATGTTTGCAGGGTCAAAGTTGAAAAAGATAGTGTATGGTCTTAACACGATCAAAGGAAAAATTGATGGTAGAAAATGTGGAAGAACCTCAGGTGACAAGTGAATCTAACATGAATCCCAATAAAATTTTCATGGATAAAGTGTTGGATCGTATGGATGAGATGCCTTTAGAGATGCATTCATTGAAAGCCGAGAATGATGAACTTAGAGATAATTTCATGAAGTTGGATCAGGTTCATGATGGGTTCAAGGTAAGATATGAGTACACCGAGCGGCAATATGAACAAATAACGAAGGATGTAAAGGATTTTGAAACAACTAAATATCATGGCATGGACAAGATCGTGAAGCTACAAAAAATTCTTGACGAGGCTTTGAATGAGATATCTATTTTGAAGAAGGCTATTAGGCATGGACTAGTTGGAGGGAATGCTCATGTGAAAGTTAAGGAACCTGATTCCTATGATGGGATAAGGAGTGCAAAGGAACTTGGAAATTTCTTATGGGATATGGAGAAATATTTGGAATGGTTGGAAATTCCTAATGAAGAGGCAAGGGTGAAGGTAGCTACTCAATTATTGAAAAAATATGCTAAGATGTGGTGGAGAAGGAAATAAAACCAGATTGCACATGGTGATGTTGATGATATCACTACATGGGAAGAAATGAAGGAATCTTTGCAAACTCATATTATCGCACAAGATGAGACTTGGGATGCCAGAATGAAGATTAAGTATATTAATAAAATAGTAAGTCTACAGGAATATCAACGAGATTTCTCGAGTGCGATCTTGGAACTAATTGATATGGTAGAAAGAGACAAGGTTTTCAGCTTCATTAATGGATTAAAACCTTGGGCATTCAATGAGGTGAAGAGGAAAAAGATAAAAAATATGGAAGAGGAAATATTTGCATTTGATAGACTGATAAACCGTTATGATGATGGGACTGATCAAGATAAAAAGAAGTTTGATAAAATAAAAGATAATACTACAGGAGGAGCATTCAATATCAAGTGGAAATTCAAAATCAAAGAAACCTATGAAATGCCGGTTGTGTGGAGAAGATCACATGGTGAAGAATTTTGCTTCAAGACTAGAAGTGGTAGTGGTAACTAAATCTGATGTGAATAATAAGAGAGAGGAACCAGTGGTTAGGATAATGTAGCTATTGGGGGCTACAACAGTTGTGGAAGTTGTCCCTAGACATGATCCTAAGAGGAATAAATTGAAATATGTGGACATGAATATTCGATAGGGTACTCTACTCACGATGGTGGAAATTGGTGCGAATCACAACTTCATCAGCGAAGAAGCCACGAGGATATTGGGTTGAATTTTTTTCCAACTCAATCTCATTTTAAAGTGGTGAACTCTCCACTAGATAGAGTAACTGGTATGACAGCAAATATGGAGGTGCGCATTGGTGAGTGGCATGGGCATGTCAACTTTACAGTTGTGTGGATGGAAAATTGTGAAGCAGTATTGGGGATTGAATTTATTAAAAATTATTAAGCTATGATGGTACCACATATAAAGAAGTTGTACATTTACGACATATGGGAGGATGATCAATTGGGAATTCCTATTGTGGAAATTGTGACATCTAGGTGTAAATTGACAACGATGAATGTGGAGGACATCAAGCGGCATGAAGAAATCTATGAGAGGTTTTCCATTGGAAAGAGAAAACTTAAAGATAAGACACCGATTATGAGAGCATTTTCTGATAGTATCCTGGATTTGACAGGCAGGCTAGAGGCAGTGGAAGGAAGAATAAACACAGAAACAAAGATTCAGGGGGAGAGCCGAGAAAAATACATGCGAAGATTGAAAGTGGAAAATATGGATATATGGATTGAGTTGTTATAGAAGGATGATGGAGAGCCTTCAACCTCCTCAATCCCTCCCTCTTTCTAGACTAGAATGGAGATGAGGCTTACTGTCTTCTGCTCATGGAAGTGAGACCTCTTGACATAATGAGCAGACTTTGGGGTGATATGGATAAGATTGAAAATAGGATGCATTGATAGTCATGATGATGTGGGATGCATGCATTCTTGTGAAGGAGATGTTACGGTTCAATTAAATACCCAACTAATAACCATCACAAAGGGATCCAACACATGATATTATTGTAGAGTTATGGTAGGTTTGGAGAATGGAGTAGGTCATGGGGGAGCTATCTGGGTTCCTACATATATAGTATGTGACTTGGAAATGGAGGTTGCTAAGATGTTGTTGTCGAGGACGACACCATTTTTAGAGTGGTGGAGGATGTCAAGACTCTGAGTCAGGAGTCATGCGACTAAGTCATAACATGCATGCCCATGTGCGATGGGTGCCCATGTTGGATGGAATAGGGTAGAGCATGTGACTTGGAGTGACATTTAGTTACGTGCGACGACATGCGCACACATAGCATGCACGCCGTGTTGGGTGGGCTCTCGCCCATAGTGACAAGCGACGTTTTGGAGCAACCAACGAGCGAGTCATGTGACATGTGACTAATGGGTGAGTCATGCGATGAGAGACCGGTGGATGAGTTTTGAATGTTGTGCATGATGAGGGAGTGAGCATTTAGAGAGGGGCGCGTTAGGATACACGAGTTGGGCGCCCACTCGGGTGCACACCCACGATAGGTGAGGCGCCCATGTGTGGGCCGGGTCATAAGCAGAGGTTGAGTGGATGAGTTGGGTGGCACGAGCCGACCCACAATACATAGTGGTAGGTTGCATATATGTGAAGGGACGTGTCGACATTACTTGGAAAGTCTTTCATATGTTTATGTGGATGGGCCGAACCATGCCCATATGATAGGATGTATCGGTTGGATGGTAATTAACCATGGCGTTTGGAATATATATATGAAATTAGATGATATAATTTTGTATCATCAACTTGGAGCATCGAAAAATATAAAAAAATAGAAAATTGTAGAGATAGACGAAAAGGGCTGAGCTACAGGCAGGTTAATGGAAGGGTGGACCAAAGTTAGTGTAGCCGAATACATTCAGGGTTTCTGGGTATGGACCAAATACAAGGAGGAGTTTCAGGTCAGAAATTCATGTCGCTGGCTAAACGGGCCACCACTTCAGTAAGGTCGCATACTGGGTGAGTTGGGCAGAACCTGACTATGTATACCATGAGTTGAGGACAAGTTGGGCATGACCTAACTGTGTGGTGTGACGATGCTCTAAATAGTTAGGTGATGCATGTCGTGGGCAGAGGTGACCCAGGTGACCCAAAATGGCTACAAAGGACCTGCGGGTGGGCACACTCGTGTTCTATAGTTTTAGTGTCTAAATGTTCAGTCATCAAATATTCTCTTTCAGGTTTATTTGGTAATGGTCCTCGGTCAAGATTTCATGTTTTCAAACAAATTATCAAATAAACTTTTGTTCACTGAAATGTTGTCTAGGTTTGATGTTGCTCCCTTCACCCATTAATAGTCATCATAAATTTCAAGGTTGTGTCCTTCATCATCAATCTAGGGTCATAGATCAATCAACATACCTCCATCTAGGTCATGGTATATGTTTCTTTTATTTTTCCATCATAATGTCCAAATCATGTCATGAAGAAGGAAAATAAATGGTCATTGTCATAATTTAAATCAACGTAATTGGGAGTTAGAAAATATATGAAAATAAAGAAAAGGTAGCTTGTCCTTTCTCAAGAAGTATGCTACATGATCAAAGTTTTTCAAAAAGAATTTTTTCTCAAAGTGCTTTTGATTTCACTAAAGACAAAAAGAAAAATTTATGAGTTATAAAGGGAAATGAAGCTTTTGAGTTCATTTCATCCTTTGGTTTTCAAAAGGAATCCTCTCTCATACTCACAACACTCTACAACTATCCAAAGATTGAGGACAACTGGTAAGAAACTGGTCCAGACAATCTTACTCTATCCTTCTGGTAATGTGCTACGCTTATGACAGCTATGCTACGCTTTTGGCAGCTGCTACGATTTTGGCTTCCAAGCCCTAAAAAAATATAAAAGGGTCAATTTAGCATTTATCAAGCTTCAAAGGTTTCCAAACCAGTAAGTGAACACTCCTCATCTTTCATGCAAGTGAAATTTCTTCAGTAAAGGGTGGATTCCCTCTTCTAGAGGTTTCAAATATGTTTTTGGATTTTAGAGATGTTTGGGTGCTTTCAGCTAGAAAACCCCTAGTTTCATCACATATACACTTTAACACATCACTCATATACCTTACCAAATCAATACATATCATCCATATCCCTCCTTGCTACCATTTTCACTCAAACCCTAGTTTTCACTACGCTTTTGCAGAGAAACTAGGAAAACTCAGTGTGTAAACCTTTTTGCTACCTTTCCCATACCTATTTCCAAAATTCACTTGCATTCTGTAGCTAAATCACCACCCTATCTCCCCAAAATTTTATGGATTTTTCCCTAACTCCTTTCTATCTCATTTATGTCCCTAAAATCATTGTATCATCATCCCTTGTTT
Source organism: Pinus albicaulis (assembly GCA_034641835.2). NCBI lineage: Eukaryota > Viridiplantae > Streptophyta > Pinopsida > Pinales > Pinaceae > Pinus > Pinus albicaulis. Next base: position 1,299,386,008 of record CM076584.1, on the reverse strand, counting down.
GCCTAATTTTTACTTTCCCTTTCTTCCACATAAAGCTAGGGTTTTCCTTACTGAAAAACATCATGGAAGGTGAAAAGAGAAAGGCCCATAAGGGAGGTCATCATTCCAATTTTGAGCCATCCAATTTTCAGGAGATCAATTCTTCTCCATATGCCAAGAAATCCTTTGAAGACAGTGGTTGTTTAATATTTTGTGAAAGATTTCAGGAGGTAGGCTGTCATGCTCAATTGACAAGCCTTTTTTCCACCAAATTTAGGAGAGATAAGGCTAATATAGTAGGGATTGAGTTAACTTTATCAATATATTCTATAGCCTTAGCAACAGGTATCCCGAACCATGGAGAAATATGGTTGAAAGGGATGGACTTGGACATTGAGAACTATAAAATGTCCTTAAAATCACATTGCAAAGATGGTCCTGAACACATCTTTCCTTTTAGTAATTTAATTGAAAGGTATGCCCTTTTGATGAAGCTAATCATGAATTATTTTACATGTGAAGGGAGGTTCTCAAGATTGTACCAGTACCACATAAGGCTATTGATGCATTTCATTGCCACCAAGCCACTCAATTTGCCTCATTATCTATTCAGGAGTCTGGTCAAAATGACTGAAAAGGTGCAAAGTAAAGGCAAGGATTACCATACTAATTTGTTCCACCATGGTTTGGTTAAGGTTATAGTTTTTCATCAGCTCTCAAAAATTAATATGTATTGGGAAATATTCACGAAGTCAGTTGCTTCTATGTCCACTACTAGTCCATCCATCATTCAAAGCATACCATCAACATCAACAAAGCCACACGAGGTTGGCTCTTCAACTAGACAAGAAAAATTTCCAAAGATGTCAAGGGAAGAAGTCACTAAAAATTATGATAAGGGTAATAGGATGGTTTTTTATCCTATGATTACCAAAGGTGTGCTTTCACCTGAACCTACAACTGAGCAAAGTGAAACCATGGAGCAACCACCTATGAATGAGAGTGAGTCACCTTTGCAACAACATGAAGAAAAAACACCTATGGAGTTTGAAATGTGTTAGAAATTAAATATTACAGAGCAATGAAACACATAAAATATGCAGAAAACACAAGCGCACAAAACACATAAAACCAGAGAGACAAAGATATAAGTGGTTCACCCAGTTTAGGCTACGTCCACCCCAAACAGCCAGTCCTTCCTTTCTATTATCCAACTTAATGAAGAGACACAACCTACAACATATCCACTGTAATATCCTCTGTTCTCTCTCACAGTCTCCCTATCTGCTTCTCACTCTGAGAATACACATACCATACACAGCCGCAATGCAATACCCTCATACAAGCGAGGGGTTAAATTCTAGGGCAAAAAACCCTAAAATAAACATAACTTCTACCGTTAGATCATCTGCCTAACGAACAGGCCAGATTGACTAGAAATTACTATACTTTTACAAGGCAATTTTACATATGTTTTTAGCTTCAGGGGCGCTGCCCCCGAAACCCCCACCGGGGGACCGTTGGCCCCTGGACCCCCCAGCTGGGGGTCATCCCCCTTGAACCCCGCGGGGGGGACAAGTCCCCCTCACACCCCCCTGCTGTAGCCATCCCCCCCTGGACCCCTCAAGCAACGTTTAATTACAGGCGGTGTTGTCGCCCCATTAAGGTACATGGGTCCAATGTTGTGATACAAAATAAACAAGATAATCGGGTTCCAGACCCAACAAAATGGAAGAGCAGGTGGAAGATAAATCAGCTGAGGAGATAATCAAAGAAAAATATGCAGAGATAGCAAAGCTCAAGGACACCCTCTCAAGGGAAAATTTCATGATAACCTTTCTACAACAAGAAAACATGCAATTGAAGGTGAAACAATTGTTCCAAAGCAAACCAAATGTAGATATTGAGGTGAAAAAAGGTAAGGAAAAATAAATGTTATATTTTTATCAGTTGGAAGATACGGAGGTTGAAATAAAGCCAAGGAGGCCAAGAACAAGAGGATTAACTAGGAAAAAAGAGCAAGAAGTAGAGTTATCTCCTCCATTAGGTCAGTAAAGCTTTGATGATTTGATCGCTATTGAAATATAGCAAGAACAAGAGTTTTGGATTGATAAGGTGAATGAGCATTTAGAGAAGCTTTTGAAGAAGGCAGAAAGGAACAACAACCTCCAAAGACACATGGTGAGACATTATTTCACCAGGAACCAAATCGCAAAAGTCAGGTTTATGAATTTGAAGAAAAAAATTAAAGAAACCCTAATTAAGCTAAAGAAGAAAGACAACTTGGATTTTCTAGTTGAGACATCCCTAGCTGTCTAGTTCATCATTCAAGGATGCCATGGACCAAAATTTAGCAAGTTTTTGGAATTTTTTGTATTTTTATTTTTATTTTTGGCAAATTCTATAAATTTCACCTTTGCAGAAGTGTCACGCAGCCACGTGATGCTTTTCCTCAGAGGCTCCAAATGAGGTTTTCTCTACATGGTTGGATTGATCTTGAAATTTACATTCCATATATGGTCTTGGTTTTCCAGGACACCTCCTAGTTTTGAAGAAAAACTCAAAAAACACCCTATTTTTCATGCTTTTGCCATTGATTTTCCCTGTATGCGACACTTCTGGAGTAAGCTTGGAAAAATGAAGTTTTGAAGGCCTTGTAGGAGGTATTTTGTCAGTTTTAATATTGGGTTGAATAGAGGACATCCAAGGCTACCTTTCCCAATATTTATATGAGCAGGAGGATGTCTAAAATTTATCTAAAAAATCCCTCCAAGTTGCACGACGCTTCTACTAAAAAACGAGACGCTTCCGTGTGCCACACGACGCTTCTATCTTTAATGCTTTATGGAAAGGTGTGAATGAAAAATGATTAAAATCACGAGGATACAGTTGTTTCAAGAGCTATTTTGTGGATAAGGAAGTCTTTTTTTGTCACTCATTGTTGAGGAATCATTTAATTACTCAAGGAGACAAAGACACCTAGTTATTAGCTCAATTTGGGGGGACTGTTTCTAACTTCCCTAAATTCTAGGTAATGACTCATAGGGTACATTTATGATGTATTTAGGACCAGGTTTAGACCAAATGAGGTGGAATATTATCTATTTCCTAAATGTAGTCCAAATCAAGTCATTTGAGAGGTGGGATAGTTGATATTGTAGTTCTAGAGCGTATGTACAATTTTTTTCAGTGAAATCAAAGACATGTGTTGGGTGCAGGAATTGTGATTAAGAAAAATCCTTCAAAACTTAATTGTAAACCTAGGGGTTTCGTAATAATTAGAGGAGAAACACAAGAAATACCAGAAATGATATGAACCTTTCCTAGTTCTATTCATACTTCTTTAATTACAATCTTGCAGAATACAAAATTATGATCAAACGGAAAATAATACCAAAGAAATTCTAGTGCTGGAATATGAAAGAAAGTAATTTGCAAGGAAATAACTAAAAAGAACTCACAAGTTTCTGTAAACAAACATGATTAATGGAATGAATATTTATGATTATCTTCAGTATAGTTATATGACAAATTGATAGTTGGACTTTTAAAGGTGTCTGTCTTCTTTAAAGATATTCCTTCTTGCATTAAAATGTCTTTTCTGTACTTTAGCAATGTTATTGTACCAGAATGTTGTGCCTGTACTAGAATGAAGTTTATATGCTCGAAGTATGTTCTGTACTTATACTGAATATTTTAATCTTCATGCCAGATCTCTAAGTCTCCGGACTGGAGCAATCTGTTCTTGTACCATGATATTGATTCTTGTACCAAAACAGAGGTTCCTGCACCAAGTTTTTAGATTACTTCAGAAAATAAAAAGCATGTTAACTAGGGAAATAAATTACAAAGGTGAAAAAAAATATTAAAAAAACTTTCACAAGAATAAATATGCTTCAACCAAACTTAATCTCAAAACAAGAAATAAATTTGAAAGTTAAAGTAAAACTTTCTTAAACAAGAAAATATTTCATGCAATTAAAGAAATCATTTGATTGTGCTCGTAGGGTTATTCTTGTGATGGTTGTTCATATGAATCAAATCTACTTTTTAATCATTTTAACGAAAAAGGTTCATTTGATAATTTAATATAAAATCTGATCCTTTCCTCGAAAGTGTTAAGTGCAGGCACGGATCCTTATGTTATAACAAAGTTTATTCCGTATTCATTAAAGAACAATCAACTCTTAAGTTTAAACTCCTGATATTAAGAATGCATCTATTTTAGAAATTAACTCTCACTTGCATAAGCACATCAAGATGCTATAAAGGAAAAGAAACACAAAGACTTGCAGAAATGAACCAAAGAAATTGACTCGCAGAATTGAGAATGCATTGGTACAGGCGGCGTACTTGCATGATTCTAACATAAATAAATCAAGAATAAAAAAGGAAAAGTTTTGCAAGTTAAAATTGAACTTAACTAAGCCTGCACACCACGAATCCGTCTCACAAAAATTTCAAATGAAATCGAACATGTCCTTGTGAAAGAATCGACATAATTATTTAATTCAAATTTTTCATTTGAATTAAATTATCACACCTTTAACGAAAGGGAGAATGAGCTGGGCTAGATGGGCCCTAGCCAACCAGCTTGTTTCCCTGTTATGAATTTTGAAACTCAGCCTCTTAGCAACGCATCACCATAAGATTGAAATGCAGAAATAAAGCAACATGGCACAATCCTTTGTATTATATTTCGAATAAGAAAATGTACATTTTGAGATCAGATCTAGCCCATAAAGAGGGCAATATCAGCAGAATTACAATTCACCAAAATTACTATAGCATCGCTAGCTAATTCCTATTATAATTCTACATTATATACTACCCTTAGGCCTGTTGGAAATGTTGTCATTGATGGAAAAGGTAAAAACAGGAGCATCACCTAAAATATTCACAAGGCATGAGACATGAAGAAGAGGCAGTTTTAGAGGAGCTTCAGGAACATATGAGTTCTGGATGAATGGTAGCATATTTCTGTACAACCAAGTTGATAGTGATTCTACATGGGATTGAAATAAATTGATGTCAGTGAAATTATTTAGTATGCCTAGGCATACCTGTAGAAGCAATTAGAGGGATAAGACTATGAAACTATATTTACCTTGGCGCCACAGCACACGTTTTTTTTATATATCTAGTGAATATTTAATGGTCATGCGAGGAAAGACCGACCATATCATAATTCTGTTTGAATGTTGGTATGAATCCTCGTAAGGGATTATGGAGGTCCGTTGAAAATTAGAGGAGTTCCCTGCTCAGACGTAGTGATAAGTTGAGTTCACGTCCAGGGTTAACGTGTTTATGGTGATTATCGAAGCACAGAAAGGCCGGAAAGGAATCCCATTCCTAGATCAACCACGGTGGTGAGAGCCGAACTGGAGGCTGATGATTCGGGGTGACAGAACCTTGGGAGCATAGAGAAATAGAATTGTGTGTTATACATTCGATAAAACCCTGGTACATAATATAGGTGGAACAGAACCTAGAGTGGAGAACAGAACCACGACCAGATGAACAATGAACGCGGATTGCCGAAAACCACCCTGCCATTTCGCACCGCTTTTTCAGAGCAAGTGGTATTTTGTGAATTGCAGCGATTCCACAGGATTGATGACACGTCTCCCAACCGACATTTCAAAACCATTGTTTAAAGTGCGCCTTTGCGCGTTATACCTTGACTGAAGACGTGGAGCGGAATTAACATACACCGTTGATCCAGAGGCTTGATATCTAACGGTGGTCGCTCTCTGAACTTGCCCGAGGTTTAATGGAAGAGCCTAGAGGATAAGCCAGGTATGGAGTATGCGTTCGTTTGATTGTATTGTGGGCCCAAATCAAATATATATTAAGGTTTATGAGTTTATAAGGTTGGCGGAATAATATAAAGTTCGAAAATAATATGCATCGAGACTGATATGAAGATTTAATATGGTGGATTAACACAGATTAACGCAGATTAATATTTGAATATTAATCTGAAATATTATACGTTGAGTTTTTTATTATGGTCTAACCATAGTTTTGAAGAGGCCGAGAGTTGATTTAACCAAAGGGTTCATTATAATGGTGAAAGCGTCGTATATATTAACATATGTGAAATGTGAGAAATTATTGTTGGTTTGTTATATGTAATATAGACCAACATATATTATGAAGAAATTGGATATGCGTTGAATAACCCTGTGGGCCTGAGTCATTCAATTAAGTGATCTGTTCAAAAGTTAAATGGGTCGGAGGTCAATAGAGAAAAGAACATCTTATAAACATAGTAAGCTTAAGCCATGGTTTAAACCATATGAAAGCCACTGCATGAGCGCTGAATCGAGACTGTTTATTTGGTTTAATAACCGTAAGAGAACCTTTGAAGAAAAAGCCTCCAGATATGTTTATTGAAATTTCCAGATCAACAGTTATATATATATAGCACAAACACAATCATGGTGAACAGGAATTTGCACAGGAACAAATTTGACAGGTGTACAAGCACAGAAAACTGGAAAATAAGCAGAAGACAGTGAGCAGAAGAAGACAACATTTTCTTTCCAGCAGCAGAAATGACAAATCCAGTAAATCCAAAATCCAGAAAAGGAGCTGAGTGGAATTGAGATGTATAACTGAAAAATGTAAATGTTGTAATTATTTTTATTGTTTGTTATGCAAAGGCAAGTATCCTAAGGAAAAGACAAAATCCCACTGTAGCATGGAAATTTGTACATATTATTATTATAATTGAGTTGGATAAAGGAATGAGAAGAGAGAAGTCAAAAGGTCAGGACTATTCACTTCAAATTCTCCGAGGAATGTAAAGAGTCATGTGATGAACCCTATATATAGAATATCACATTGATATGAAAAAAAAAAGGGGGGATAGGGAGAGAGAGAAAATATAGAGAATGCAGAATATAGAAGAATAAGGCAGAGAAGACTAAGATAAGAAGAGTAGAAAAGAGAAGCTACAGAATAGAGCTGATATCTGAAGTAAATCAACAAACATTCAGTTTGATAAATTGAGGAAGTTGGAGCTTCCCTATCAAGTTGTAGCTTGATAGCTGTCAGTTGTAGCTGACTGAGGTTGGAGCCTCCTGTAGGTTGGTGCCTGCAGAAAATTAATGGGAGTTGGAGCTTCCTTGCAAGTTGTAGCTTGCAGAATTGAGGTAGGAGCCCCCTGTAGGTTGGTGCCTACAGAAAATCAGTGGTGAGAGGGAGTTGGAGTTTGCCTTTGCATCACAACAATAATAAGATGTGGTTTTCTCCCTTCATGGGTTTCCACTTATGTCTGGTGTCTCTGTGCATGATGTCTATCTGTTGATGTGGTTTATCTAATCTGCTTAATACTTGTTGCTCACATATTAAGACTGCTGTTACATTAAAAAATCTGTTTGATACTTGCTGCTCACTAATAAATATTGCTCACATATTAAGTTGATCATGAAGTAAATGTGTAAATAAGTTTTAAGAGAAAAGTTTCAAAAGTCCATGTCTGTGTTGAACTGATTCACCCCCCCCTCTCAGTTTAACTAAGGGTTCAACAATTGGTATCGGATCCAGTTCCTTTTATATCAGTCTAACAACTGAAAGGAGATCCTAGGCTCTCAAGATGGCTAGTCAAGAAGGAAGCTCAAACAATAAAGCCCCTTTCTTTACAGGTGCAAATTATGCCTTTTGGAAAATCAGAATGAAAGCATATATAATGTCTTTAGGATTAGAAGTTTGGGATGCTGTGGAATTTGGATATGTCACAAAGTCAACTGATTCAGAGAAAGAAGCTAAACAAAGCTTTGTAGCTAATGCAAAAGCAATGAATGCAATCTTAAATGGACTATGTGAAGCTGAGTTTATCAAAATAATGCATAGTAAGACTGCCAAAGATATGTGGGACACTCTAGATAATATCCATGAGGGAAATAAAAAGGTAAAGACTGCCAAACTTCAAATATATAGAGCCCAGTTTGAAAATTTAAAAATGAATGATGATGAAGATATTGGCAACTTCTTCTTAAAAGTTGCAGAAATTGTTAACAATATGAAAGCTCTTGGAGAAACCATGCCAGAAAGTATAGTTGTGCAAAATATTCTAAGATCACTCCCATCCAGATTTAATCCCAAGGTGTCTGCAATAGAAGAGACAACTGATTGGGAGACTTTGACCATGAACCAGCTACTTGGAAATCTAACAACATATGAGATGAGGCTCCCACAGAAGAAGCCAAGTACGAGGGAAGCAACTTTTAAAACAGAAAAGAAGAAAGAAGAAAAAGAAGACATATGCTCTTGCTCTGATGAAGAAGAAGCTAAATTTTTCAAGAAACTGGATAGAGGCTCAGGTAGATACAAAGGTAAACTTCCCTTCAAATGCTTTAACTGTGGAAGAGTAGGACATTATGCTGCTAAGTGTCCTCCCAAGAAAGTAAGGAATCAGGCTCAAGAATCAGAGAAAAACACATCAAAGAACTGGCAGAAAGGAAAGAAATTCAGCAGAAAATCCTTCTATGCTCAACAAGACAGCAGTACATCTGAAGACTCGGATGAATCCTCCGAAGAAGAGGGAACCTCTGAATTTCTACTGATGGCCATAGAAGACTTTGAAGGACTCTTACTAGAAGATGAAGAAGAAGAAGGGGAAGTCGACCTTGAGGGGGAGCTAAGAAGTGCTCTGGAGGAGATTGACAGACTCAAACTAAAATGCAGAAAGCAAAAAGAGATTCTCCTCAAATATGTGAAAGAAGAACAAAATTCAGAAGTCCTCATGCAGCTGAAGGTAAAGCTTGAAGAAGCTAAGAAGATTGAAGATATGTTAATTCAACAAATCAAGGATAAAACTCGAGAACAAGAGAAGCTGGAAGAAGAAATTGTATGTCTAAGGAAGAAATTAGAAAGTTCCCAACAGAAAGTGTCTATATACCCTTCTCAAATGACAAGCTCTGGTAAGTTGAATGAAATCTTGGATGCTCAAAGATCTCCTCTAATAAAAACTGGGATAGGCTATGAAGGAGAATCAAGTCATTAGGGGAATTTTGAGGTCTAAAATGGGCCTCCTAAGGAAATTATAAAATAATAGTGGAAAAAATCAAATAAGATTTGATGACATCATCAAATTTTAGAGGGAAAAATGGAAAAACTACTTTTTCAACTCATATTTTCAACTTATATCCCAAATTTTTTACTCAAATTTCGAGCGGGAGTACTCGTTGGATGTGAAATTTAATTCCCCATCCAAGGAGTATGCATGTTGCATACTTTCGATGGGTCCTACTACACGAAAAATGAGAAATACATAAAAAAACGTGATTACAATCACGCTTTTTTATGTATTTCTCATTTTTCGTGGCGTAGAGTTCATCGCAAGTATGCAACATGGGTACTACTTGGATGAGGAATTAAATTGCGCATCCAACGAGTACTCCCGCTCGAAATTTGAGTAAAAATTTTGGGAGATAAGTTGAAAATACGAGTTGAAAAAGTAGTTTTATTCTTTTATTCTTTTTTAATATTTTTACCCTTTTATTTAAAAAATGGTGAATCATCCCCCATGGTTGACATCATCATCTTGAATCCTATTAGTTGTTATAAATTTGATTTTTGTTGTACATTTTTCTTATGAGGCCCATTTTAGACCTCAAAATTCCCCTAATGAAAGGCAAAGAAAAGGAAAACAAAAATATAATTTTTGTGAAAGCAAAGAAGGCTGATGAAGCACCTCAAATAATTCCTACAAAAGAAGAAGCATGTAAGGAGGGAGACAGAACCCAGAAGAATCCTCGAATAACAAAGAATGAAAGAAATACTCAGACAATAGAAAAAGTTTCATATACTCCTGAGTTTGTCAAATTTGCAAGCCATCAAAGGAGATTCTTCCCTCCTATGAAGAATGCCACCTGCTATGTCTGCCACAAGCTGGGACACATTGCTGCCTACTGTCATGCAAGGAGGAGTAATTCAAACCAGCTAAAGATGCAAACATCAAAGAGACTGTCTCAAATAAACAACTGGAGAAAACAACCTCACATCAGGTATGCAAGTTGCTTCTATGGTTACTGTTTTTATTGTAAAGAATTTGGCCATAAAATCATTGAGTGTAGAAAGTATGGACAAAGATTGATTTTCAACACTTCAAGGAGATTTATGAATCAAAGAAATTTTGTTCATACTCACAATTCTGCAAAAACTATGATCAAATGCTTTATGTGCAATCAAGCCGGACATATGCCTTCCAAATGTCCTCTAAAAGGATGCAATTCATCACTTTACAAAAGATATCAAACAGAAGGATGCCTCCAGTGGAAAAAGAAGGAGAATAAGTGTGACCTGGCTCTAACTGCTCAAGATCTGAAAAGCCAGTGGTATTTGGACAGTGGCTGCTCTAAACACATGACTGGAGACAGAAGCAAGTTTATAACTCTTGATGAAAAGAAATCTGGCAATGTTACTTTTGGCAATGATAAATCAAGAAAGATCAAGGGAAAAGGCTCAGTCAGCATAGACAATGGCAGAGGAAAGGCCCAAGATGTACTATTTGTGGATGGACTGAAAGCAAATTTACTGAGTGTGAGTCAGATGTGTGACAAAGGGTGTGAAGTTCTTTTTAGAGCACAAGATTGTGTAGTCAGGTCAAGCACAACAGGAAAGACTCTGCTCAAAGGTATTCGAACAGAGAGTAATGTGTACATAGTGAAAGAAGAAGATGAAGCCTGCCATCTTAGCAAACTTGAGGAGTTATGGTTATGGCATAGGAGATTGGGACATCTCAGTTTCGACCATATCATTAGATTGAGCAAGAAGAAAGTTGTCAGAGATATGCCAGAAATAAAAAGACCTTCAAATACCATATGCAAATCTTGTCAATTGGGGAAACAGACTCGCACATCCTTTAAATCTAAACATGAGCTATCAACAAGAAGACCACTCCAGCTTGTGCACATGGACCTGTGTGGACCTGCTAGAACTAAGACACCAAGTGGAGAATCCTATTTCATGCTGATAATAGATGATTTTTCCAGAATGACATGGGTTGCGTTTCTCAAGAACAAATTAGAAGCACTGGAAAAATTTAATATATTCAAAGCATTAGCAAAAAATCAAACTGGATGCAAGATAAAATGTATCATATCAGATAGAGGAGGAGAATTCACAGATTATGAGTTTTCATACCTATGTAATGAACATGGAATAAAGCAACAATTTACCATTGCAGGGACACCTCAGCAGAATGGAGTAGCAGAGAGACAAAACAGGTCTGTACAACAAATGGCCAGAGCTATGATGAAAGAGAATAACATTACTCAAACCTTTTGGGCAGAAGCTGTACACACAGTAGTACATATTCTAAACAAAGCTCATTTAGGACCTAACAATGACAAGACACCTTATGAGCTATGGCATGGTAAACCTACATCAATTAAGCACTTTAAAGTCTTTGGCAGCAAGTGCTACATAAAAAATAATGATGAAAATCTGGGGAAGTTTGATGCAAGAGCAGATGAAGGAATACTCTTAGGATATGCATCCAAGAGTAAAGGATATAGATGCTACAACAAGACTCTTAGATAAATTGTAGACAGTATTGATGTAAGATTTGATGAAGAACTTCCAAACAAGACAAGAGATATAGACTGCAGCAGCCATCCTGAAAATCATGAAGAAGAGGACCAAGATGATGAAGAAACAAACAAAACATCAGAAAATGCTGAACTGAACTCAAAAACCCCCTCAAGATACACTCAAAAGAACCATCTAGAAGATCAAATCATAGGAGACAAGAGTGTAGGAGTGCAAACAAGAAGGCAACTAACTGAACAGATAGAATAAGTATACATAGAAATGTTATCTCAAATAGAGCCAAAGAAGTTTGAAGAAGCCAGCAAGGACAAGTATTGGGTAAAAGCAATGAATGAAGAATTGGACCAAATTGAGAAGAACAATACCTGGGAACTAGTTCCTAGACCTGCTGAGAAGAATGTCATAGGCTCAAAATGGGTATTCAAAAATAAAATGAATGAGGAAGGACAAGTAATCAGGAATAAAGCCAGAATTGTCTGCAAAGGATACTCACAAATTGAAGGACTTGATTACGATGAAACATTTGCCCCCGTAGCCAGAATGGAAGCTATCAGAATGTTCCTAGCATTTGCATGCTATCAAAAATTCAAGGTATATCAAATGGATGTAAAGTCTGCTTTTCTTAATGGAGATCTAGAAGAAGAAGTGTACATGGAACAACCAGAAGGCTTCTCATTGACAGACAAAGAAGACTATGTATGTAGACTGAAGAAGGCCCTATATGGACTGAAACAGGCTCCTCGTGCTTGGTACTCAAGACTGGATAAATATTTGCAAAAACAGGGTTTTAAGAGAGGTGGAGTAGACAACAATTTATACATAAAAGCCCATGAAAATGAACTCCTGATTGTTGTTGTATATGTTGATGACATTATGTTTGGAAGTAACAAAGATGAACTAGCAAAAGGGTTTGCTGATGAGATGAAAACAGAGTTTGAAATGTCTATTATTGGAGAACTCAGTTTCTACTTAGGACTGCAAATTCAACAAAAGAACACGGGCACATTCATCTCTCAAGAAAAATACTTAAAAGAAATGCTGAAAAAATTCAAAATGGAGGACTGCAAACCTGTGACAACCCCCATGATCACGGGATGCAAGCTGTGTGTTGATGATGGGACTGCAGATGTAGATCAAAAAATCTACAGATCCATGATAGGAAGCCTGCTGTATCTGACAGCATCAAGACCAGACATCATGCTAGCAGTAGGACTAGTGGCAAGATATCAAGCAACACCTAAACAAAACCATCTTTTGGCAGTAAAAAGAATACTCAGATATCTACAAGGAACAACATAGTATGGAATTTGGTATCCTAAAGGCAAAAGCTTCACTTTAACAGCATACACAGATGCAGATTGGGCCAGTTGTGTTGATGACAGGAAAAGTACAAGTGGAGGTGATTTCTATCTAGGAGAAAGTTTGGTGGCATGGTTAAGCAAGAAACAAACATCTATCTCTTTGTCTACAACTGAAGCAGAATATATAGCAGCAGCAACATGTTGTACACAAGTCATGTGGATGAAGAAAACTCTTCAAGACATGAAGGTAAGCATTGATGAACCTATCTCAATCAAATGTGATAATACAAGTGCTATAAGTATATCTAAAAATCATGTACTTCATTCAAAAACCAAACATATTCCAATCAAGTATCATTTTCTCCGAGAACAAGTAGCTCAGAAAACAGAAAAACTGGAGTATGTACCAACAAAAGAACAGACAACAGATATATTTACCAAACCACTTGCAAGAGAACCATTTGAATATTTAAGAGATAGACTAGGGGTAGTATCTGTTGATGCTACTCTCTGAGATAAAGAGAAAGCACAGGTTCAGGGGGAGAACAAAAACGAAAATATCAGTCCAGGGCGAGATCAGCCAACAGGGAAAGTATAATACAGGTCCTCAGGATCAAAGGATTAAGGCAAAAGAACACCAAGTGTATATTCAAGAACGATAATCCTCAAAGTGTTCTCTCAACCAGTCTTATATATCAGTCAGGAGCAGCATGGTACAAAGTCAGTAGAAGAGGGCCTAAACATAACTCAGAGAGAGGAAATGTAGAAAGAAAACTAGGAAATGAGAAACCCTTTGCTATTGATGTCAAAGGGGGAGGAAAAGCAAAAAGGGACTTCTAAGAGGAAAGCAGAAGAAGCATAGGATTATTGGTGGGGGTGTTTCCATCAATGCCAAAGGGGGAGACTGTTGGAAATGTTGTCATTGATGGAAAAGGTAAAGATAGGAGCAACACCTAAACTATTCACAAGGCATGAGACATGACGAAGAGGCAGTTTTAGAGGAGCTTCAGGAACATATGAGTTCTGGATGAATGGTAGCAAATTTCTGTACAACCAAGTTGATAGTGATTCTACATGTGATTGAAATAAATTGATGTCAGTGAAATTATTTAGTATGCCTAGCCATACTTGTAGAAGCAATTAGAGGGATAAGACTTTGAAACTATATTTACCTTGGCGCCACATCACACTTTTTTTATATCTAGTGAATATTTAATGGTCATGTGAGGAAAGACCGACCATATCAGAATTCTGTTCGAATGTTGGTATGAATCCTCGTGAGGGATTATGGAGGTCCGTTTAAAATTGGAGGAGTTCCCTGCTCAGACGTAGTGAGAAGTTGAGTTCACGTCCAGGGTTAACGTGTTTATGGTGATTATCGAAGCGCAGAAAGGCCTTTAAGGAATCCCATTCCTAGATCAACCACGGTGGTGAGAGTCGAACTGGAGGGTGATGATTCGAGGTGACAGAACCTTGGGAGCATAGAGAAATAGAACTGTGCGTTATACATTTTATAAAACCCTGGTACATAATATAGGCGGACCGGAACCTGGAGTGGAGAACGAAACCACGACCAGATGAACAGTGAACGCAGATTGCAGAAAACCACCCTACCATTTCGCACCGCTTTTCCGGGGCAGGTGGTATTTTGTGAATTGCAGCGATTCCATAGGATTGATGACACGTGTCCCGACCAACATTTCAAAACCATTGTTTAAAGTGCGCCTTCGCGCGTTATACCTCGACTGAAGACGTGGAGTGGAATTAACATACACCGTTGATCCAGAGGCTTGATATCTAACGGTGGTCGCTCTCTGAACTTGCCCGAGGTTTAATGGAAGAGCCCGGAGGATAAGCCAGGTACAGAGTATGCATTCGTTTGATTGTATTGTGGGCCCAAATCAATTATATACTAAGGTTTATGAGTTTATAAGGTTGGCGGCATAATATAAAGTTCGAAAATAATATGCATCGAGACTGATATGAAGATTTAATATGGTGGATTAACGCAGATTAACGCAGATTAATATTTGAATATTAATTTGAAATATTATACGTTGAGTTTTTTATTATGGTCTAACCACAGTTTTGAAGAGGCCGAGAGTTGATTTAACCAAAGGGTTCATTATAATGGTGAAAGCATTTGTTGAGCCCCAAGATTGTGCTTTCTTTCATCTTACTTTACCTCATTTTCCTTTGTCCATTGTTATCCCAGGCCCAATTGATCAATGAAATTAGTTAAAATTACTTTTAGAATGATTAACATGGCTAAATTGCTAAGTTTTGTGATTTTGTCATTGTAATGCATTTTGACCGAAACTAGCTGCAGAATGCAGACATTCTGTAGCTAACCGGCAATTCTGCAGCTGTCTTCACGTTCAAGCATGTTCCAGGTGTCCTCTCAGGAAAAGCCACACATGGGTATATTCCACATTATGTCCTCATCGTTCGTTGCTCACCATGAAGAATGAACTGAATTCTGGACGTGGTTTTGGTACGTGGGAACTCATTCAAGGAGGCAGACTTCTAATAGGACTGTCCTAGTCCAGATGTCTTTTGTTCCTTTACGCTACCATCTTTAGAGTCCTAGTACGATTTTGATAAGGAAAGACAATGATCCCCATATTGTTGCAAGTTCTGTTATGTAGATTTGTTATAAAAGCACTCGGGAAACCGAGAGACAAGCTCTAGATTTTGCTTAGATTTCATGTATTGACTGCTATATTTCTGAAGACCGAGACTACTCTGTTTCAAGTTATTTTCCTTTAATGAAGAAGACAACATTGCTTTGAACGCGTTGAGTTGATTTTGAGTTAGATTCCGTTTGGTGGTAGAGGGCCCCTGCCTCTTGCACGGCTTTACTTTCGTAATCTAGATAAGTATCTTAGTTGTTTTCATGTTTTTGAAGCTTGAGTTCATAGTTAATTTCATTAGTCACTATAGCTATACTTGTTCTAAGAAACTCTTCCAAAAGATCATGATAATGAATGGGAAATGGCTGTAGTGTTGTAGGATTTATTTGTAATTTCTTTTGTTCATTATCACAGTTGAACTTATTCTAGTAAACTCTTCCAAAAAATCCTTATGATGTCTAAGGCATGACTGTGATACTGAATGTTTCAGTTGTTTGTTTGCACTAAGTAGCATAGCTGATCTCACTCTTAAAACGCTCTTCCAAAATGTCATAATGATGGGTAGGAGATAGCTGTGATGTCTTAGATTTTAAATTGCTTTCAGTCTTTTTATTTGCATTTGCACAGAATTGTATAGGCAGGATTTTTCTAACAATCTCTTCCAAAATACCATTCATGATGGACAAAACAGGCTGTAGAATCCCATAGATTAATGCATGATAACTTAGTTAGGGTACTCCAGAGTCAAATTGCATTCAATTCATGCTCTGTTATTTTGTTTAAAGTTTGATAATGGCTTGTTAGTTCAGCACTGTTTTAGACTAGTGACATCTTAGTTCAGTTTTAGCTTAGCTCATTGTATTTTCATTCCACATTTAGTTGTCATCCATTGCACATTAGATTACATTAGTTGTTTAACTTTAACAATACGGCCTTCATTATTTACAAAATCTCTTTTGTTCCAAATCCATAATTGACTCATAACCATCTGAACAGAAGACAGTATCATCTCAAGGCCTGAAGTACTTTTGCAACTTCTTTACCACTTCATAAACAAAGCCTTTCCTCAAAAGACTACTTTAAAAAGAAATCTATAACTTTTGAGTAAGGTTTAGTGATGTTAAACTAAGTTGCAAAATAGAATTAGGAGCTAGCCTTAGAGTAAAAATCTTATGATGTTACCAATGTTTTTCTCCAAATATGTTTCAACAAATCTTTAATCATGGATAAAATGTTGTATCATTATAAGCTGATTGTTTAATTGTTTAGTTAGGAGAATTTGTATACTTAGCTGACCATTTCTCAAACTCTTCTAAAATACCTTTAATGAAAGAATTGGACAAGTTAAGTTTACGTTTTGATTCATTTTCTTGAAGTCATTATCAAGCTTTTTATTTTGCTTAGTCATAGTTTAGGTTTGATTCTGTTTCAGTATTTGCATTTGCATTTGTCATTTGTCATCAACCAATTAGGCTTCACTCTGTTTTTAACTATTAGCTTCTTCCCACTAACTTTTTAGTCATTCTCCTTGTGAACATAAAAACCATCAAAAGACCAAAAACATCATAAATCATCATAAAAGACCAAAAACATCATAAAAAACTAAACACAACGCATTAGGAAACAAACACCTAGGCACATACAGTGCACTTCACTTCAGCAGTTTACCAACCCTGGTTGATAATTAAATGAACTCAATTTAGGAGACTAGGTTGAGCACAAACATTTTGGCGCCGTTGCCGGGGAAGTGAAAACTAGGTAACCTTTGTTTCTTAATTCCCAAAAACAATTATATGCGTAGAGAGAGAGACTCAAGGGGTAGATTCATAAGCAGCAGAAACAAAAATTCGATTCCTAGAACACCACTTATTTCACCTAGACCAAGAGCTAGTACACCTTCAACTCAGACCCACATTCCATCCTTTACTGATCCTGGACTTCTAGAAGACCTAAGATCATATATCCCATTAGAGAAACCTTCCACTTCATCCACTGAACCTGCCTTAGAAGAAGATCTAAAGACTCCTGTCAGGGACACAAACTTTTCCACTTCCATAGGAGAGTCAACCATGGCAGAAGAAGGGGGAGGAGGAGTCTTTAATGGAGAACACACATTATTTGGAGGTAGAGGTAGAGGTAGAGGAGAAGGAGGTAGAGGTGCAGAAGGAGGAAGAGGTAGAAGAGAAATGGGAAGCTCTTTTGGGGTCCCTATAATTGATGAAGAAACTAATACAACCATGAAAAACATTTCACCCTCTGTCCTTCCAAAATTCTATGGACTTAAAACTGAAGATCCTGAAATCTTCCTATTTGAATTTGAGATCCTGTGTAGAACTTATGACTACTTACAAGATGCTCAAAAACTTAAACTATTTCCTTCAACATTGAAAGGAGCAGCATTGAAGTGGTTTATGAGTTTGATCAACAGTTCTATTAGGACATGGGAAGACATGAAACAAGCATTTCTAGAGAGGTATTTGGATTATTTTATGCCGGTCAATCATAAGGAAGAAGTGTTTAAGATGTTACAAAAATAAGATGAAAACTTGGAAGATTTGTTGGAGAGATTTCATTACAACATCAAAAGAGCGAAAATGGAAAACCTAGATCAAGACACCTTAAAAGCTCTTTTGTTGAAAACAATTAGGGATGAATGGTTGGATATCCTTAACATGATGGGAAAAGGGGATATATCACAGCTCACATTACCTAAAATATTTGAGTTATGTATCAACCTTTCAAGAGGGAAATCTAAAACTGTAAAAGGTCCAAGAGATCCTGCTCTTGCAAGGGCAAGTAAGTCTGCTTCTGGGACAGTAAGTAGATCAGAAATAGGACATATGCTTGATGATTTTAAATATGACATCTTAGGGAGTCTTAGTGAAAAAATAGACACCCTTAAGATACAAAACAAGCAAAAAGCTGAATCTGATGCCTTGGCAATCTTTTGTCCCAAATGTAGAAAGAAACATGCCTTGAGAGAGTGTCCATTGGATGTAAAAGTTGTAGAGACCCGTGTCATTTGTTCTGAAAAACATGAGACCAAGAATTTTCCTTCTCTTCCTGGTCTCAAAGTTGTCTTTCAGGAGGAAACTCCTACAGATTCCACAGAATCTCTTAATTTTGTCTCTAGAAGACCTTGGCAGGGACCTCAAACACAAGGATTCCATGATCAAATGTATAATAAACCTCCACCTTGGAATTCTTGGCAGCAACCTTGGCCTCAATTTCAAAATCAATCTCAAGCTTGGGCACAAGGAGCACAAAATCCCTATGGAAGATACTCTCAATACTATCATTATCCACCATCCTATCCACCATACCCACATTTTTATCCTCAAAATCCTCAACAAAATTTTCAACAAAATCCTCAACAACATCATCAGAACCTACCACATCAAAATCAACCACTTCCATTACCATTCCCTCAAAAATAAAATCAATTGCCTGCTCAACCCATACCAAACCCCAATAATAAAAATCCTCAGAACACATACATGATAGAAGGCCAACAGTTTCCAACTTATTTAATTACTCCTTTAGACCTTAGTGATATTAAACTTAGGTCTGGAAGAATACTTGAAAAGAGGAAACCTTCTGTGATCATACAAGAACAAGATAACTCCGAGGAAGACTCTCTACGGGTGAATAAAAGTCTTGAGGAAGACATATCTTTTCAAGACTCAAACACTGAAAAATTAAAGCAAAAAGATCCAACAATTTCAACTCCTGTATTAGAGCAACCATCCACATCTACTTCTATACCTCCCTTTCCAGAAAGATTACAAATTGATAGAGGTGTAGAAAAACAAATTATGGTGCCTAATTATGATTTCCTAGATGAACTGAGAAATGTTTGCATTAAAATTCCATTATTACAAGCCATCAAGGAAATTCCAATTTTAGCCAAAACAATAAAGGAGTTGAGTATGAAGAAAACAAGAAAAAGAATAAGAGAAACAAAGAAAATTCAACTAGCAGGAAAAATAGCAGACATTATGATGGGAAAGATTGCTATTCCAAAGTATCTTGACCCATGAAATCCAGTTGTCAAAAATAACATCAATGGAATTGAAATTCAAAACACACTCATTGATTTAGGAGCAACAATCAATATCATGAGTAGACAAATCATGGATAAACTGAAACTTCCTAATCTTCTCTTTACACCCACATTATTACAATTAGCAGACAGATCTGTGATCAAACCAAATGGGGTAATAGAAGAAATTCCAGTGTCCCTAGATTCTTGGGAGTACCCTATGGATTTCATGATCCTAACTCCTAAGAATAATCTAGGAGGACATCCTGTTATATTAGGAAGACCTTGGTTGGCTACAGCTGATGCTTTTATTAGTTGTAGATCTGGTGATATGTACATCTCTAATGGTAGTTCAACTAAGAAATTCACTTTATATCCTCCAGCTAGGACAATTACAGATTTAGATGACACTCAATGGATAGAGGATGAAGAAGATTTACAACCTCTTCACAATTTCAGAAATTAGTGAAGATAATCAAATTTTGAATACTCTAGAAAACTTTGAATCTTCTCCAGAACACAAACATGAATCATTTCAAGAGGGATCCAATATTAATTTTTTGTCATCAAGGCAGATGTCTCTTCATTCTATGGATAAATTTGGCAGACAAGTGAGATATTTCCAGGCAAAACTTTGAACATAAACAAGAACCTAGAAAAATCTCAACAAGAAGAGTTAGTCAAAGTATTACAGAGACATTCTTCTGCATATGCATGGGAATACACTGACATGAAAGGGATAAGCCCCAAGACTTGCACTCATCACATCTATATAGAGGAAAATTGCAAACCAATTAGACAACCTCAAAGACGGATGAATCCAAATCTTAGGGAAATTGTTAAAGAAGAATTGCAAAAATTGTTAAATGTCAATTTCATCTATCCTATTTCAGATAGTCAGTGGGTTTCTCCTTTAGTAATTGTGCCAAAGAAAAATGGAAAATGGAGGGTATGTGTTGACTACCGAGAACTAAAAAAAGCTACTCTTAAAGACCATTTTCCCTTACCTTTCATAGATCAAGTGTTAGATACATTAGCTGGAAAAAAGTACTTCTCATTCTTAGATGGGTTTAGTGGTTACAATCAAATCCAAGTAGCACTTGAAAATCAAGACAAAACCACATTTACCTGTCCTTGGGGTACCTATGCTTACCGAGTATTGCCATTTGGATTATGCAATGCACCTGCAACATTTCAAAGGGCGGTACTAGGAATTTTTTCAGATCTAATACATGATTGTGTAGAGGTATATATGGATGATTTCAAAGTTTATGGAAACACATTTGAAGAAGCTTTAGCAAACTTGGAAAAAGTTTTAAAGAGATGTAAAGAAGCAAATCTTTCACTAAGTCATGAGAAGTGTTTTATGATGTTTACTAAAGGAATTGTTTTGGGACATCACATTTCAGGAGATGGGATTAGAGTTGATGAGTCAAAAGTTGAAGTCATCTCTAACTTATCTATTCCAAGTTGTCAAAAATATGTTAGGAGTTTTCTAGGATTTACAGGATATTATCGGAGGTTTATAGAAAACTTCACCAAGATAGCATCTCCACTCTTCAAATTGCTTACCAAAGACTGTGAATTCAAGTGGAATTCTAATTGCCAGTTAGCCTTTGAGACCCTGAAAACCAAAATTTCTGAAGCACCTATTTTAAGGGGACCTAACTGGAAGTTACCTTTTCATATCTCAACAGATGCTTCTGATACAGCTCTAGGAGCAGTATTGGGACAGAAAGACCTGATTCCTTACGCCATCTACTATACCAGTAAAAATTTGACTCCTGCAGAGTTAAAGTATACTGTAACTAAAAAAGAGTTTTTAGCTGTTGTTCATGCCATAAACAAATTTAGACACTATATAACAGGCTATGAAACTTTTGTTCACACTGATCATTCTGCAATTAGATACTTAATGAACAAAGCAATTACTAATGGCAGAGTCATAATATGGTTATTGCTTTTACAAGAATTCAACATCACCATTCTAGATAGGCCTGGAAAACAAAACACAGTAGCTGATTTCCTATCTAGACTCCAAAACATCAAAGATGACACTCCAGTTGAAGATCAATTTCCTGATGAATATCTTTTTGCAATTTCTACTCAGACTCCTTGGTTTTCTGACATTGCTAATTATTTAGTTTCAAGGAAATTTCCTTCAATAATGAATGCAAGAGAGAAAAGAAAAATCATTTATGACAGTGCAAAATATTCATGGGTTGCTAATGAGTTGTACAAGACAGGTCCAGATTTTATCATTAGAAGATGTGTTCGGGAAGAAGAGATGCCTGAGATTCTCAAAGCATGTAATGATGAACCTTGTGGCAGACACTTTGATGATAAGAGGACAACCTATAAGATCCTTAATTTAGGATATTATTGGCCATCCTTGTTTAAAGATGCTAAAGAGTATGTCAAAAGGTGTGGCAGTTGCCAAAGGGTAGGGAAACCTTCTCCTTCAGGTGAGATGCCATTACAACCTCAGGTACATATTGAACCTTTTGAAAAATGGGCTTTGGATTTTGTAGGACCTATTAGTCCTCCATCAAGACAAAAGAGATATATATTAGTTTGCATTGATTATGTTACCAAATGGGTAGAGGCCAAGCCATTACTTTTTTCTAATGAAGCATCTGTAGTTAATTTTCTTTTTGAGGATATTTCTACTCGTTTTGGTGTCCCAAGGGAAATTATTACAGATCAAGGAGCTCAATTTACATCAAGGCTAGTGGAACAAATGATGGAGAGATATAAAATCAGGCATAGAAAATCTACTCCTTATCATCCACAAGAAAATGGTCAAGTGGAATCTACTAATAAGGTCATTGAAGGAATCCTAACAAAGACTGTTCATTTGCATAGAAGAGATTGGGTAGATAGGCTTCCTGAAGCCTTGTGGGTCTATAGAACTACATGGAGAAACACAAGAGGCCATACTCCTTATGAACTTGTTTATGGAAAGCAAGTTTTGTTTCCCATAGAGTTCCAGATTCAAACCTTCAAGATGGCAGTTCAGCTAGGACTTGATTTAACGGAGGCACAAAAGCATAGATTGGAGCAGATTAATGAATTGGATGAGATCAGACAAGATGCAGTTCAGAAAAAAAGTCTAGTCCAACAGCAAAGGACTAGATGGCATGATAAGTACATCAAAGAGAAGAAATTCAAAGAAGGTGATTGGGCTCTCTTGTTTGATTCAAAATTCAAGGATTTTCAAGGTAAATTTCAAACACATTGGCTAGGGCCATATGAAATTGTTGAAATTTTTGACAATGGAGCAGTAAAAATCAGGACAATAGATGAAGAAGAGGTCACTTTTCTTGTGAATGGTCATAGATTGAAACTATATCACAAACCACTCTCAAGAGAAGAATTTGTCAAGAAGTTCCAAGAAAACAGTAATGTGAAGTTAATGAAGAAGAATCTTTCTTCTTCATCAACTTGATTGAATTTTCTGAAGCATTTCTTTTTGAAAAAAAAATAAAAAATAAAAAATAAAAAAAAATAAAATAAGGTATAAACATGAAAACCAATCATTGATTGGCATGTTTATACAGAAAAGATAGGGTGAAAATCAGAGTCTTTTTGACACTCTAAATTTTCCATTTTGTTTTTGCAAGCAGCTGTTACAAAATCATAAGTTCAGATCCATTGCACTTATGATCCATCTCATTTCATTTCATTCCATTCACTTATCCATCCATACTCCATTTCATTCATTCATACTTCACTTCATTCCATATTTCATTCATCTCATTCCATACTTCATCCACCTCATTTCCATATCAAAATTTAAATTTTGATGTTTTTCTGCAAAAAGAATAACACATGTCATGGATTGCAGGCCATTTCCTATATTCTTCCACTCCATTTCATAAATTGAATCCATTCCATTTCATCATTCACTTCATACATATTCCATTATACCATGTTTCATCACCCATCTTCACTCATTCCATAAAATATTCTATGTATATTCCAAACCACTCCATTCCATGATTAAAAATTCTCCACAGGTACATTCTGCAGCTAAATAGATATTCTGCAGCTAATCAGACTTTCCGCAACCAGATAGTCATTCTGCAGCTACAGATCCTGAAGGCACTGATCAAAAAACATTTGAATTGCAACAAGATGATCCAGTATGTCCATGAATAAGAAGAATCAAGAAGGATTATGAAGACTCTTCCAGAGGAGAACAAAGTATACAAAGACCACAAAAATCAAATGAAAAGCAAAGGTAAAAAAAGTTCTGGTTATAATGGCATTTCATAAAAAATTTAGTATAGTCTAGTTATGAATCATTCGAAAAAGTTGTTTTGATTATTTTTATTGATCATGCCAAATATACCCTCCGCAAAACTTTGGATAAAAATCTTCCATTTCAAATTCTATACCTGACCATCATTTAAGTGGTGAAAAAGGCTGAAGTGTTTGATTTTCTCACGTCACCCAGCCAAATCATTTAATGATGATTTTTGAATCCATTGTAAAAATATCCGCAGACTTTTCACTCATTGATTTGTTTTCTTCACCTCACTTCATTAACTCATTCCGTAACTACTTCCATCACTCCATTCCGTAGCCAACCCTTCATTATTTCATTCCGAAAAACAGAGATATCTCTATCACCGTGAAGTAGAGGTATATCAGTGTGGAATTTGAAGCCATTGTCACCGAGAAGCAGAGATATATTAGTTTAAATATTGAAGCACTATCACTGAGAACCAGAGGTATATCAGTTTGAGGGTTGAATTTATTGTTTCCGTGAGCAGAAAGAGTACTAATCTGAAGATTGAAGAAGGAATTATGGGCCTCATTGTAAGAACTGAACCAGTGGGCATAAAATACCTGGAAGGATACCCTCAAAGTAGAGAAATGTTGCAATAGGTAGGATGGCTACAATTTCTTGAGAAATTTAATGGCTTCCACAAAGAAGTCACTAAAACATTTGCAAGGTCATTCAAAGGATCTGAGGTCGAAGTTGGAGATGCTAAATTCACTGTCACAGAGGTTTTTATTGCAGAAGCAACACGATTTCTTAGACATGGAGAGAGATGGTTTAAAAACAGAGAATTTCATAATGAATCATGGAAGCAAATCCTAAAATCACCAGGTATGGATGTCACTGTGTTTAAAAAGGGAATTCCAAGTTCTGCATTAAAAAATAAATGGAGAAACATATTGCTTATTCTACAAAAAATTATCACTTGTGAAGGTAGATATGGCACATTTTATGTTTACCATATTAGGTTGATAATGCATTTTCTGGAGGAAGAGTTAAATTTTCCCTATTTCTTACTTCAAAGTTTAAAAAAGATGGCTTATGGTGTTCAAAGGAGAGTCCAATTCCTAGAGACAACTCTATACCATCATGGCTTGGTTAAGATTTTAATTGAACACCATTTAGCAAAAACAAAAGACACTTGGGATAATTTCTTGGTAAGAAATCACTTTGAGGAAGCAAAAGAGCTCTCACCTGAACATCAGCCTACAAGGAGAAGCAGAAAATGGAGAGCCTCTAAAATTGAAATTGACAAAACAGTACAGGAAAGTAGTGAAGAAATAATCTCTGAGAAGTTGACTCAGATTAAGAGAAAACTTAAGAAAGAGAGGGTAATCAGAAAATATGCCACAGAAAAATGAGAGGGATCATCCCAGCCAAGAAGAAGCCATAGAATCAGGGGGAAACTAAGGAAAACATAGATCAAACAAACAGGGGTGATAAATATAGAAGATGAGGAAACATCTATTGAAGATGTTGAAGAAGATTTTAATGAAGAAACCCCTGAAATTGACCCTTCTCAGCAAGAAGTTTATGACTATGTTGAAACATTGGAAAGGAAAGCTTCAGAGAGTAGAGATAGAGCCCCTAGTCCTCCACTAACCAAAATAGATGTGTTAAGAAGGGATAGGTGTGAGCTGGAAGTACTCAATAGACATATCAAAACTGAGAATGATATTTTGAAGGAACAATTCAAACTCAAAACCAGTATGAACTCAACCTTATCTCTACAAATGGACAAAGTGGAAAAGGCTAATGAAAAGTTGAAAAAGAGGAACAAGAAGCTAATCAGGGCACTTATCAACTTAAGGTTCAAACTAGTCATCAGGAAACCCAGAAGACCTTTAACTTCCAGGCAAAGAAGAAGGAGAGGATTAGATGTTCTTGCAGAAGTCTCTGAGTTTATGGAATAAGTTGCATGAGGACATGCAAGAAGTCAGCAGTGGGGGTATGTTGAGCCCCAAGATTGTGCTTTCTTTCATCTTAATTTACCTCATTTTCCTTTGTCCATTGTTATCCCAGGCCCAATTGATCAATGAAATTAGTTAAAATTACTTTTAGAATGATTAACATGGCTAACTTGCTAAGTTTTGTGATTTTGTCATTGTAATGCATTTTGACCAAAACTAGCTGCAGAATGCAGACATTCTGTAGCTAACCAGCAATTCTGTAGCTGTCTTCACGTTCAAGCATGTTCCAGGTGTCCTCTCAGGAAAAGCCACACATGGGTATATTCCACATTATGTCCTCATCGTTCGTTGCTCACCATGAAGAATGAACCGAATTCTGGACGTGGTTTTGGTACGTGGGAACTCATTCAAGGAGGCAGACTTCTAATAGGATTGTCTTAGTCCAGATGTCCTTTGTCCCTTTACGTTTCCATCTTTAGAGTCCTAGTACGATTTTGATAAGGAAAGACAATGATCCCCGTATTGTTGCAAGTTCTGTTATGTAGATTTGATATAAAAGCACTCGGGAAACCGAGAGACAAGCTCTAGATTTTGCTTAGATTTCATGTATTGACTGCTATATTTCTGAAGACCGAGACTACTCTGTTTCAAGTTATTTTCCTTTAATGAAGAAGACAACATTGCTTTGAACGCGTTGAGTTGATTTTGAGTTAGATTCCGTCTGGTGGTAGAGGGCCCCTGCCTCCTGCACGGATTTACTTTCGTAATCTAGATAAGTATCTTAGTTGTTTTCACGTTTTTGAAGCTTGAGTTCATAGTTAATTTCATTAGTCACTATAGCTATACTTGTTCTAAGAAACTCTTCCAAAAGAAGAAACTCTTCCAAAAGATCATGATAATGAATGGGAAATGGCTGTAGTGTTTTAGGATTTATTTGTAATTTCTTTTGTTCATTATCACAGTTGAACTTATTCTAGTAAACTCTTCCAAAAAATCCTTATGATGTCTAAGGCATGACTGTGATACTGAATGTTTCAGTTGTTTGTTTGCACTAAGTAGCATAGCTGATCTTACTCTTAAAACGCTCTTACAAAATATCATAATGATGGGTAGGAGATAGCTGTGATGTCTTAGTTTTTAAATTGCTTTCAGTCTTTATGTTTGCATTTGCACAGAATTGTACAGCCAGGATTGTTCTAACAAGCTCTTCCAAAATACCATTCATGATGGACAAAACAGGCTGTAGAATCCCATAGATTAATGCATGATAACTTAGTTAGGGTACTCCGGAGTCAAATTGCATTCAATTCATGCTCTGTTATTTTGTTTTAAGTTTGATAATGGCTTGTTAGTTCAGCATTGTTTTAGACTAGTGACATCTTAGTTCAGTTTTAGCTTAGCTCATTGTATTTTCATTCCACATTTAGTTGTCATCCATTGCATATTAGATTACATTAGTTGTTAAACTTAAACAATACAGCCTTCATTATTTACAAAATCTCTTTTGTTCCAAATCCATAATTGACTCATAACCATATGAACAGAAGACAGTATCATCTCAAGGCCTGAAGTACTTTTGCAACTTCTTTACCACTTCATAAACAAAGCCTTTCCTCAAAAGACTACTTTAAAAAGAAATCTATAACTTTTGAGTAAGGTTTAGTGATGTTAAACTAAGTTTCAAAATAGAATTAGGAGCTAGTCTTAGAGTAAAAATCTTATGATGTTACCAATGTTTTTCTCCAAATATGTTTCAACAAATCTTTAATCATGGATAAAATGTTGTATCATTATAAGCTGATTGTTTAATTGTTTAGTTAGGAGAATTTGTATACTTAGCTGACCATTTCTCAAACTCTTCTAAAATACCTTTAATGAAAGAATTGGACAAGTTAAGTTTATGTTTTGATTCATTTTCTTGAAGTCATTATCAAGCTTTGTATTTTGCTTAGTCATAGTTTAGGTTTGATTTTGTTTCAGTATTTGCATTTGCATTTGTCATTTGTCATCAACCAATTAGGCTTCACTCTGTTTTTAACCAGTAGCTTCTTCCCACTAACTTTTTAGTCATTCTCCTTGTGAACATAAAAACCATCAAAAGACCAAAAACATCATAAATCATCATAAAAGACCAAAAACATCATAAAAAACTAAACACAACGCATTAGGAAACAAACACCTAGGCACATATAGTGCACTTCACTTCAACAGTTTACCAACCCTGGTTGACAATTAAATGAACTCAATTTAGGAGACTAGGTTGAGCACAAACAACGTCGTATATATTAACATTTGTGAAATGCAAGAAATTATTGTTGGTTTGTTATATGTAATATAGACCAACATATATTATGAAGAAATTGGATATGCGTTGAATAACCCTGTGGGCCCGAGTCATTCAATTAACTGATTTGTTCAAAAGTTAAATGGGTCAGAGCTCAATAGAGAAAAGAATAGCTTATAAACATAGTAAGCTTAAGCCATGGTTTAAACCATATGAAAGCCACTACATGAGCGCTGAATCGAGACTGTTTATTTGGTTTAATAACCATAAGAGAACCTTGGAAGAAAAAGCCTCCAGATATGTTTATTGAAATTTCCATATCAGCAGTTATATATATACAGGACAAACACAATCACGGTGAACATGAATTTGCACAGGAACAAATTTGACAGGTGTACAAGCACAGAAAACTGGAAAATAAGCAGAAGACAGTGAGCAGAAGAAGACAACAGTTTCTTTCCAGCAGCAGAAATGACAAATCCAGTAAATCCAAAATCCAGAAAAGGAGCTGAGTGGAATTGAGATGTATAACTGAAAAATGTAAATGTTGTAATTATTTTTATTTTTTGTGATGCAAAGGCAAGTATCCTAAGGAAAAGACAAAATCCCACTATAGCATGGAAATTTGTACATATTATTATTATAATTGAGTTGGATAAAGGAATGAGAAGACAGAAGTCAAAAGGTCAGGTCTATTCACTTCAAATTCTCTGAGGAATGTAAAGAGTCATGTGATGAACCCTATATATATAATATCACATTGATATGAAAAAAAAAAGGGAGATAGGGAGAGAGAGAAAATATAGAGAATGCAGAATATAGAAGAATAAGGCAGAGAAGAATAAGATAAGAAGAGCAGAAAAGAGAAGCTACAGAACAGAGCTGATATCTGAAGTAATTCAACAAACATTCAGTTTGATAAATTGAGGAAGTTGGAGCTTCCCTATCAAGTTGCAGCTTGATAGCTGTCAGTTGTAGCTGAATGAGGTTGGAGCCTCCTGTAGGTTGGTGCCTGCAGAAAATTAATGTGAGTTGGAGCTTCCTTGCAAGTTGTAGCTTGCAGAATTGAGGTAGGAGCCTCCTGTAGGTTGGTGCCTACAGAAAATCAGTGGTGAGAGGGAGTTGGAGCTTGCCTTTGCATCACAACAATAATAAGATGTGGTTTTCTCCCTTCATGGGTTTCCACTTATGTTTGGTGTCTCTGTGCATGATGTCTATGTGTTGATGTGGTTTATCTAATCTGCTTAATACTTGTTGCTCACATATTAAGACTATTGTTACATTAACAAATCTGTTTGATACTTGCTGCTCACTAATAAAGATTGCTCACATATTAAGTTGATCATGAAGTAAAGGTTTAAATAAGTTTTAGGAGAAAAGTTTCAAAATTTCATGTCTGTGTTAAAATAATTCACCCCCCCCTCAGTTTAACTAAGGGTTCAACAAGGCATATGACCGTAACAAAAATATAATAATGTTTCAAACTAAGCCTTTTTCCTGTTACAATATACTAATCTAAGACATTTTACTGGAGTCCTAATATTTAATATCTGCTTATTTCTCTCCCGCTCTGAGCCCAACTCGAGATGAAATGATCTTTAACAAGATATCCACGTAGATAGTGAGCTTCCATGGGAGTGCAGGAACTACCAACTAGTGCAGGAATCCTAAATACACTTGACCATTCTGCCACAATTATTAATACATTGTTCATAAAATACTTTATGATAGAATAAATATTAGTTGAAAATATAATTTAAAGGTATAAAATCCATAAATAAATAATTAAGTCCATGAAAAGCCTTAAATATGAAAATATAAAGAGAGTATAGGAATGGGCACGATTCTAGAAAAAATGCAGGAATGAAGGGGTGCCAAGGTTGAAACAAAGGTTTTAGGTCATGTGTTTAGAGTAGGATAGAGGCTAAAAATGAAACAATTTAGCCTACGAACATCCTCCCATACCTATGTTGTTGTGTGTCCTCACACAACTTTTACCTCCTGCAAAAAAATAAAATGAGGAAGCCTTCCTTCAGTACTGAACTTGTATGCTAATCCTTGCTTTCATTGTCTTCATCTTCTTTCCTTGAGCCTTCTTGAGTTGCTTGGTCACCTTTCTAAGATGCCCGTAGCACTTTGATGCTCAAAATTTCCATATCTTCACTTGTCATTTCGGCTCTTTCACTTCCTCTACTAGCTCTGTATTTTTATGTTTCTACACTATCTCCTACTCTTTCATGGTTTGGTTTGATATATCCAAGCTATAAATATCCTTCTTGAGCTCTTCTATCTGACTGTTCAGGTGGCGGGAGGAGTTTCTTCTCCTAATTCTTGTTTTTCAGGAATTTTCTTGGCAGTTGACTATAGACATGTGCTGGCATCATCAGGGTCGAGATTACCTTGGCCACCAATTTCCTGCATTTCAATATCATCAAGGGTTTCAATACCCTGCACTTCAATATCACCAAGGGTTTCAGTACCCTGCACTTCAATATTACCAAGGGATTCAGTACTCTGCACTTCAACGTTACCAAGGGTTTCAATACCTTGCACTTCAACGTCTGTTTGACCTACTGTTGGGTCTTTTCCTGCACTTGCACTGGGTGTCGACATCATTTTCATTTTCTTCATCTTTCCGAGGAAGACCAACAAGGGTGCGTCATCTTCTTCCTCCACATAGCCTTCATTGACCACTGTGTAGGCTGCAGCCTCAAAAAGGAGCGAAAGTTTGTTGTCACCTGGCGAATTGGGCAATGAATTGTCCAAATGTATCGGAGAGGTCAACTGAACGTGACCTTCCTTCGAAGAGGCAGTCCTCTTCTTGGCCGAACTCTAGGTTGTTCTCTTTGATATGGACGAGGTTTCAATGACGGGTCTTTGCTCCTCTACCTGCACTAAATTTTCTTTGCTCTTAGTCTTGATAGGGCACGGGGTTAGGGTTTCAGGCTTTCCTTTCTTGCTTGCACTCTTCTTGTTTGACGATTTCACTATACCTTGTTCTTGAAATTCCTTCAAAAATCCTTCCCAGGTCATATTATTTATCTCCAACTCCTTTTTAACTAAAATTGAAATCAACCCATGATGGTATAATTTGCATGAAATTTGGCTCATCTTACCTTTCTGAATGCCTTTTGACATTTTATCTAAGCTTCTTATAGATAATAGGGGAATTTGATAAGCTTACTCAACTCAAAATGTAGCAACAATCGAATATGGTACAGAAATGTCAATGAATAGCGACCCTCGCAGGTGAGGAATTTCTGTAATATGTACATCCAGTCCTTCCATTTCCCTAGCATGGCATTATGTTGTAGTCTTTTCTTCCAATCCACCTTTTGTTTTCTATCAACCACGAACCAACGCCACAACTTATTCTCGAGATTCTCCTTTATAAACCCCAACTCTCCTACTGCTGCTAATCTCCTGGCCTGTGATATGGAACCCAAAATTTTGAGTGAATTATAGTGCCACAGTCGAGTCAAATCCATCAAATTTTAGCAGAAACGGGAGGAACCCAAATTCTTGCAATATTGCAAGACTGTTCCTTTACTCAGCCATTTAATCCACCTCTATTACAGACCAAGGTTTGATCCTCACAGGTGCCATCCTCCATTTAAATTCATTCCACTGCTGTCTAAAACTTAGAAGGATCACTCGACAAGAATTCAGATGCTTTGTCGAAAATATTTTGTGATAGTCGAGCTATCCATCCACTGCTATATCGCCCACCCTCCAACGGTCACACTCCATCATTAAAATCACAACCTTGGGACGTATACGATAAATATTGGCTCAATTAAAATCAGAAATGATCATTGGTGAAGGGAAACAGTTATGGTGATGATTAAAATAACAGTCATGTGAGGTATGGTATGAGGTCAGGTCATCATTAATAGGTGATAATATTATTTTCAAAAAAGTAAGTATTGGATTACGAGTAAATCGTACACATCCCACAATCACTTCATGATTTCACACAAGGTGCACACAGTTCTTATAAAATATAAGATTTTGTAACCTAAATAACTTTGTACTTAAAACATTTCTCTCCTACTTTAGTAAATGATAAAACAAAGTTTAACCATAATACAAATTATTGAATGCCATAGTCTAAAGGTGGTGTAGTCATTCTGCCTGTACAAGACTTTCACAAAATGAAAGTAAGTTTTCCAACTCCACATTCTTGCACTAGGTATTCCTGCACTATATCAAACATTTTTGCACTGACGACCATTGTTCCTACACTAGAGCATGTGTTTTCGTACTCAGACGTGCTTAGCAGTGTAGATTCCTACACTGAACATTTCTGCACTTGAACGACCCTGCACTGAACACATATTCCTACACTAGGGATATTTGTAGGGTATTTGAAAAGGGAGAGGGAACAAAAGTCTTGATAACATATAATTCATGGGCTAGTTTTGAAATATTTTCTGAATATAAAAAGGGGGTTTTATTCTCCAGTCTTTGGTATTAATGTATGCCTTTCGATTTGACCTGTGAGTTCACATCAGATCTTGAAATATGATCCATGAGGGAGAAAATAAGTGGGAAAAGGGTAAATTTTCAGAATGGGAAGGAAATTACGATAGAGAATTCAAGAGTGAAACCACCAAGAGGGGCATATCGAAAAAGGGATTTGGGAAAAAAATTCAGGGGAAAATGAGGGAAATAGGAAATCAGATAGGGAAATTTTCCTTTGAAGAAAGGGATGGTAAATCATGGGATAAAAAGAATAAAAATAGAGGGAAATTTACGAAATGGGAATAGAAGAAGGGCATAATTTTACCTCGAAAATCTTCCTGAATAGTGCTGAATCCAAAATAAATGTAGTGGGAATTCAACATTGCTTGCATAAAAATTTATGTGTCAGCTATCCCAAACTTAGATAAGGACTCAGTTCTTGCACTTAAAACTTGCTTCTTCTTAGTGACAGTTAGCAGATATAAAGAACAAACAAAAGTCCCATTTTATTGAAATTTGATCTCCTTGCCAACATGCTAGTTTTCAAGTTGATCCTTCTGTGATTATGTCAGTATACTGATTTCCACAATCAAAAGAAAATATTTTTCTATTTTTTTCTTTTAATTTTTGTCATTTTTATTTTATTTTATTTTCTCTTTTTAATTTCAAGAAAAATAAAGAATCAAGTTTTCAATAGGTTGGCATAGCCACCTACCATCTCTTCTTCAGATTGTTGTTGTACTTTTTGCATAAAATCTTCCTTTGTGAGGTGCTGAAAATATACCTTAAGTTTATGCTCATTCACAAGGAATACATAATCTTTCCCATCAATAGTTGTGATTTTTAGCGCTCCATTCTAAAAAAATTTAACCACTTCATAAGGTCCCATCTAGCGTGTGTGGAGTTTCCCTTTGAAATGTTTAAATCTAGAATCATAAAGAAGTACCCAATCACCTGGTTGGAATTTATTTTTCTTGATAGAATTTTCATGCCACTTCATGAGCTATTGTTGAACCAATATATTCTGCTAAAAAACGTCCCTTCTAATCTCATCTAACTCATTCAACTCTAGTAGACACTATTTTTGTGCTTCTGAGAGATATAGTCCCAACTGAACTTCAATCTAGAAGGTCTTGATATGGAACTCTATTAGAAAAAAGGACTTGTTTCCCTTGTACCAGCTCATATGGAGTGTGTCCTGTGCTATTCCTTCAAGTGGTTCGATATGCCCATATGGATTCTAGAAATCGTCTGGCCTAATCATTCCTATGCATGTTCACTATTTTGGTGAGGATGGACTCAATTACCTTATTGGTAGATTCTTCCTGGCCATTTGCTTGCAGGTGATACGGTGTAGATTTCTCGTGCCGAATTTTGTACTGATCCATCACACCTTGTACCATATTAGAAATAAACTTTGGTCAATTTTCAGAAACAAACTCTCTAGGCACACCAAATCTAGTAAATATTTCAGTAAATAAAAAGTATACAACAACTTTTTCAGTAGAAAAATAAATAGCTTTAGCTTCTACCCATTTTGTAACAAAATATGTACAAACAAATATATGCTTTTTATTTAAATATTTTGGATTTATGGTTCCTACAAAATCAATAGCTCATTTTTCAAATGGCTCAATAATAACCCGAGGACAAAAAACATTTCGGTGTTTTGGTTCGGTTGGAACATAGTTACTGATCAAATAGGTAATTGAACTGGTACCTTCTTTTTTGAGGTCACAAGAAACACACCCGATTTTAAAAAGTGGTGATGTAGAATCACCTTTTTTTTTGGAGCATGTTTTTGACACCCTTTTTTTTTTTTAAGTGTGATGCTTTTCATGTCAATTTTGAATAGTGGTGGTGTATCATCACCCGCTTTTTTTTAGAGGATTGATTTTGACACTATACATTTTCCAATGTCTTCTCTTTCTCTGAGATGTTTATTTTTAAGTGCGTTTATGTACTTGTGTTTTAAAAAGAAAAAAATAATTTATTTTTTTAAAATACAAATTTGTAATGAAATCTTCATTTTTTGACATAGATAAAAAATTTAAAAATGGGTCAATATTATAAAGTTAATAGTTTCTATATGTTTATGTATTGTTAATTAATATTTCAATGCACATCAAATAATTTTCATTAAAAAACAAATATTTTGAACCATATGACAAAAAAATACACTTTTTAGAGACTCTTTGTTAAAAAAAAACATGTTAAATAAACTAATTTTTTGGGAAAATCTTAACAAAAAAATTAAGAAAACAATTTTTTTATTGAATTTTATGTCAAAAAATAATAGTAATCAAAGTTTTTTTGCAAAAAATAAGGATTATTCTCATAAAATATCAAAGTCTAGACATTACAAGTAAAACTCATTAATAGATCTCAAAACTGAGCTTTATTTGCAAGCATAACTTAAATATCATCAATAATATCAACTAATCCATGTTCAACATCTTCTAGAACATCATTAATGTGTTCTTCCACAACATTTTCTGCTTCATTTTGGTCATTGTCATCTTCTAATGGATCTTTCATGTTTGCAAATCTTCCAAAGTATCCTTTTTCAATCATTCCATATAATGATGGTTGAGGTTCCTTTTCTTTTTTTGCCACATGTGATTCATTAAAATCCCCTTTCCTCAAACCAACTTCTTGCTTCACATCTGGAATAAATTGAAGAGTGTTAATTCTTTATTGAATAAATTTGCATTGCACTGGGTCTTTCTCAATGACAATGCAATTTCTTCCTTTTTGTAGGCAACATGCTAGTGTTGTACCTAATCATCAAGCACAAAAGAAATAAATAAGAAAATTAGTATAAAAACATAAAAAGTAAAAAATAAAATATTTAAATTCAAATTTGTATAATAAAACTTACCTGAACCTGAGAATAAATCCAAAACCCAATCCCCTTCATTTGAACATAGATCTATAAGATAGTTAATCAATGCTTGTGGTTTCTGATAAATGTTAACTATATCTCCATTTGCATCTTTATCCTCATATGTTAGTTTTATTACAAATACATCATGAACCAATACTTGACTATTACTCTTCCCATCTAATCGATTCATAAGAATACACTTATAACTATCCTCTTTTGTCCAACATTCAACATGGATGAACTCACAATCATTTATAATAGGTTGATCTTCGAAATAAACAATATTTGACTTCTACCTGTAACATAAAATAGTAAAAGTTCAATTAAATTATACATAAATAAAAAAA
The DNA here is from genome assembly GCA_034641835.2 of Pinus albicaulis. NCBI lineage: Eukaryota > Viridiplantae > Streptophyta > Pinopsida > Pinales > Pinaceae > Pinus > Pinus albicaulis. Next base: position 1,299,350,311 of record CM076584.1, on the reverse strand, counting down.
TTTAACAGTAATCAAACATAAAATTTCAAAGTCTTACCATGTAAGTTGCATCCTTGAGATTGTTTTTCCCTTGAAGTTTGTTAATAACATTGCAAACTATGTGTCTGAATGAAATGTCACAAATCTCCAAAGTGGTGATGTTGTGACTTCTTGAAAACCTGTAACCACTTTACTAAAAGCTTAATAAGTATATGGTTCACTATCATATTCAATATCTAGGAAATTGAAACCATAAGGAATATCTACAATAACTAGGACATATTCCCTTTTACATATTAATTTTGTAATGTATTCACAGTCACCTTGTATTATTCGATATTGGATACTGCCGAACGCATTCCAAATGAAATGATTAAGAGTAGGATCAAGTTCAACATTCATAAGACGTTTCTTTCTCATCTTTTCCAACTTAATTTTTTCAATAAAGATTTTGAAAGTATCTGGTACTCCATTTCCATCCTTCTTCGACATATTTAATTACATATATATATATATATATATATATATATATATATGTCTAAGTAATAAAATAAAAATAGTTTAAATATGAATAAAATGAATGTATAAATGAACACACCTTATTGAATTCCATCTAGAAATATTTAAGTGTTGTTGTAGAACTTGATTCTAGGTAGTGGCGCACAACATCATCCCAACTGTCTTCATTCAACATTTTAACCATATGTTCTTATATTTTCATAAAAATATTCTAGCTGAATAAATAAAGTTAAAACTGTTAATATAGTGACATGTATAACAAATTATACCAACAACATTATGTTTTATTTAAGTGAAAAATATAATGAAAGGAAAATAATAAATAATTCAAGAAACTTACTTTTGAAATTCTGCGCACATTTCATCCATTGATAATTCACCTGACTTCACATGGGATAATAGTGATTTGACTAGTTTCTCAATCTTCACTCCTTGCATTGTTCTCCAAGGTGTGATAGTCATATCCTCTGGAAGTTGCTTCATTTCAAGACTTGTTTTACTGTTGGTAAATATTATGGGTTTATTCCTTTTAACCTTCTGATTTTTATGGAAATATTATCCCACCGATAAAAAATCTCATCAATCAAATCCCATATCTCCCTAGTTCTAAATGGCAACTGAAAAATATTATCCATGCTTCTGAATACATTTGAATGCATTTTTCCATCTTTTGGTTTTATTTTTTCATCAATTTGATAACCTCTTTCCATTAAACATTCCTTCTAAAATGTTAGACTAACTTGTATCTTTTCCCCACCACATTTTTCTATGAATTCATTATGAATAAATATGACCCTTTGGATGAAATTCATTTTCATTCTATACTCATTATCTGCATTATGATCCCATGCCAATAAATTTAATTCTGTTTCTGTTAAACCAGCGTAAATGATTCATTTCAATGTTTGAAAAACATAGTTTTTGGGATATTCCTCAATCAACTATCTTTTAGCCTCTACCGAATGGTTCCCTCTAATTACATAATATTTATAATAAAAACATTTTGTCTTGTCAAATGCTTGGATTGAACCTCAATAATGTTTTCAAATTATGTAGATGTAGGTGATGGGTCTTTCTAATTTGATATTGAGATTGTCCTTCATCTAACCTATAAAATTGGCTGACATTAAGCTCAAATGTTTGGCCGCCGAAGATTTATTTATTCTTCCTCGACTCATATCGAATGAAATTTTGTTTTGTTTTAATAATGCCATCCTCTAACTCAACACCTAGTGTTATGATTTCTTTGTTTCCTTGAGAGCTTTCCGTTTGTTCTTCACTACTGCTCATGACTTTTATAGGTTGACCAAGATTTGATTTCTTCTTCTTATTGGTTAACATATCAGTTTTTTTATAAATAAGCTCTTCATCATCAGGTAAAAAAGAGACATCTTTGGCCATTTTTCTTTTTCATGTCTGATTTTTTTTCTCCTTTTGCACGACAATTCTAATCTCCTCCTCACTAATTCTATCATAATTTTGAGTTTCATGTTCCACATATTCAAAAGAAACATATTTAGGTTTACTAGATTGACCCACCTTAGTGACTCTTGGTTTATCCCATTTTTGTACTATTGCAATGTGATGAGCTATTGATCTTTGCTTCATTCTCCTTTCCTCTTCTTTGTCTGTGTGGAAAGTGTTGATCACAATCATAAAATTTGGCTCCATATAATAACTACCTTCAAACATGTTTGAAAGATCCGCAACAAAATCCTATGAAACAAAATAAAACATGTCAATGATCAATAATTTATAAAAAATTGAATGATCCTTACAATAATGCATAGCATAAATATAAATAAGCATACTTACAATGTTATTTGCAATGTTTCTTGATATTTCTGCAGACAACTTTGTAGATATTTCATTTGTGTCATACTTGACCTTTGATAGACGATATCTAACCTTGTCATGTTTATTAGCCATCCTTGCAAGAACATAAGTAGTGTTTGTATTCAACACCATACATATGTCTCGTACTCTACCCGTCACTTGATATGATTCATGTAAGTCAATCATACCACAAATTAGAAATATATGTATATCCGCCTCTGTTTCATTGTCTTCAAGATACCATGAAAAATCAATATTATTTATTTCCTCTAAGTTCTTCCATTCAGAAATAAGCTTTAATGAACCTGGTAGGCCACTTGCTTGACTTTTATTACGCCTTTCAATTTTTTATTCTTCAAAAAGATGCATAGTGTGTGCAACAATGTCCTTATTGCGTCCAACAATATTCATAACGTGTCCAGTTGCAACTTTAGATTTTGGAGTTGTTGCCGTAGGTGCAAAGGCATTCACAAAAATATTTTTTGATGTTATTTTCCTGATACAAAGAAATATATATATTAGTTAATGAGAAAATACATAACTTAATTAATCAATTTTATTTTAAGTTTGCCAATATAAATTTAAAATTTATTGAAAAATAATATCTATAATTTCTTTTTTTATAAAACTAAATAAATTTAAAATAAACAAATAAAATTAACTATATAATTTTTCATTAAAATTAAGCTTTTTTTACAAGTCAAAAAGAAAAAAAAAATTTAATATTAATTTTTTGTTTTAATTTTAATTGTTTTGTTTTATTAAATATAAACTTAATAAATTTAAATTTAAAATTTAAAATATAAATAATATAATTAAAACATATATTTTTAAATTTAAAATTTGAAATTTAAAACTTAAAATTTTATATTATATTTTAAAATTTTAAAATTATAAAATTATATTTTAAAATTTTTATATTTTATTTTAAAATATTTAGATATAAAATATTTTAAAAATTTTAAATATAAATTAATTTTAAAATTTTAAAATTGTATTATAGTTTATAATTATAAATATAAAATAAATTTCAAAATTTTGATTTATATTAAAAAAATACTAAAATTATATATTATAATTTTTTTAAAATTATATATTAAAAATTATATAATTTTAGAAATTTTAAAACATTTTGCATTATAATTTATATTTAAAAAAAATTCGTTTTTCTGCCCACTGAGGACTAGAGTCCGGCCGTACTGCACCGTGGAGAGCTACCCAACCGACCTCTAGCCCCCGGCTTGACAACCCTCCACAACGTCACCCGAACGATACCATGAAGGGTTGTCGAGCCAGCCTCGAGCTCCTGGCTGGGCAACCCTCGATGGTGCCGCTTGGCCAGCCTCTGGCCCCCGGCTGGGCGGAGGTCGATTCCCATAATAACCCTCCGCCCAGTCGGGGGCCGGAGGCCGACGTCGTGTAGGGCTGCCCAGCGGGCCTCTGGCCCCTAACTGAGCAGAGGTCAATTATGGGAATCAACTTCCACCCAGCCGGGTGTTGTAGGTTGGTCGGGCAACGTCGTGGAGGGTTACCCAGCCGGCCTCCGGCCCTTGGCGGGCGACCAAATTATTTCTTGTAATTTCTTTTAAAATAAAAAAAGAATTTTTTATATCAATTAAAATAATTTAAAATTTAAAATTTAAATAATAAAATTATAATAAAAAATGTAATAATATATGTAATAACAAAATAAATTTAAAATGCAATATAATAACATATATAATGATAATAATTTTTTTATAAATTAATTTTTTTAAACACAAAATAAAATGCGAATTTAAATAATTAAATTAAATAAATAAATTTAAAATGTTTTTAAATAAATTTAAAATGTCTTGAAATAAATTAAAAAATTATTAAAAAAAATAACAAAAACAAATTAAACGTTAAAAAAAATTAAAATTAAAAATTAAAACAAATTAAAATCAAAATATAAAATTAAAAACATTTTAAATAATAAAAGCACCCCAAAAAAAATGTTTTTAAATTTAATTTATTTTATTAAAATTTTAAAAACAAAAGCAAAATACTAAATTAGTTTATAATTAAAAAAAAACAAGTTTAATATAAACTAAAATTAAATTAAATAAATTAAAATATCTAATAATATTTTTTAAAATAAAATTTCATGTATTAAAATAAATTAAAAAAAAATATTTTTTTTAATATTTTCGGTTTCATTCTTAGAAAAAATAAAAATAGAATAAATAGAATATTTTTATTTATTTATTTATTTATTTATTTGTATGTGCATATTTCGTTTTTTGGTTTTTTCTTTCATGGAAGAACCTAGCAATCCTAAAAAAGAAAAATATTCTAAATTTCTGTCCTAAACACCCTAAAAATTTGATTTTTTCCATTTTCTTTGCTAAAAAAATATAAAAAAATTAGGGTTTTCGAACCTGAAACCATAATTTTTTTTCCCCATTCTCGTCTTTAAATGGAAAAAACAGAAGGAAAACTAACCTTTGAAATGCGAAAAACTCTTGTTGCCAATGCGAACGCAACAACTCCACAAAATTACCAATGCCGACGTAATGCCTCCAACGTGAACGCAACACCTCCACAAAATTACCAATGCCAACACAACACCTCCACAAAATTGCTCCAACAAAACCCAGAAGACTTGAGGTGATGTGAGGAATAGAAATAATGATTCTTATTATATAGCGAAGATTATGTGATTGGTTTACCGTTTAGCAAATATGAGATTAAAATTTAAAATTTAAAATATTTACATGTAGTTAATTATAGTTAAAATAGTTAATATTTACATGTAGTTATTATAGTTAATATTTACAAGTAGTCAATGTTAAATCATTCAAATAAGAAAAATATTTTAGTTTGGAAGGCATGCATGAAAGGAATATTTTGTGGATATTTTGAATAGAAAGTACGGTGAAATATTTCAAGACCAATTTATTAAAATATTTTGAAATATATTTTAGACGAATATAATGTGGGATTAAAATTTAAAATTTAAAATATTTACATGTAGTTAATTATAGTTAAAATAGTTAATATTTGCATGTAGTTATTATAGTTAATATTTACATGTATTCAATGTTAAATCATTCACGTAAGAAATTTATTTTAGTTTGGAAGGCATACATGAAAGGAATATTTTGTGGATATTTTGAAAAGAAAGTACAGTGAAATATTTCAAGACCAACAGTTTATTAAAATGTTTTTAAATACATTTTAGACAAATATTTAGTATGAAATATTTGAAACGAAAATTTTGGAGGGAAAGTTTTTAGCGAAATTTTTTGAGGGGAAAATTTGGAGGGAAAACTTTTAGTGATAAATTTTGAGCAGAAATTTTAGAGGGAAATTTTCATTCTTTAAGCTATATATTGTAATTGGGAGAGAGTGCATTTGTATCACTCAACATCTTCTTGTTGAAAGCCATGGGTTCTTCTGATAGCGAAGTTTTTCTTTCTACAACATCAACATCTTCATCACGCAACAAATCTATTCAGATTGATGAATATAATAGGAGTCCGTTCACCATGAATAGAGAGACAAAAATTCAACTTGGTCGTAATCTTAAGGATGATGAGAATAAAATTGATGAGACGCAGATAAAATAATTTTTTGTAAATCGAGAGTCATTTATTCCACTTACTCTTAATCCTAAGGATTATGAAAGCGCCAGCGATGAAGGGCATAATGAAGAATTTCCAATCAATTTTTCACTTCGTCCTAATCCTAAGGATTATGAGGGCACCATTGATGAAGGGGGGGATGAAGAATATCCACTTCATCCTAATCCTAAGAATTATGCGAGCACCATGGATGAAGAGGCGAATGAAGAATTCGCAGAGTCAAAATATCCACTTTTTCCTAATCCCAAGAATTATGAAAACACCACTGATGAAGAGGGGAATGAAGAATTTGCAGAGTCAAAATATCCACTTCATCCTAATCCTAAGGATTATGTGAGCACCACTAATGAACAAGGGAATTAAATTTTTCTAGAGTCAAAATATCCACTCCATCCTAATCCTGAGGATTATGCCAGCACCATTGATGAAGAGGGGAATGAAAAATTTCCATAGTCAAAATATCCACTTCGTCCTAATCCTAAGGATTATGCCAGCACCATTGATGAAGAGGGGAATGAAAATTTTCTAGAGTCAAATTTTATCCACTTCCTCCTAATCCTAAGTATTATACAATCACCACTGATGAAGACGGGATTGAAAAATTTATAGAGTCAAAATATCCACCTCATCCTAATCCTAAGGATTGTGTTAGCACCACTGATGAAGAGGGGAATGAAGAATTTGCAGTGTCAAAATATCCACTTCAACCTATTCTTAAGGATTATGCGAGCACCTCTGATGAAGAGGGGTATAAATTTCCAGAGTCAGAATTTCACTTCATCCTAATCCTAACAATTATAAGAGCACCAATGATGAAGGGGGGATGCAGAATGTCTAATAAATATAGATTCAAGGCATCCACTTATTCCTAATCCTAAGGATTATGAGAGCACCAATGAGGAAGGGGAGGGGCAGGAAGAAGAAATTGTAGTGAATACAGATTCAAAGCTTCCACTTAGGCCTAATCCCAAGGATTATGAGAGCATCACTACGGAAGGGGAGGATGAAGAGTTTCTTCCAAATGATAATTTTAGAGGCACAAATCTGAATAATGCATTTTCTCTAAGTGTCTGTTTCAAAGACACTCATGGTGATGAAGAATTGAATCCTCCAAGGGAAGAATTCGAAAGCACGGATCAATATGGAAAAGAATTTCATCTGAGTCAGTGTCACAAAAGCGCAGATGATTCTTGTGAAATTTTTTCTTCGAGTGAGGATGGTAATGAATATTTTCCAGGCAATGATGTTGATGAATTTCTTAATTATGTTGAGAATGATGATAGTGGGGATAATATTCCTCCTAATGGTGATGAAACTGCTTCTACAACAGATAATGGAATGATGAAGCCGTTGCAAGAAAATATTATAACTAGGAGTAGGAGTAGACCTTTTCATATCAATCTAAAACATTCCAGTTATACAAGGGTGAGGACAACATATCTCACAAAAAAGAAGTTTTGTCGTTCATTTGATTTCAAGTGAATGTTGTCGAAGGGCTTGCTTGAAACACATGGATTTCAACTTTGCTTTGGAGAAAAGGAAAATATATTTGTCAATGAATAAAAGCATGCAATCTACACTAGAAGGTTATGATTATCATATTGGTAATATATTTCTCTGCAGAAAGGCTTTCAAAATGTTGCATTCAATTGGTAATTGTTGTTTTTCAAGAACCCAAGAAAAACTAAAAAAGGGTCCCACATATTATTCAAACGTATGTTATAAACGGGAGTTTGGGATATTAGGAAATACTGCTATGCGATGGATGAAAGACTTCTTTTCAAAGCATGGAGAGTGTATGCCAAATAAATACATAATACATATTCCTGATAATTTCTCAAGATGAGAAATCTTTAGCTTATATAAATATTATGCAAAAGCTATTGAAGGAGTTGGTAATTTTATTACATATTCATATTTTACAAGGGTATGGAAGAACGAATTCAATGATGTTCGTATTCCTAAGAAGGCAAGGATGGGGGTTTGCAGCACATGTGCTTCTCTTAAAGCAAAAAGAGATAAATTTCAAGGGGTAGAAAGATGTATGCGTTCAAAACATTATTTTTTAGAAGTGGATAGTTATCAACTATGAAAATACATTTATTCATATGTTTCTTTTATTTTGTGTACAAATTCCATTGTTAAAGAACTTTAAGAGCATCGTAATCAGCAAACAAGTGAAAGGAAAAAGTTGCACAAACATCGAAAGAAGTGTTATGATAATCCAAATAAAGATTTGGGTTTGATAATTGATGGTATGGACCAAAAGAAAACAATTCTACCACATTTTGTCTGCACGGAAAAACAAATTACAGGAGGAAAATTTCATTCAGTTTCACTTGGTTGGTTGTATGGTATTTAATGAGAAGATGTTTCCAAGGGTTTTCTTCACAGCTCCAAATATTCATAATGATGAAAATCTAACCATAACTATAATCCATGATGTGGTTACTCATTGGTTTGGTATTCTTCCTGAATTTTTGTATGGACAATTAGACAACCCAAGCAATGAAAGCAAAATCAAGTTCTTTTTGGGTATCTAAACATGCTCATTGAATTAGGAATTTTTAAAAAGACAAAGGTTGGTTTCCTTCTTGTTGGGCATAATCACGATCATATTGATCAAATGTTCAGTCGCTTTTCAATAAAATTGAGGAAGAAATGTGTTGGGAACCTTCCATGATCAATTGAATGTATTAAGAAATCCTACACTCCAGAGCCTGTTTTTCATGTGTTGGAAGAAACTATTGACATGCAAAGGTTTATTTTGGTATCGCATGGTGAGGAGAAATGCGTTGAACAAATGAACGACATTAGTTTCCAGCATCAATTTCTTATCAAAAAAATTGATGGGATAACACTTATATGGGGAAAGAATTATTCAACCGTTGCAGAATGGGTGCCATCATCAGGTTTAGCATTTTTGAAGTTCATTCTAGAGAGTCCAATATTTTCATCAAAGGTATTGTTATTACAGTCAGTTGTTGAACTCCATAATGCACATAGGCATAAGAGAGACATAAATTATTCTGAAAGTATGGAGGAAATTAAAATATATATTAGAGATACATATGAGTACTTTGATGTTGTTTATTCAGTTTGGTGGGAGTCTTTTTTCAATAATCAAAGTGATATGATTTCAAGATCAATAAATTAGGATACAATTTTGAAGACTCCATTTTTTGGCCAAAAAATATGCCAAATGAACATGAGGAAACACACATTGTTGAACAATAACAGTCTCAAGCTGTTATTAATTCTCCACATGTAGAGGAAAGATAAATCTATATTGGTTATAGAAGATCACTTGCACAACGTGAAGCCATGGAAGACCTTTATAGGGGTTCTGTGTAAGATGTTAAGGATGGTTGCATGATATCAGTGTTAGCAGATGAAAATCCACTTGGTTATCCATTCTGGATTTCCAAGGTTATAAAGGTAATTAATGAAAATGAATATATTATAACTGTCGATGTACATTGGTGTGCCACAAGTACCCACCTTTTCAATGGTGTGTACAAGCAAGAGATGGTAGTTGAAAAAGAAATTGGCAGAAAGAGAAAAAGAAAGGGCACAAATATAACTCGTTGCCGCACAGATGTCTTAAAATTGGAGGATGTTGACATACTTATGTATGAATTCAATTTGACAAAGAGAGGAACTCTTCGGTTGAAGACCATAAATATTTTGAAGAAATTGCTACCAGAACAAATATTGCTGAGATGGGACTCTACTGAATGTATTCATAGATATAAAAGACTTTAGAACTGTAAAATGGTGGGCATGCGTGTTGACTCAGATGGAGCACTAGTTGATGAAGAGAATAATATGGCTCATCTTCATCTGCATCGAGTCATTGAGTCTAAAGATGTAGGTTCTGATGGTGTGCCAAAACCTATGGTTGATTTTGAATAACTTTCTAAGAAATTTTTATGTAATTGATGTTTGCATGGTCACTTGAAATAAATATTTTGACTTCCATTTGATTTTTCATGAAGTTATGAGGCATTTCTATGTTTGTTGGATTATATGTTTTAATTATGAAGAATTCATCTCTTTAGAATATCCGCATCACAACAATGAAATACAAAAAGAAATTATGTTATATTCAATATACCAATGTTGATATTTTGATTAAAACTAAAAAATAAAATAGAATTAATGTTGAATTTTTAGGTTATGTAGTGATATCGCCATGATATTATGTACTGTTACCATTTGATATAAGATACTTTTAAATTTTTTAAAAATTATATGCCTTATTGAAAGGGTACACTTTGTTTTGATGGTTGATTTTTGGGTTTTGGTTGCAATTAGATTTAAATTTGTCTTGGGCTAAGATTTGAAAAGAGATATACTTTTATCCTTTAAAATAAAATTACTCTTGGAATAATAAATATTTCATTTACTTGTTCATTTTTAAAAATTGTTTTAAGTCATATAATTTCTCCATAATTTCATGGTTCATGTATGTTGAAAAATTAAGATTTAAAAACTTGAGATTTACAACTTGTCATTAAGGTTTTTATGTGCTACGAAATTTTATCTTTAACGTTATGGTTGAAAGCAATTACAGTTTTAGGGTTGTTTAGAGTCGAGATATTTTATCTTTAACAACATGGATGAAAATTGTTGGAAATGATAAGGCCTTTAGACATGTTTTTTTTTTTTATCTTTAACATCATGTATCAAATTTTTTAGAATTTTACGATTTTTCAATGTCCTAATATTTTGTCTTTAACTCCATTGTTACAATGTGTTAAAAATGTGACATAATGTTTTTTTTTTGTTATTCCAGCATCAACTTGTTTTGTTTCGAGGGTGTTTTTTCAATCCTTTTTTCAGGAAACAATTTCATTTTTAGCATAATTTTAAAAAATGTTGAAATTTGACCTTGAGAAAAAAACAAATGTGTTCTAGAATACACACTTTTTTTTGGGGCGCTTTTTCATATTTTTTGAGTCTTTTCAGGCTAGAGTTCCCGTTTGATCAGTAACTATGTTTTGATCCATTCATTGAAAACTATCACATTGCTTGACATATTGTTTGGAATCCTTAAACAAGGAAGGCCAAAAATAGCCTGCTCGTAGAATCTTGTATGCAGTTATCTTATCAGCGAAATGGGCTCCGCAAGGTTCATCAAGAGCAGATTTAAATATTTCAAACACTTCTTCCTCTTTTACACATATACGGATAATAATATTTGGTCCGGTGTAAAATAAATCTCCTTGAACCCAAGAATATGCAACAATTTTTTGTATGATATTCCGCTTTTCACGAGCGGACAAGTGAGGTGGTGTCCTTCTGGTGACTAAATAATTGGCTTTGTCAGAAAACCATGGGGATTTTATTGACACAATGAAAATATGTTCCTTAGGGAAATCATCATCAACAGAAATTACTTCACCATGATTATTTAATCTAGAAAGATAGTCAGCTACAACATTGGATTTCCCTAGTCTATCAACAATAGTAACATTAAATTCATGAAGAAAAAGTAACCACCTAGTTACTCTATCAATATTCAATGGTTTATTCATCAAATATATTATTGCAGAATGATCCATATGCACAAAGATTTCATATCTTGTTCTGTAGTTTCTGAATTTATTAATAGAAAAAATCACAACTAAAAACTCTTTCTCAATCATAGTATAATTCAGTTCAGTGGGTGATAAGTTTTTACTGATGAAGTAGATAGCAGAGGATTGTTTGTTCTCTTCTTGTCCTAAAGCTGTGCCAATGATAGTATCTAAGGCATTAGAGGAAATATGAAATGGAAGGGACCAGTTAGGCCCTCTCAAAATTGGTGCTTGTACTAATTTTTTGTTTAATGTCTCAAAAGATTGTTGGCAAGCTGTGGACCAAGAAAACCCACTATCCTTAGCTAATAATCGGAAAAGGGGGGTAGTGATCCTAGAAAATTTCTCAATGAATCTCCTATATTAGCCCGCATATCCCATGAATCCTCTCACTTCCCCTGTGTTTTGGGTGCAGGAAGACACAAAATAACCTCTATCTTAGCTGGGTCAATATGGATACGCTTTTCAGAAAAGAGGTGGCCAAGAACTACTCCTACTTTGCACTTTAATCTACACTTTTTGTAAGTCAAGGCAAGGTGACATTCTTGTCAATGAGATATCATTTTTTCTAGATTTTTGAGGGCTTCAGGAAATGAATCACCAAATACCGAAAATTCATCCATATAGATCTCCACACACTCAAGGTCAGCACAAATGGCCGGCACTGCCCTTTGAAAGGTGGTTGGGGCATTACATAGCCCAAAGGGAAGCACTCAATATGAAAATGTCCCCATGGGCATGTAAAGGTGGTATTATCTTGATCCTTGGGTGCGATCTATATCTGGTTATAATCGCTAAATCCATATAAAAAGGAAAATTACTTTTTATCGGAAAGGGTATCAAGCACCTAATCGATGAAAGGAAGGGGAAAGTAATCCTTGAGAGTGGCTTTGCTCAATTCTCTATAATCAATGCAAATGCGCCATCTCCCATATTTCTTTGGGACTAATACCAATGGAGAGACACATTGGCTATAAGATATAGGATAAGTGAAATCAACATCTAAGAGTTTTTGCAATTTTTCCTTCACAACTTCTCTTAGAGTCGGGTTTAGGCGTCTCTGGGTTTGTCGGAAAGGTCGGGCTCCCTCTTGAATATAGATGTGATGACTACAAGTTTCAGGAGGGATTCCTTTCATGTCCTCATATCCCCATGAAAAGGCATCAATATGGTTTTGCAACAACTTTACAAGCTACTCTTGTTGGGTTACATCCAGGTCTGAGCCAATATGTAAAGATTTTCCTAGACTGATCTCAACAAGAGTGGTTTTGGGTCAGAGAGTATAAAGAGGTGCTATTAGAGACTGTGGTGGTGAAGGCTGGGAATCATGAATTTCTTGAAAATCCAAACTAAATATTTGACATAATGACTCAAAATTTGGCATGGTATCTAGATTATTCAGGAAGTCTCGTATCTCACCCTCCAAAGTTGGCTCAGTATAATGATGTATCATCGAAATTCATTGAGTCTCTTCATCAATACTGTAATATAGCCACAAGGTATCTCGAATATCCTAGATAGATCAAACAGGTGGATATAAGGTGACTTTCTTCCTAGAATCTCCATGGGAGATGTACATGTCACTGGAACGACATCCAATATAAGCGTCGGTCGTAGTAAGCCAAGGTCACCCCAAGATCAAGGGATGCCCCCCCATAGGATTCTTTGGCCAAAGCACAATAAATTTTGTGAGATATTCCCAAGAGTCTATTGAAACAACCACATAGTCCAACACTCCCTCCGGCTTGATTTTAGATCTATCTGCCAATTCAAGTAGAGTAGGAGTAGGAAGAATGTGGAACAACTGAAGTTGATCCATGGTTTGCTTGGTCATAACATTAGTGGCTACCCCCAGGTCTATAAGAAAATTTGAGACAAGAACATCACCTATTTGAATAGAGACAATGAGGTTTCTAGCGTCGGTATACTTTTCCATTTGCATGCACCTTGTCATTAACTCTGCTGCTCTTCCAACAAATTAAATGGTTTTAGGTTCTACTCTTTTCATTCCCAGATTATAGAGACAGAGTTCCCTAATGATTTTTGTACAGATGGGGATTTCTTTGATATCCTGGAGCAAAGGGACCTTTATGAAAATATTCCTAAGCTCAGAAGCTAAACTAGACTTAGGAACGAGGTCATTCCTCTCCACAACTAGCCTCTCTAGATAGGGAGGCCGGTTTGAAGAGGATGGAAAAGGTTCTGAAGGTACGGGGATGGGTTGAATGGTGACATATCTCCCAGAATGGTCAGGATTTTCCTCCTCACTTTTCTCTTTGATAATCACCATGGGTTGATTTGTTTTTCTGATGTTACAACCTTCCCCAATCTCAGTTGGAGATCATTGAATCCAATTGGCATAGAATGGTAACTTGGTGGAAGAAGCAGTTTAATAGAATGGATCATTTATACCACTTTATTATAGGGATTTGGTAAGGGTTGAGCAGGAAGTTGAGGAGGTCAGAACAGTGGAGGTAAAGGTAATGGTGGCATCGACTGACTTAGCTAGGGAAATGATGGTTGCAACATTTGATAAGGTGCATATGTAGGTGGATATGATTGCATAGGTGCAGGATAGGAATTATGTGAATGGTTTGGCCCTCTCCAACCTTGGTTCCAAGATTTGGAGGTTTTTCCACCCTGAAATTGGTTCCCATGCTTCCACGGTTGAGATTTATTAGTTTTATGATAGGAATATGGTTGTGCATTATAAAAAAAAAATGTGGGGGATGTTTAGGAGCCATACCTTCACCTACCCAAGGCCAATTTCTCCATGCTCCCATAACATGTAATGACTTAGGTTCAGGCTGCCATCCCTCGAATATTGCTTTCAATCCAAGTATGGAGAGGAATTTTTTGGTTGCATGGTTCTCTGCACAAATCACACATTTTTTAGTTCCTTTAACATCATTAGGACATTCTCTTAAAGGATGATTTTTCCTACACTTTGGATAAAAAATAGACAATGAATCTTGTTCTTCTACAAGTTTTTGCTGAAATTTTAAAGAGTCTATTTTCTAACTAACAATGTTTGTTATTTCAATTTTCATATTGTCCATTTTGTTCTCCAACCTAATAATCATTGCATATGTAGATCTAGATTTGTTATTTCTACTTCGATTTCCTTTAACAGATCTAGATTTATTCCTTGAGAATTTCCTACATAGGTCACACATATGATCAAAAGGTTTCCGAGCAATATCCCCTTGTCCTAATAGATTTAAGTTATTTCTAGCATCATCAGTAAGCCCACGTAAGAACAAGGTTCTAATAGTGCTTAGATCAAATTTGTGTTTTTACCTTTGTAGGAAATACAAAAATCTTCCCAGATAATCTTCCAAGGTCTCATCGTCACCTTGCACAATCATGAAGATTTCATCCCGCCTCTCTCTAGTTTTGCAATATTCCTGATCTTTTAACAAAAAAATCACTTCATATACTCCCAAGAAGCTATAGTGTTTCCTCCTAATCCCATGAACCATCGTAATGTTGAATCCTTGAGAGTTGTAGGAAACAAATTTAACTTCTAAGCATTTGAGGAGTAATCATAGCTTCTACATAATATATCAAATTCGAATAAGAAAGAATATGGGTCCTCGTGTACCTTACCATAGAAATGAGGAAGAGCTTTTTATCACTCCAAAATTTCCAAATGTTTTTTTTAGCGTTAAAAGAGAAAAATCAGAGGTAACTACAAACCTACTTTGGAGCTTAGGATCTAGCCTTCCTAAAATCAAAGAGGGCTCTTTTTATATCATTTAACTTTGTTTATTTAATGCATATTAGGCTATTTATGTATGATTAGTTGGATTGGTTTTGATTGGTTGGTATAATTAACGAACTAGATGAATAGGTGATTTTCCGCTTTCCATTGGGCTATGGAGTCAATAGCTTTGAAACAAAACAAAATCAAATTATGAAAAAAGTGTTACAGGGCAGGATAGGTGAGTAATATTAGATCTCAAGGCTGAATGGTGAAGTGATCTTTCAATCAGTATCAAGGATAAATAAATAATTCCTTAAACCGGATAAAGAATAAGGGTGAAGAAGTCAATCGAGATCAAAGGGCAATTAAGTATTCTCTAAACCGGATATCAGAAGAAAACATGGAAACGTATAACAGTTAAAAGCAGAGTGTAATATTTAAGAAAATTTTGCAATAATACTCCTATTATAGAATTCAGATTTAGAACACATATAAGTTTATGAAATACTTAGAAAGAAATCATGAATAATTGAAATTTTATACTTCACTGAGATAACTCAAAACATGAATCCTGTAAATAAGTCTCTTTATAACTTGTTCAGTTTGTCGCTGGAAATTGGTTTGAATAACCCTTGGGCAAGAGATCAGTAAGCTAATGAAATATTCAGAAATCCACCCTCTTTACTCTTTAGAAGAGAGTATTTATACAACATATATTACAAAAATATCCTATCAACCGACTAGGATTTATTCTATGAAAATAAAATATCTTTATACAAAAAGATAGTGAAACCTTTCAAATGTAAGATATCTGGCCCTGATTCTTTGCTTGTTGTTATTTGTCTGTTCTTTCACCCTTTACAGTAAATCACACAACTTCTCCCATGTTTCTTCATCTGGGATCTTGATTTTCATCATCCTGCAGTAAATCTCATCTTCCTCTGAATATATGGAAAATGTAGGCTTATTTACAAAAATGTGATTTACCTCATGTTGGAGGTAAAAGAAGTTATCTAGAGTTTGATGGAGCGCCTTGCATGTGGGAATGCCCTTCATTGAGGAAATGTGGGAAGTTTCTTTGGCCACTTCCCTTAACTTCCTGACATAATGCTCATGTCTCATGAGTTTGTCATTTATCACTAGAGGACTAGGCAAACCCTTTTGTATTAATACATCAAACTTGTTGAAAAACCTGTTCACTTCAAGTTCAAAGGTTTGAAATTTCTCCTCAAGTTGTATCATTAGATTTATTTTGGAAATAACTTTATTTACTTCTAGGATAATCTCTGTTATATCATATATCTTGAGCTCTTCCAATTCATACTTATTTTTAGAATTCAGGAATTTGATTAGTTTAGAGGATTCCTCTGGTTTCTCTCCAAGGTTGGCTTTGACTTTTTGAATTGTCTCATCGGCTTTCTGTAATATAATATTTGTAGAATGCCAAATATCATTAACTGAGTTAATGATATTGGCCCACAATTGTTCTTTTTCTTGGGCTAAAGGCTCTTTTATTGACAACTTCTTCTCTAGCTTGTGGATTCTGTCAGTTAGTCTATTGGCTTATTGTACTTCAGCTTGATGCATTACTTCTGTCAATTTATTTTCATCCTCTAAGCTCTTTACCTGTTCCTTGAGCTTATTAATCTCTGTAGTCTAAATGGACATATCTTCCATTTCTTTGATTAATATGCTGGCCTCATCAGTGGGATGGGTTGTTGGTATTGCTGATGCTGGTGCTGGAGTAGATATTGGTGTTGATGTAGATATTATGGGGATAGAAGTAATGGAAACTACTTCCAGAGCAACCGTCCTAGCTTGTTTTTCCTGTACAAGCTTATCCATCTCTGTCTCCATTTCCTTTAACTGAGCAGTCAACTGGATGATTAATTTCATCATCTCATCCTTTTGATTATCTATCTCCAAAACCTCCTTGGTTTGTAGATGCTCAGTAGTTGGTAGTTTTAATTGTTTCTTTAGTGCAACTATGTCTACAATTTTATTCTTTATAAGTTCTTCTGTTTCCTTGATGTCAGTTGGATTATAACCAATCTCAATTACCAACTCTTGAAGTTTCTTAATCCTATTGTCTTTTGCTAGTGATGAGGCTCTCTCTAGCTTTAATTGTGACTGTATATTTGTTAGGGAGTTCTACAACTTCTGGACACTTAGAGCTTTATGTGTCAAGGTCAAATATATCATCTCTCCTGCCTCCTTGTGAAATTAAATTTGGTCAATTCGATGCACGTCCTTGACATGAAATTCAAAGCCTGTTTTATTATAGTATTCTGAAGTTTTGGGGGCCTGTACCTTCGGCTGTAGGAATGTCATCTGCATTTTCCTCGTCGTGAGGTAAAAACCTGAAAGCAACTAATCTGATCACTAGGATTTTTCTTCTAGTATTGTGCATATGTAACAACCTTTAGTGCTTCATTTTTAATTTTAACCTCATTATATTTCTCAATGATATCCTTTTCCTTCTCAACTAGCTTACTAGATGTTGAAAACTCTACACTATTTTTCTTTTGAATGATTTATGCTCTGGAATATGATGGCATAGGTGTTTCTTCTATATGTGGTGTAGGTTTATCATCCCTGATAACAATCACTTTCTTTGTTTCAATTTTCTCTTCCTGCTCTATTACCAGATTCATCTTTTCTTTCTTTTTGTACATAATCTTGAATTTATTGTCAGATGTAGCTTCTGCTGAGTAAGAGCCTTCTTCTCTAGAAATTTTTGAATTCCTATCCTGTGGGTTTGGAGTAAGTAGGATGGAACTAGTATCAAGATGCTCCTCCACCTCCTGTAGAGTGTTTTCCAACCACTCTGACTGGTTGGAATATTTCTCAATCTCAAGCTTAGGTTCATGGATTAAAGGGGCGAGTTTAGGCTTAATTCTTAATTTTCTTATGACACCCAAGGGGTCATATGACCATTTTAAACTATAGCTGAAATTTAGCTCCTGTAGGCATCTATTTGCTTCTTTTCCATCATTCCTACTATTGCATAAAAAGGGCCCTAGTTGGATTTTTATCTTGAACTGGGTTTTAATTTTGGCTGAAAGGAATTTTACCTCATCAGAATTCAAGATCTGTCTAATTTACTCTAAGGAAAATATCCTCATTGGGAGGTATTTGGGAAGCTTTTAAGGGACTAGTTGGCTTCCATATACTCTGTTCTTCGTGTGATTCTGGTATAAATACTAGTCTCCTATCTTTCTCTGGTAAGATAACTGTAGAACTATTATGATTTCATCACTAATTCTGGATTGAATGCTTTTGCTAAGAATATTAACCACGGGGTATACAAAAGAATCAATACAGTCTTTATAAATAAATTCATTAGAATCCTTTTTGATCAAGGATGTCCAAAAGATTACAGACTGGGGAATACCCTTTGTGTCCAGTTTTTGTAGGTTGACTGTAAACCTTTCTGACTGGAAACATATGAACAAATGAAATAATAATGAGGAGTATTTGAACACTCCTTCTTCTGGCAGTTTGATCAGTTGATCATGCATGGAATCTACTAGGAATTGGGCAAAGTTGAAAATTATAGCTGGAGGTTGGCCTGGGAAAAAGGTAGAGAGGAAACCAAGGATGGATTCATCTACAATCTCATCAGTAAAATATCCTAGGATACAGGACAACATGGTCACAATTTTTTTGGTTTGTGCTGGGAACATGGTAGAAGAGTATGGTGGGTTTCTTTTAGGAATTGGCATTGATTAAGGGAGGAAATTCTTAAAGATTTGAGACCTCTTAGGAAAATCTAGCTTTAGGTAAAGCTTAGTGAGGGTCTTAATGGAGAAAGGCACTTGCTCTAGTTGTGATGGAATCTGTAGCATTTGGTTAATGGATTGGATAGTGATAGCAATTAGGATTTCTTGGTCAGGGGTGACTATGGCTCTTTCATTTGGAAAATAACTAAGTTGGCAAATTCTAATGACTTCAAGGAACTGGTGGGTCTGTGGAACTGTGTATTTTGGTAGGCTGTAGTTCCAAATATTTATATCATCTTCTTGATCAACAAAATTGTCATGGCTCCAATAATGGAGCTCCAAGAGATTGATGTCAATAAATGTGTCGATTATTTAAATTCCTTATTGGCCAATGGAGTATGGTTGACATCTAGCATGGGTGGTTACATAGGGTTCACTGTTTGGACGGTTTTAGAAGCCATTGATTTGATTCAATTATTTAATTAATGTGCTTAATTGATGGTGGAGGGTACTAAGAATTACTTGGAGTACTGAAGTTTTGGTTGTGGAAGGGGTCCAGGCGGCAACAAGGCTTCAATCTGGTTGGAAATGGTGACTTTAGTCTTTTTCCACAAGTCCACAGAGGTAGGGAAATGAATGGGATAATGGGGTTTATAATTTTTAAATTAGTGGTTTTTGCATTCCCGCGAGGTGGTTTATGGTTTGGGAAGGAGGGGGTGCAAGAACACTAGGAAACGTCGCATGGTAGGGGAGCGGGCGGAGAAAACCACATCTTTCGTACCCCCCCCCCCCGCGACATTAAACATAGAACATCGAAGGGTGTGAAAAATATCGTGGGATGTCTGATCTGTCCGATGTTGATTGAACGGTAGGTGAAGTTGCGCACTTTCAAAGGAGGTGGGGTCGAGAAATAAATTAGGTGGAGGGCCAAGTCAAAGTGGGGTCGGGTAATATTTTTGCGCTTTATACTTTGAAAAGTGGGTTTTTTGTGTTATTTATGGAATCATAGAGTTTTTAAAGGGGTAAGGGGGTTTTCAAAGGGGAAAAATGGATTTTAGCAAGGGGAAGGGGTTAGAAATATGTTTTTGCGGTTTAGGAATCGAAAAGGTGAAGGGATTTAAACTTTGAGTAGGGGTTTTTATGATTTTTTGCTTGTAACCATAAAGATTTTGGATGGGTCTTTTTTGAACTGGGAAGAGGGAAAAATGCTTATGATATGGGGGAATGGAGAGGGAGAAGGGGAAAAAGGGTTAATTAATGAATTTCTCTTCCTTGTTTCAAGTAAGAACATTTCCATAACTCTTCATCTTTAGTCTTAATCTTTGTCTCTCCTTCTTTTCTAGAGAATTAGTAGTTCTCTTTAAGGGATAAGCATAATCATGCTTATAGAACTTTTGAAAAGTAATCTACCTACCCTTTTTATTCATGTTAACATTTTTCCTTTCCTTTCTTGGGTGCATTTGAGCTTGCTAACCCTTTTATTTTCTTTTGATAAGAAAACTAACTTATTTCTAACCTTATATATTCCAATGGCTCAAATTAAACTTATGAGCTCATTTTTATTCTCTACCTAACTACTGATCTGCCAAGATTAAATGGTTTGATCAGATATTTATTCACTAACTATCATAACATAAAATTTAAAGACATGAATGATCAAGATTAGATTGCATGATCATCATGAATTGATGCATTTTGAAAAAGCTACACACAATTTTCTTTATGCTTTTCATATGAAATTGAGAGTATTTGATATAGAAGTGGCATTTAAATGGGCATCAATTTTCAATTTCTTTTGGTGGGGTTCATAATCTTCTTTCTTTTTTAACTTTTCTTTTGATCTCTTTTCCTTCTTTTTGTCCTTTGATTATTCTTTTAGGACATACCCTCTTTTAATTTTTTAATATGGAAAACACTTGCAGAAATGAAAAGATATGTACAATATTACAAGACTCAACATAGCCAATTCAAAATTATGATCCCTATTATTATAGGACCCTAACAGTGGCTCCACTTGGGGATGGCATCTCCTTGTGAGATGTCAAGAAATTTCTGATCAGTGGCCTTGGAACTTTGGCTTTTCTTTTCTTGGGACCGCTTTTTGTGATCTCCTTTATTCAAACATATGATGTTATATCTTTTAAAGTTTAGGGTTTCCTCTTTAGGCTTCAAATTTACAAGATAATCATCCACTCCAATATAAAATTTTCTATGGTATTTACAATGAGTAAAATGCAACAAATGAACTATTGGTTAGTCTGGTGAAAATAGTGCTTCAACATTCGACCATTGATTGGTCTGCCTCGTAGTTCCGTTCCATTTAATTCTTTCAAGAAAAAGGCATTGTTGCCTTTGTAACCATAAATAATGTATGGGCCTTTCCAGATATAGTAAAATTTCCCTTGTTTTCCTTTGTCTTCCCTTCTGGAATCCCATTTTAGTACTTGATCACCTATGCAGAAATCATCTACTTTAGTTTTCATATCAAAGATCTTCTTGATTTTGTCTTGAATTACTTGGGCTTTGATATAAAATTATTCCCTGGTTCGCTGTAAATGAATTGTTTGGTTTATCCTCCTTTGGATGTCATTTGGTTCTACTTGCAACTCTTGAATCATTTTCATTACTAGCACTCCTAATGAAGATGGAAAAACAACATCCATCCCATATACTAATAGATAGGGAGATGTACCAATAGATTTCTTAGTAGTTAGTCTCTCTACCCAGAGGGAATTCACCAACCTTTTATTCTAGGTTTTCTTGTTATCCTCTAATAACTTCTTTATGATGTTGACTAGGCTTTTGTTTGAAGATTCTGCTAGTCCATTACCTTGAGGGTAATAGACAATGGAATGGCCTAGGGTGATATGGTATCGATTACAAAAATCTATCATTTTCTTGGATTTGAAGGGAGTGGCATTATCAGTGATGAGCTTTTGTTGGCATCCAAATACAGAAAGGATTTTGTTCTCAAGAAATTAAATAATGACAGAGTTTGTGGCCTGTCTAGAAGGTATGGCTTCTATCCACTTGGTAAAATAGTCAGTGGCTGTCAATATCCATTTATGTTGGACAGAGGAGGGTGGGTTAATTTCACCAATTAATTCTAAGCCCCATTGTTGAAATGGAATTTATAATGAGATAGGTTTGAGGGGTAATGGTAAGAATTTCTTCTTCCCTTCAAATATTTGACATTTGTGACAGGAGGTCACATACTTTCGGACATCTGTAAAAAGGGTGGGTCGGTAAAAACCTGACCTCAAAATTTTATTAGAAGTTGTTTTCCAGTATTAGTGTCCTCCACAATCTCTTGTATGAAATTCCTGCATGAATTTGTCAGCTTCATCTTTTAATAAACAATTTAACAGGATGCCACCATGATCTTTCCAAAATAAAACATTATCTAAGATACAATATTTCATTGCTTTAATTTTTAAGAATATACTTTGGTTCTAGATAAACCAGGAGGAACTTGTAAGTTGAGTAAAATAATTGTAAGGTCTACATGCCAGGGTGAATATATGAAAGCTTCACTGATTTGTGGAGTTTCCATCTCTTCCTGATCATCTATGGCAGCAATGAAATTTATGTCTAAGGCTTGACAGTTTGATTCAACCATGAGTTTGGAAAAACCTTGGCCTTTAATTAATTTTGTAGGCTTGATATAAATGTCATATTCTATTATTGTGGCAATCCATTTGCCTATTTTTCTATCAGGCCCATTCTGAGTTAGAATGTCCTTTACCACTGAGTTCGAAACATATGCTATTATGTGAGAGTATAGAATGTATTTTCTGAAATCTGTTATGGCTTTCACTAATGCAAGAGCTTGTTTTCTATGATATTATACTTTAGTGTTGCATCTCTCAAAGTTTTACTGAAGAAATCAATGGGTTGTTCATGGCCCTCATCGTTCTTTTGCAACAAGACTGCTGCAATGGTGTGCTCTGAAGAAAATGAAAAAAATATGAAATCTATGTTAAAATTTGGACTTATGAGGACATGTGTTTTAGTAAGGGCTTCTTTGACTACTTCAAAAGACTACTTAGCCTTTACTATCCACTCAATTATTGAATCATTTTTTAACATGCTATTTAAATCTCTAATTAGTTTAGCTAAGTTAGAGATGAATCTTCTAAGAAATTTTATTTTTCCTAAAATTGCTTGTAATTCTTTAATGTTTCTAGGATGAGTGATATTTAGGATTTCTTCTATTCTAGATGGATCAATTCTAATTCCATCTTTTGAAATGATGTGTCCCAGAATTTTTCCTTCTTATAATCCAAAAAGTGAATTTTTATGATTTAAGGATATACCAACTTTCTGCATTTTATGAATACTCTTCTTAGATGATCTAGATGTTCATTATTTGACTTGGAAAGCACTGTGATATTTGTTTTTGTCTCGTGTTTTGACAGTTTGGCAAATCAAAAGACAAGGCAACATCAGAACCAATCTTTAGAGTTCCAGGATCTAGTCCTCCTGTTCTCAAAGAGGGATCTCTCAAATATTTGTTTGCAAAGGTTTATCTTGTGTGCTTTGATTATGGATTTTAGAATAGTTATTAAGTGCAGGTGTTTATTTGGTTGGATTGAGTTGATACAACAGAACATGAAAGGTCTAGGAAATATAGACAGAAAGAGGAAATATCTGGTTCATTGGGCAATGGAGTCAGCATAAGGTCATAACAAACTCTTCAAGGGGTATGGGATATCAAAGGGAAAATCTAACTTGGCCACGGGATCCTTTTGTTTCTTGGAATTAGATGGACATTAATGATCTGAAAAGAGAAGTTTAATTCTCAACAAAGGGAAATTGAAAACATAACTTAACAATAAAGAGATATTTGATAGACAGGGCTAACCATAAATTCTACAAACATTCTTTAAGCAAATAATGACTTCAATGACAACTTTTAAAATGAAACCTAAGATTCGGGGAACTCCCTATTTCCTCAAAGATTTTACTTTAAAGGACATAGAAAACATAAAAGATTCACTAATAGTTGCATTCATAGAAGAGGGAAAACCTAAATAACATCTATGCTTACAACTATAAAGACCTTCAAAACAACTGGTCAAGCAATGGCAAAGGGAAAGATCAAAACCGACCTCTTTGATTAACTTAAAACAATGGTACTTTAAAGGGAGACTTCAATAACAGCTTTCAAGTGATAGCAGACAAGCAGGGAGAACCATAAATCATGCTGAAACCAACTATTTGAGCTATTAAGGAAATAAACAAGCATGAAGACTAAAGAGGAAGTTTAAAGCCTCTAAAATACTTCCACAGAAGAAAACATAAAACAGTGAAGGGTTAACAGGTCTAAGGTGCTTCCAAGAGTCATTTCTTAGCCTAAAACTTTCAGCCTACTGTAGTAAGAAATTTTGAAACATAATGAAAACAGGGGAAAAACACCAAACAGTTCAGAATAATTCACCAACAGCCAAGCTCATGGAGCCGATAATAGAGCCTTCTCAGGAACAGACATGCAACAACATCATCAAGACATCCAAGACTTCAATTTGTTTTCAACTTCAACAGACTTGTATATTTATTCAGAGAGTTTCAGGGTTACAACTTGTAATCAAACAACAACCAACACTCACTCATCTTCTGCTGTGGTATATATAGAAGGATGAGGAGGTAAGATCTGATTAAAAGATCTCAATTACAATCAATACAGAATTAAATGGCTTACTGGCCCTCGAGGGGCTTAAATGAGGAAATTTATGTGCATATCCTCTGTATTAAATGTTTTACATAATGATTTCAAGCTTGGTAGGAGTTTTGTTGACCTTTGAGGCACTGTGTGGCGTCGAAGTAACTTTGTAGATATTCTTTGCATTGAAGTTCCTAGCAGAAATAACTCTTTGGCTGTGATGTGAGGCAGATATTTGATCCCAAGCAATAACTTCTGTTCCTGATTGAATACTTTGAGGCACAGGTGGCGCTGTAGTCACTGGGAGGAATCAATTTTCCCTAATTTGTGGCGGTGGAGGTCTTTTGTTAGTTAAAACACTTTAGGTTTTCCTTTAAGTTGTGTTTTAGATTGAGGATTAGGCTTCTGATGACTGTCTTAGCCATAATCCCTGCTAATCTGTCCATTGATTTTCTGCTCTAATCATTTTCTGGTCTTTGACACTGATGATCTTTGATCGTTCCTGTTTCATGGTTTCTTGCTGTTGTGTCGGGCTGCGCAGGGTTTATAAGGCATCAATGCCTAAGAAAACATCGACGAAACATGTTTTTGAACCTTGCTGATGATTTCCGTGGATGAATCGAAGATGGGAGGGTCGTCACCCTCCTTCCCTGAATCTTCTTTGGAAACCATGAACGAATGATTTAATCCCTGAAAAATACAAACGAAACATTATAAAATCCATGCATTTATCAGTTAACTGTTGCAGAGGCATATGGAGGGAGCATGGTCGTCGGATGGCATCATCCGGTGGTCAGGATTAATTGGGGGAGATTATAGAATAGGTGGCAGCGGATTAAATTTGATCCGTCGATCGCGCGTGATCGACAGTCAGGAGCGGAGGTTTGAAAGTCAAGCGGAGGAATCGTTGACTCGGCAGCAGAATCGAGAAACGCAATATGGGCCGTCGATTTGCAGATCAGATTGATGGTGGAAATGCGATTTCCGTTGTACAATAGCTTGGTTATCGATCGGGCGCTTTGGTTAACCATCGGACTCTTTTGGTGAACAACAGCCGTTGGATGAGCGGGCCCAGATCGAATGGCAGAGATCGATTTCGCTGCATGCCCTAGCCCAAACGTTAATGCGCAGGGGATAACTTTAACGCGCTGGGACGGTGGTTTTGGAAAAGGTATGGGAGACGCGTGGCGGCAAGCGTATGGAATCGCTGCCGATGAAAAAAAAACTGCTTTTGGCCCGAAGGCGGTGCGGAATATACCATGTGGTTTTGGGAAACAACGCATGGACAGCGGGGATCACATGGTAAGTTGCGCTCCACACCGTCCGATCTACAGAGCAGATCGACGGTCGATATTGCCCCATAATTCATATGGGCGGAAAACTTTGGAAATGGATTTAAAACCCAAAAATACGAATTTTCAAAGGTTTTTATGTTTTGGGCGGAGAAAATTAAATTGAAAGGATACGTGCCTGACGGTCTTGGCGCCTGGTCCTAGCGCTCGGGTTTATGGATGGAGAAGGGTAAAAGGCTTAGCCCGAGGGGGCTTAAGCCCAATACATAAAAATATGCATTTTTCATGATTTTTTAATGGTTTTTTGATGAAAATAGAGGGTTCCGATGAGGCTAAGAAGGGGTCTTAGACCTTATGAAATGGATTTTGATGAGGGAGAATAGAAGGATCATGAATTTGTGGGGTTTTCATGGGAAATGGGGGAATAGAAAAAAGGTTGGTTTAGGAAGGAGGAAAAGGGAAAAATGGGATTTACATCAGTGTTTTGGATTTGGAAATTAGCAGGATTTCTGGGTTCTGAAGGGAAACAGTAGTGAATATTATCCAAGGATAGGATATTATCAAAAGTCTTCAAGTATCAGCAATTTTAGTAATGAAATTGTTTCTTGAAGGCTATCCAACATCATTTAGCCACCATCTGATATGACAGATTTTATGGGTGGCTAACAATATCATCTAGGTAAATGACTAAAAATCCATGGATTTCCTTTGCAAAGGTTATGTCCATGGCTCTTTGGAATGTTGCTCCAACATTCATCAATCCAAAGGGAATTTTCAAGTGCATGAAAGTTCCCCGGGGAGTGGTGAATGCAGTCTTAGCTTGATCTTCAGGTTGGACTAGGATTTGGTTGTATCTAGAAAATCCATCAAGTAATGAAATTCTGGATGACCCTACTACCCTCTGGAGAATGTGGTCCATTTTAGGGAGGGAATATTTATCCTTCAATGATACTTTGTTCAAGTTTCTGAAATCAACAAAGGGTTTGATTTCTCCTATTTTCTTTCTAGTGGGGACTAAATTAGAGACCCAATTAGAATATCCAATGGGTGCTATGATTTGTGCATTGTACATCCTTTTAACTTCTTTCTCTATTAATGGCATAAGAACAAGGTTAATTATCCTCAGATTTTGTTTAAAGGGCTTCTGATTTTCTTTAATCGGTATCTTATGATGGATAATGCTGGTATGATAAGACTTGAGGTCTTCATAATTCCAGGCAAAGATGTCTTGGAACTCTTTAAACAAGCTAATGTACAAATTTTTAGTTGGAGGTAATGTCTTAGATATCTTGATAAGCTCGGGATCTTCCTTTGTTCCTATGTTGCATTCCTCTATATCTGACCTTAGAGGCTCCATTTTAGGTTTTCTATCTACATCATTGGAGTCAAAGATGTCTTCTAGTGGGGCTAATCCCTTAGGAAAAATGTTGTATTTGAGGTTTAAAAATTTTGATTCATCATTGATTAATTCATCAATTTCTGTTGTTTCTAGTCGTTGTATTTCTAGTTTAGTGAATCTAGTTGGTTCTATCTCAGTTACATTATTTACATCTATTTCATTATTTATGGTATAATCTATTGTACAATCAATGTCTATATTACATTTCTGAAATTCTCCTTCAGAAATCATAAAATCAAGAATTTGTATGTCTTGTGAAAAGATTTGCCAATACTTTAAACTATCAGGTATGGTTGGTCTATGTCTTACCTCAGTCGTGTACTAATGATTTGGCGGAAAGGGTAACCTGCATGTGTTGGCAAAAGTGGCTAAGCTATGTGCTTGCACATTCTTCTTTCTTGGAATGAAATCAAAGTTAGTCTCAAGGAAAGAGTTTATTAAGTCTAGGATTGTTTCTCTATAACACCTAATTCTAGGGTTATTAGCAATGTACTCTCCCTTGACTTTTTTTATAATGATTTATGAGTCTCCCATGATGGAAACTCTTTTATCCCCAAGTTTTCTTATGATTTGAAGGACTAGCACTAATGCTTCATATTCTACCATGTTGTTCGTGCATTTGAAATTTAATTTGAAAGCATGTCCTTCTGAATGCTAATTTTCTAAATTGTAGATCCATACTCCAGCTCCTGCTCCTAATATATTTACAGAGCCATCAAAATCTAAATTCCACAAAGATTCATGTGTTATATTTTTATCTATTGTGGTTTTAGAATTAGTAATTGAATTTTCAGTATTGACTTCTTTGTGTTTCTCTTCTACAACTGTGATTTTATCTTTTTCATTGTCTTAATAACATAAGATAAATGAGTTCATATCAGAATGCATGGAATAGATAAGGTAATTTTGTGGTCTTTTTGAACTTCTTACCATGTATTTCATCAAGGTTTCTCTATATATCTTCCTTTGCTGACCAAACACAGAAATGGTAGCATATGACATGTTTAATTGTAGTGATACCTGTAAATTTCTCCCCATGTGTGAGATAATAACATACGATATTTGGGAGGGATATTATCAAATACTATGTCCATAAGGATACTCTTTGTTGGGTACTGGACTAGAGTTACACACAGATATTTGATCAGGCCAAGGCATTTGACTTGACTAGAATCAAAGAAGAACAGGTCCTATAGGGTCTGGTGATGTCTAAGTTTTATTTTTCCATGACTGCTTTAGGCATTAAGTTATGAGATGCTCCTTAATCCAACATAACATTATGTAAGATTTTATCATGAATGTTTAAGCTAATATAGAATGGAGGGACACCCCCTTGTTTATGTTTTCCATCTACTTCATGACCAAATAATAACTCAGGTTGATCATCATTGAGGTTGAAAGCATATTCACCTATGCTTAATGTTTCAGTAATTTGTGCCCTGTATGAGTCATTTTTCACCATCTCTGTTAAATGAACTGGTATTCCTAATTTGTCTAGCTCAATTTTGATATTGAATGGCATTTGAGTTTTTCCTAATTTAATTATTTCATTTTTACCAATTGTGGTTTGTGTGGTTTTGTGTTCTTTATTAAAACTTGGTAATTTAGTTTGTGTGTCAACTGTTTTGTTTTCAACTTCTTTATCCGGTAAGGTTTGAGTAGCAGTTGATGTGATTTCTACAATATTTTGGGAAGCTTTCTGAGTTTCTCTAGGGAGAATTTGTAGAATTTTTTTCATAGGAGCCTCTATTATTTTATTAGTTTGGGTGTGGACTGATTTCTTAATAGGAACCTATGTGTTATTTTTGCTTCTAAGTCTATACTATTTATGAACTTCATAGATAGCAGATTCATAGCCTTGTTTGTAGTCAAAGGACTCTCCAGACTCTAATTGTAATTGTTGTAACATGTACAACTCTTATTCTTCCTGGGTAAGAAAAATGGCATCTTCATTGTTTACTCCCATAAAGTTTATCTGTGTGTCCTAGTCTTCTTCATGCTATTGTGAACTTTCAGCATAATTTTCTTGGAAAGGTGGTCTAATCTATTGGTCGGGTACAAATTCTCTTGATTTACTAGTATTAGGATATTTCCTAAAGTTGGGGTTTCTAATTTGGGGACCTTGTTGATTTTCCCACTGAGGTTTTCTTTCCATGTTCTCTATTCTATCCATTAGTATTTCTACATT
Organism: Pinus albicaulis; assembly: GCA_034641835.2. NCBI lineage: Eukaryota > Viridiplantae > Streptophyta > Pinopsida > Pinales > Pinaceae > Pinus > Pinus albicaulis. The sequence continues at coordinate 1,299,320,818 of CM076584.1, read as the reverse complement.
TTTAGCTAAACTATCTATCTTAACATCTGAAGTGGCAGGTTCTTACTTAATGGTCACTCTCCTCTCATTCCTCATCCTAGCTCTTTTAGCTAGTAAGTTAGCTTCTACACTAACTGCATCACTATGCATTTGTTCTAAAGTTGCAGGGTTTCTTTCTCTTAACTGATAGGACATTTCAGTGTCAAAACCATCTGGAAATTTAATTAGGGCCAAGCCTAGTGGAGGTTTGATATTCACTAGAATTGCATTGTAAATGTTGTTAAACCTAATACAGTAATCCTGAACAGATTCATTAGGAGACCTTGTAATGTTCTCATATTCAGATAATATCTGGAGAGGGTTTTTCTTTCTTTCCCATCTATTATAAACAATCGGTGGAAAGCATTTAAATCAACGATATGACCAGCAGGTAAAGATTTAAACCATTTTTTAACATCTCCTGCTAGTGTTTGTGCAAATAATCTCATTTGTACATCTTGCTCATCAACTTCATGTAACTCAAAATAATTTGTCAATTTATCTACATGTTGTTGAGTAGTAAACTGACCAGTACCATCGAACTGAAAATTTTAACTCTGGTAATATTGTGGCATGGGATGTAAAGGGGCCTGTAAGACCAAAGGGGAAAATCTGGCTATCATGGCTAAGATTTTAACTCGAATGGGAGGTAAAGCAGTGGTTCTTGGAGATGGACTCGAAACGTTAGGTTGGATAGGAACTTGAGGTATGAATGGTTTTGGGGAATGAACTGTGGTGGATATTACAGGTGAGGTGGAACTGAATGAAGCTGTATTTACAGTTTTTGAAGATAATGTAGGGAGCATAGTGGTAGCAGCAGTTAGGGCAGCTATTTCAACTGACTGTTGAAATAGGTTTCTTCTATATCTTTTAACAAAGTTGAGGTTAAAGCATCAAGTTTTTAAAAAGTATCTAGAACCAATTGATCTAAATCAGGTTGTACAATATCCTTCTTTGATTCAATAAATTGAATAAAATTGGGGTCTATTATAGTATTATGGATTGAGTTTTCAGATTTGGTACGAAATAAAGAATGCTCAAATGATAAGTCAAATTGAATATCTTGTATTCTTGATAACTCCTTAGGAAGTGAATTTTCTTTGATTAACTCAATACTACTTCCTTGACTCTCTACTATTTTAAGTTTTCTTAAAATTCTATTGGGATCATCAAAAATTGTAGTAGGTTGTGGATCAGGATGAGCCCTTGTATAATATGTTCTTTTATAAGCCATAATTTTAAATTACTATGATAAATTCAAACAACCTTTTAAAACCTTAATGTAAAAAATGAGGAAATTGTTTCCTTTAAGATTTATTTTAAATAGGGACTGATTTTTCCCCAGCAGAGTCATCACTATGTTATCACTCTAAAATCTCCAAAGGTTGTTTTTAGCGTTAAAAGAGAAATATCAGAGGTAACTACAAAAATACTTTGGAGCTTAGTATCTAGCCTTCCTAAACTCAAAGAGGGCTCTCTCTATATGATTTAACTTTGTTTATTTAATGGATATTAGACTATATATGTATGCTTAATTGGATTGGTTTTGATTGGTTGGTGTAATTAATGAATTAGATGAATAGGTGATTTTCCACTTTCCATTGGGCTATGGAGTCAATATGTTTTGAAACTAAAAAAATAAATTATGAAGAAAGTGTTATAGGGCAAGGTAGGTGAGCAATATCAGATCTCAAGGCTGAATGGTGAAGTGATCTCTCAATCGGGATCAAGAAGCAATTAAGAATTCCTTAATTTGGCTAATGAAGAAGGGTGAAGAAGTCAATCAAGATAAGAGGGCCATTAAGAATTATCTAAACTGGATATTAGAAGAAAACATGGAAACGTATAACAGTTAAAAGCAGTGTAATATTTAACCAAATTCTGCAGTAATACTCATGTTATAAAATTCAGATTTAGAATAGATATAATTTTAAGGAATACTTAGAAAGAAATCATTAACAATTGAAATTTTATACTTCAATGAGATAGCTCAACACATCAATCCTGTAAAGAAGTCTCTTTATAACTTGTTCAGTTTTTTCGACTGGAAAATTGTACAATAACCATTGGGGAAGAGATCAGTCAGCTAATGAAATATTTAGAAATCCACCATCTTTACTCTTTAGAAGAGAGTATTCATACAACATATTAAAAAAATATCCTATCAACCGACTAGGATTTATTCTAGGAAAATAATATATCTTTATACAAAAAGATAGTGACACCTTTCAACTGTATGATATCTGGCCCTGATTCTTTACTTGCGATTACCTATCTGTTCTTTCACCATTTATAATAAATCACACCACTTCTCCCATGTTTCTTCATCTGGGATTTTGATTTTCATCATCCCTCGATAAACATCATTTGCCTCTAAATATCTGGCAAATGTAGGCGTATTTACAAAAATGTGATTTACCTCATGCTGGAGGTAAAAGAAGTTTTCTAGAGTTTGAAGGAGCACCTTACCTCTGGGAATGCCCTTCATTGAGGAAATGTGGGAAGTTTCTTTGGCCACTTCCCTTAACTTCTTGAAATAATCCTCATGTCTCATGAGTTTTTCATTTATCACTAGAGGACTAGGCAGACCCTTCTGTCTCAATACCTCAAATTTGTTGAAAAACCTGTTCACTACGAGTTCCAAGGTTTGATATTTCTCCTCAAGTTGTATGATTAGATTTCTTTTGGAAATCACTTTCTTTACTTCTATGATATTATATGTTCTGTCAGCTATCCCGAGCTCTTCCAATTCATACTTATTTTTAGAATTCAGGAATTTTATTAGTTTAGAGGCTTCCTCTAGTTTCTTACCAAGGTTGGCTTTGAATTTCTGAATTGTCTCACCGGATTTCTTCACCAAGTCATTCTACTTAAATATAATCTATATAGAATGCCAACTATCATTAACTGATTTAATGATATTGGCCCACAATTGATGTTTTTCTTGGGCTAAAGGCTTTATTAATGACAACTCCTTCTGTAGCTTGTGGATTCTATTAGTTACTCTATTGGATTTCTGTACTTTAGCTTGATGCATTAATTCTGCCAATTTATTTTCATCCTCTAAGCTCTTTACCTGTTCCTTGAGCTTATTAATCTCTGTAGTTTGAATTGAAATATCTTCCATTGCTTTGATTAATCTGTTGTCCTTATCAATGGGATGGGTTGTTGGTATTGCTGATGTTGGTGCTCGTGTAGATATTGGTGCTGACATAGATATTATGGGGAAAGCAGTAATGGGAATTTCTTCCAGAGAAACCATGCTAGATTTTTTTCCCTGTACAAGCTTATCCATATCTAACTCCATTTCCTTTAGCTGAGCTGTCAACTGGATAATTAATTTCATCATATCATCCTTTTGATTATCTGTCTCCAAAACCTCCTTGCTTTTTGGATGCTCAGTAGTTGGTAGTTTTAACTGTTTCTTCAGTGCAACTATGTCTACATTTTTCTTCTTTATAAGTTCTTTTGTTGCCTTGATGTCAGTTGGATTATAGCCAATCTCAATTACCAACTCTTCTATTTACTTAATCCTGTTGTCTTTTGCTAGTGATGAGGCTCTCGCTGGATTTAACTGTGACTGTATATTTGTTAAGGAGTTCTGCAACTTTTGGACACTTAGAGCTTTATGTGTTAGGGTTGAATATATCATCTCTCATGCCTGCTTGTGAAATTCAATTTGGTCAATTGGATGCATGTCCTTGGCATGAAATTCACAACCTGTTTTATTATAGTCTTCTGAAGTTTTGGGTGCTTGTACCTTCGGTTGTAGGAATGCCATCTGCATTTTCCTCATCCTGAGGTCAAAACCTGAAAGCAACCTGCTCTGGTCATTGGGATTTTGCTTCCAATATTGTGCATATGTAACAACCTTCAATGCTTCATTTTTAATTTTTAATCTCTTTATATTTCTCAATGATATCACTTTCCTTCTCAACTGGCTTATTGGATGTTGAAATCTCATCACTATTTTTCTTTTGAATGATTTCCTCCCTGGAAGATGATGGCAGAGGTGTTTCTTCTGTATGTGGCATAGGTGTATCATCCCTGATAACAATCACTTTCTCTGTTTCAATTTTCTCTTCCTCCTCTATTACTGGATTAAGCTTTTCTTTCTTTTTGTACATAATCTTGAATTTATTGTCACATGTAGCTTCTGCTAAGTAAGAGCCTTATTTTATAGACCTTTTCGAATTCATATCATGTGGGTCTGGAGTAAGCAGGATGGAACTAGTGTCAAGATGCTCCTCCACCTCCTGTAGTGTGTTTTCCAACCACTCTGATTGGTTGGAATATTTCTCAATCTCAGGCTTAGATTCATGGATGAAAGGGGTGAGTTTAGACTTAATTCTTAATTTTCTTGTGACACCCAAGGGGTCATATGACCATTTGAAACTTTTGCTGAACTTTAACTCTCGTAGGCATCTATCTACTTCTTTTTCAACATCCCTACTATTTCATACAAAGGGCATTAGTTGGTCTTTTATATCTTAAACTGGGTTTTATTCTTGGCTGAAAGGAAGTTTACCTCATCAGAATTGAAGATCTGTCTAATGTACTCTAAGACAAATATCATCATTGGGAGGTATTTGGGAAGCTTGTAAGGGACTAGTTATCTTCCATATACTCTTATCTCTGTGTGATTCTGGTATAAATACCAGTCTCTTGTCTTGCTCTGGTCAGATAACTGTACAAATTTTCCAATTTCATCACTGATTCTGGGTTTAATGTTGTTTCTAAGCGTATTAACCACTTGGTATACAAAATAATCAATAAAGTCTTTGTAACTAAATTCATTGGAATCCTTTTTGATCAAGGATGTCCAAAAGATTACAGACTGGGGATTACCCTCTCTGTCCAGTTTTTGTAGGTTGATTATAAACCTTTCTGACTAAAAATATATGAACAAATGAAATAATAATAAGGAGTATTTGAACACTCCTTCTTCTAGTAGTTTGATTAGTTGATCATGCAGGGCATCTGCCAGGAATTGGGAAAATTTGAAAGTATAGCTAGAGGCTGGCTTGGGAAAAAGGTAGAGAGGAAACCAAGGATGGATTCATCTACACACTCATCAGTAAAATATCCTAGGATACAGGACAACATGGTCATAATTTGTTTGGTTTGTTCTGGGAACATGGTAGCAGAGTGTGGTGGGTTGCTTTTAGGAATTGGCACTGATTCATGGAGGGATGTCTCAAAGATTTGAGACCTCTTAGGAAAATCTAGATTTAGGTAAAGCTTAGTGAGGGTCTCAATGGAGAAAGGCACTCGCTCTGGTTGTGATGGAATCTACAGAATTTGGTTAATGGATTGGGTAGTGATATTAATTATAATTTATTGGTCATTGGTGACTATGGCTCTTTCATTTGGAAAATAAATGGGTTTGAAAAGTATAATGACTTCAGGTAACTGGTGGGTCTATGGAACTATGTATTTTGGTTGGATGGAGTTTCAAAGATTTATATCATCTCCCTGATCAACAAAATTGGCATGGATCCAACAATGGAGCTCCAAGAGATTGTTGCCAATAAGTGTGTCAATTATCTTAAAGTCCTTGTCGGCCAGTGGAGTATGGTCGACATCTAGCAGGGGTGGTTGCAGAGGGTTCACTATTTGGATAGTTTTATAATCCATTGATTTGATTCAATTATTTAATTAATGTGCTTAATGGATGGTGGTGGGTACTCACAATTACCTGGAGTATTGAAGTTTTGGTTGTGGAAGGGGTCTAGGCAGCAACAGGGCTTCAATCTGTTTCGCAATGGTGACTTTAGTATTTTTACGCAAGTCCGCAGGGGTAGGTAAATGAATGGGATAGTGGGGTTTTATAATTTTTAAATTATTTGTTTTCACATGCCCGCAGGGTGGTTTATAGCTTGGGAAGGAGGGGGTGTTAGAACACTAGGAAATGTCGTGTGGCAAGGGAGCAGGCAGAGGAAACCACCTATTTCGCACCCCCGTCGGCATTGAACGTAGAACATCGAGGGGTGTGAAAAAAATCATGGGACATCCGATCTATCCGACGTTTATCGAAAGGTAGGTAGAGTTGCGCGCTTTTAAAGGAGGTGGGGCCGAGAAATAAACTAGGTGGAGGGGTCAAATCAAAGTGGGGTCAGGTAATATTTTTGCACTTTAGACTTTGAAAAGTGGGTTCTTTTGTGTTTTATATGGAAACATAGAGTTTTTAAAGGCATAAGGGGGTTTTCAAAGGGGAAAAAGGGATTTTAGCAAGGGGAAGGGGTTAGAAAGATATTTTTATAGTTTAGGAAGGGAAAAGGTGAAGGTATTTCAACTTTGACTAGGGATTTTTATGCATTTTTGCTCATAACCATAAAGATTTGGGATGGGGATTTTTAGAATTGGGAAGAGGGAAAAAGGGTTAGGATAAGGGGGAATGGAGAGGGAGAAGGGGACAAAGGGTTAATTAATGAATTTCTCTTCCTTGTTTCAAGTAAGAGCATTTCCATAAGTCTTCATCTTTAGTAGTTCTTAATCTTTGTCTCTCCTTATTTTTTAGAGACTTAGGAGTTCTCTTTAAGGGATAAGCATAATGATGATTATAGAAGTTTTGAAATGAAATCTACCTACCCTTTTTATTCATGCTAACATTTTTCCTTTCCTTTATTGGGTGTATTTGTGCTTGTCGACCCTTTTATTTTCTTTTTATAAGCAAACTAAATTATTTCTAACCTTATATCTTCCAATGGCTCAGATTAAAATTATAAGCTCATTTTTATTCTCTATCTGCACTCGACCATTCTACCACAATGAATAATAAGTTGTTCATTAAATACTTTAGGAAATAATAAATATTTGTTGCAAATATAGTTTAAAGGTATACAATCCATAAATAAATAATTAAGCCCATGACAAGCCTTAAATATGAAAATATAAAGAGAGTGAAGGAATGGGCACGATTCTAGAAATAATGCAGGAATGAAGGGGTTCCAAGGTACAAATATAGGTTTTAGTTCATGTGTTTAGAGTAGGATAGAGGTTTAAAATGAAGCAATTTAGCCCACCAACAACATGTTGCAACTATAATTTTGGGACTCCAGTGGTATGCTTATTAGCATTGTTTTTTCTCAGTAACACCATCAAGTTGAATGTTTATGCTTCCATGAAATCACATGTCTACTTCTATATGATAAATCTTATGAGTCTATGAACATAATTCTTTCTTTTTGTGCTTTGTTTTATAATATTTTCATAAATTTGTTTTACCTCTCCTGATGAACGAAATCATGTAATATGCTCGTTCTGACTCTCTCATTTCAAAACCTATACCACAATGATAATTTAAGTGTGTTTCTAAGTACAATTTCCTGGCTTCATCTTTATCTCTGTATCTATACCTTTGAAACTAGACCTAAAACCTAGACCTAGTTCCTAGGATGACATTCCTATCCAGCAAAATTTAAAAGAAAACCCTAATTCGCTGAGCTTATATATAGCCTAATATAATTTCCTTTTCCAGTCACCTTATTGAAAGTGAAATTGACATTTAGAGAGCCCTCTCTCATTTTTTAGGGCTAGCTACCAAATCTAAATATTGGTTTGAGGTTACCTCCTTCAGTCTCCTTTCTCAGCCTTGGGAAATAGAGGGAGTGATAAAAATTTTGGCATCGTTGTCGAGGTTCAAATGTAAAAATTTCCCAGGGGATACTTAATTTATTTCACTAAAGGTTAGATTTGTGGGTGAAAAGTTCTAACATTCGAAGTAGGTCGAGTTAGTAAATTTGAGCCAAAGTGAAGACTCTCAAGAAAACTGTCTCCCAAAAGACACACTAGGTGAAATCCAGACCTGAATCCCTCACCAATTGTTAATGACCCTGAGAGTATTTTAAGAAATTAGAAAACAAAGTATCAGAGACTTAGAAAGGGTTTACCTCTACTTGTGAAATCTACATCCCCACCTACAAGGTTAATTTCTCTAGAAGATTTGTCCTTCAATTTCAAATTCAAGACATCTTTGTTCAGGTCTAAGTGTGGATCCTTCCTTTTAGAAACACTCTTTAACACCATTTATTTTGAGACATAATTTCCATTTTATGAGTCCTCTTATTTCAATCTTGAGAGTAAATTCTGGTCTAATTCTCATAAACTTCAAGGTTTGGTCGATAAGTTTCAAGTAACTTCTAAAAAATATTATTTCCAATACCAATAGCTGGGTTTTACTTCACCATCTACTATCACACCTTTTCGTTGTAGTGTAACCATCTCCAAAAATAGAAGAAAAGAGATATCAATGCCTTAGAAATAAGCCACTTCGAGGGGGCAACCTCCAATACATTACATGAATGAAAAATTCTTGGATGATACAATTTACAAACCTCCTTTCTATATATAGGAGTCCATGTGGCCATAATGTAATCCTAGTGGGCCACAATGTAATCCTAGCCAACCTAACAATAATAATTTAAGGGCACAATAATAACAAAATGGGGGTTACAAGGGTACAATAATAACAATAAAGGGGTTACACTAATAACAACAAGGGACTATACTGGTAATATAGGGACCTAACATGCCCCTCTCCTTCAAAAAAGTGTTGTCCTCAACGCTTGAGTAGCTCTGGGTGCTTTTGTATAAACTTCTCATCCTCCCATGTAGAATATTCAGTGGGTAAGTTCTTCCACTTGATGAGATACTCTGAAATTGATCGATTCCATAGCTGTCGAGTTCTTGTTTCCATGACCGCTTTAGGTTCCAATATGATTTTTCCTTCCTCATCAAGTTCTGGCAATATTGTTTGAACTGGAAGATTTTCACCTATAACCTTCTTTAAGCATGAAACATGGAAAACTGGATGTACTCGCGAAGAAGCAGGAAGCTCCAATTTGTATGCCATAGTACCAATCTTTTGCAACACCTTGTAAGGACCATAGTACTTTGGCGATAATTTATTATCCTTCTTTGCTTGCTTGAGGGGCATTTGTTTGTATGGTTGTAGCCGTAAAAATACCCAACCTCCTACATCAAAACTTCTCTCGCTACGATGTTGATCTGCCTGTTGTTTCATTCGATTTTGTGCCAAATTCAGGTTATCCTTTAAGAGTTGGAGAACTTCTTGCTGATGCTCGATGTGATCTTCCACTGCTTGAACCTTCGAATTTTCCCTTAAAGATGATGTGATGGATGGTGGATGATATCCATAAAGTGCCATAAATGGGGTCATTTTTGCTGCAGTATGGAAGGAAGTGTTATACCACCATTCAGCATGAGGTAACCACTTGACCCATTGTGTTTGTTTATCAGATACAAAACAACGAAGATATCCTTCCAAACATTTATTTACGATCTCAGTTTGACCATCAGATTGAGGATGATAAGATGAGCTATGAGCTAATTGAGTACCCAAACAAGAAAATAACTCCGTCCAAAAATTTTCAGTAAAAATGGGATCTCTGTCGCTCACAATAACCCTTGGGCTTCCATGTAGCTTTTGAATTCTATCCATAAATGTAGTAGCAACTTTACTTGCTTTAAATGGATGAGATAATGCACAAAAGTGTGCATACTTGGTAAGTCTATCAACTACCACCATGATGACACTCTTTCCTTCGGACTTAGGTAAACCTGTGATAAAATCCATCGAAATCTCCTCCCAACGTTGACTTGGAATGGATAAAGGTTGTAGAAGTCCTGGGGTCTTAATTGTTTCCACTTTATTCTGCTGGCAAACCAAACATTCCGCCACAAACTTTCGAATATCAGATTTAAGGCCATCCCAAAAAAATTCTTTCTTCACCCTGTGGTAAGTTTTTAAAAAATCCTGAGTGTCCTCCTAAAGGAGAAGTGTGCAATTCCAGAAGAATCTTTTGTTTTAGTTGGGAATTCTTACAAAGATATAAGCGATCTTTGTGCCATAAGGAATCATTTTTCCAACTAAATGTATCAGATGTACTAGGATCTTGCTGCAACTTTTGAATGAGTGTCCATACATCTTTGTCCTTCTTCCATTCATCTCTTGCTTCGGTTATCCAATCTGGTTGGATAATACAAATGGCACAAAGAAATGCTGCCACCTCTTCATTCTTTCTTGAGAGTGCATCAACAACAACATTAAGCTTTCCTTTTTTGTAGATTATTTCAAAGTCATAACCCAACATCTTTGTGACCCATTTTTGCTGCTCTTCTGAAGATATTCTTTGTTCCAAAAAGTGTTTAAGACTATCATGATCAATTTTACCTTGAAGTGTCTTCCCATTAGGTAAGTTCGCCATTTCTTTAGTGCATGTAGTATTGCTAACATTTCCTTCTCATAAATAGGTTTCTCTAAATACTTTCCTTTGATTGGACGACTTTCAAAAGCAATGGGTCTTCCTTCCTCCATTAAAACTGCACCAATTCCATTTCCTGAGGCATCACATTCCACAATAAAGGTTTTTGTGAAGTCCGGCGTAGCTAAGACCGGTGCTAGGCACATTGCCTCTTTAAGATGTTCAAAGGCCTTAGTTGCTTCAGGAGTCCATGAAAATGCATCTTTCTTCAATAATGTTGTTAGAGGTGCTGCTATTCTCCCATAATTCTAAACAAACTTGCGATAATACCCTGTTAACCCGAGAAATCCTCGCAACTGCTTTATGGTTGTGGGAACTTTCCATTCCTTAATGGCTTTAATTTTGTTAGGGTCCACTTTAACACCCTCGTGAGATACAATATGACCCAGATATTCCACCTCTTGTACTCCAAAGAAACGTTTGGACTTTTTTGCATATAATTGTTTCTCCTGCAATAGTTTGAGCACCCTGTCAACATGTTCAACATGATCCTTCCAAGACCTGCTGTAGATTAGTATATCATCAAAAAATACTAGCACAAATATTTTAAGGAAGGGTTTGAAAATGGAATTCATCAACCTTTGAAATGTAGAAGGTGCATTGGTAAGGCCAAAAGGCATGACCAAAAATTCATAATGACCCTCATGAGTTTGAAATGCTGTTTTTGGAATATCTTCAGTCTTCATTCTAATTTGATGATATCCTGAACGAAGATCCAACTTGGTAAAATAAATTTCTCCATGTAATTCATCCAATAACTCATCAATCATAGGAATGGGAAATTTATCTTTAACGGTGAGCTTACTGAGCTCCCTATAATCCGGACACATTCGCCATGATCCATCCTTATTGTGTACCAATACTACAAGAGCAAAGAAAGAACTTTGACTAGGTTGAATTATACCTGCCTCTAACATTTCTGCAATCATACGTTCAATTTTTCTCTTTTGGATGTAAGGATATCTATAAGGCCTGATGTTTGGAGGAACACTTCTTGGAATCAAATGAATATCATGATCATGATCACGAATAGGTGGGAGTCGTTTGGGAGTTTCAAACACCTTGGAATGATTGTCCAAGACTTGTTGGAGATCTGCAGAAATAGATGATTTTGATGTTGGAACTCCTAGTGAGCATAATTGTGAAATTACACCTCGTTGTTATTTCTTTAGAAGCTTTGTCATGAAATTAGAGCTTATTATCTTTCCCGGCTTCCCTGCAATACCCCATAATTCAACTTCCTTTCCTTCTGAAAAAAATTTCAAGAAAAGTTCTTGAAAATTAAAAGCTATCGTCCCCAAAGATTGTAACCATTGTACCCCTAGTACAACATCAACACCTCCCATAGGAATGGAAAGCATTGGAATAGTCAATACATATTCCCCCATGGTTAGCTTGATATTATGGCATTTTCCAGAGAAATTTATAGTTCCTCCATTTGCCACCATCACTTGACATTCTGGTGCTGGGTATAGGAAACAATTTAATTCCTTGGCTACCTTGCAATGAATAAAATTATGGGTGCTACCTGAATCAATCAACACTATTACCTTTTTCTTCTTGATATGTCCTTCTATCTTGAGAGTTTGAGGAGTGGTAATTCCTGCCAGTGCATTACACGATATGGTCGGATTCATTTCTTCCTCTTCTAGGGGTGGTTCCTGTTGTATATCCTCTTCTTGTTCATTTTCTTCTTCTTCTTCACAATCTATGTAAAATAATTTCTTCTCAGCACACTTATGACCTTTAGTGTATTTGCTATCACAACTGTAACAAAGCCCTTTTGCTCTTTTTTCTTCCAATTGTTGTGGTGTCAACCTTGTAGGTTGTGGAAATCTAGGCGTAGAAACACTTCCTTCTTTATAGAAGTGAGTGGTAGGATTGTCACCATAATTTTACATTCAACTTTTCTTGCCAACCTGAATGCCTTCTCCAATGAATCAGGTTCCAAAACACGAACTTCATGTTGGATGTTATCCTTTAGAGTACCTAAGAAGAGATCAATCCTGTGTTCCTCTAGAATATTAGTTACCCTTATATTCAATTTTTGGAAGTCCTCAATGTGCTGCCCCACTAAACCCTTTTGTTTGAGATTTATCAATTGGCTAAAGAAGGTGTTGGTCTTTGTATCCTCATAATGTGCTATCATTTCCTCCGTAAAAATTGACCAAGTGACAATTTTTTTACGGGAGCAAAGCCATCGATACCATACAAATGTATTTTGTTCTAAATGTAAAGTTGCAATGCGTACCTTTTGTGTGTTTTGCACATTATGGAGATCAAAATATTGCTCCATCCGTAGTATCCATGTTACAGGATCCTTTCCATCAAACTTCCTCATATCCATTTTTGGAATATGGTGGTTCTTCCTGCCAACATTAAATTTTATGAAATCACGATTAACATTTATTTTGTTCTCATCATGAGTTTCCTCTACTATCTTTTCACCATTAGGAAACATTTCTTGTATCAACTTTGTCAAACCTTCTATGTCTGCTTTTAGATCATTCTTCATGTTTTCCATTTTAGATTCCATGCTAGCTTCCATGTCATCTATCTTATATTCCACATCTTTCTTCAAACCATCCATATTATTCTTCATACCATCCATATTTGCTTCCACGCCTTTCTTCAAAACTTCCATTTCATTTTTTGCTGCTCTTTGTGAGAGAAAAATTTGGTGCATTTGCTCTTGTAATTTTGATAGATCATGTTGCAATTCTTCATCTTCATGAGTCATAGTAGAGCCTTCTGAAGGCTTAGTGGGTGTTGAATTATTTTTACAGGGAATTTTTTAGAACCCAATACTGATATCTATTCTACAATATGCCCTTGGAATCAATTCAAATGGATTTTTAAAACAAGACTTATGCAATTCGGAAAAAAATCCACACCTTTTTCTTGCTTTTGAGGAGCTCGATATTAAAATTTGATTATCTATGTGATTGCGTTTCTTCAATATCTGAAATTCAGCACTGAATTAGCCCTATGAATTCTCTTTTGAATGCCACAGGTCTGACCTAATTTGGATTCTCCAAGACAAAGTTATGTCCAATCTCCCACAATGACCTAATTATGGACTGGTTCAGTAGAGTGAACTTATATGACTTGCCACGTGTCACTGTTTCATCCTTCGCCTTTGAAATTAATAGCCATGAAACTAAAGTTGTTAAATTGCGACCTATTTTTACGACACTCCAATCTAATGCTCAGAGAGAGAGTTATTGAACTTTTCCCACGATCACCTCTTTGAGATGAAATTTAGGAGCCTGAAAAATCACCACCTTCCACAGATCATATCTCCAAAAATATTGCGAATCAAGATCTGAAATTTTTTGACAAGTTTCCTCAAAATTTCAGATTTTCACCCTAAAAATTTCAGATTCTGAACCTTCGTATAAAAAAATTTATAGTGAAAATTCCACGATGAACTGTTTAGGAGCCTGAAAAAAAGACCTAACTTCCACAGATCATATCTCCGAAGATATTGCGAACCAAGGTCTGAAATTTTTAGACGATCTTCCTCAAGATTTCGGCTTCACACCCTAAAAATATCAGATTCTGAAACCTCGTAGAAAAAACGTTATAGCAAAAATTCCACAATGACCTGTTTGGAGCAGCGAAACCCTAGAATCCAAAGCTCTGATACCAAATGTTGTGTAACCAGCTCCAAAAATAGAAGAAAAGAGATATCAACGCCTTAGAAATAAGCCACTTCGAGGGGGAAACCTCCAATACATTACATAAATGAACAATTCTTGGATGATTCAATTTACAAAACCTCCTTTCTATATATAGGAGTCCATGGGGCCATAATGTAATCCTAGTGGGCCACAATGTAATCCTAGCCGACCTAACAATAATAATTTAAGGGCACAATAATAAAAAAATGTGGGTTACAAGGGTACAATAATAAAAATAAAGGGGTTACACTAATAACAATAAGTGACTATACTAGTAATATAGGGACCTAACATTCGCACAACTACACCATCATCCCTGACTTTTAAACCATCACTTCCTCTACCTTTATACCCTATATCAACACCTCCACAAACTCCTCCATTAGTCATGGCTTGATTTTCTGCATTGATACTACTGTCACAACTCATTGCACTACCTTAGAATTATGGTCAAAGGTTGCCTCTATTTTATGGAACATGAGAGGTTACTACTCACCAACACAATTTCAAAGTAGTTGACATCATAGATCTTGAAGAGTTTGATAACGATGGCACCAAGATGCGCATTTTAGGATAGAGTTTCTAAGGAGAGGTTAAGAAATGGTTCCACACCCTAAAAATTGATTCTGTAGTTAATTCACAACAACTGATTGATTTATTTATGGCAAAATGGGAGGAGAAGATAAGCCCTTTACAAATTCTAGCTGAATACAATGCTTTGAAAAGAAATCCTAATGAGTCTACGCAAGACTTTATAGTTAGATTCAATATAATTTATGATTCCATTCCTGAAAACATCAAGCCTCCTCCACACCTCAAACTACTGCATTACCCATATGGTTTCGATCCTGATATGGATTACCAGCCGAGGGAAATAAATCCATCTATCCTTGAAGAAATGCAGAGAAATGCAGCGAGTGTTGAAGTGAATATGATTACCAAGAAGTCAAAAATCAAAACAAAAAAGAGGGTAACCATCAAGGAAGAAATGTCTACAACATCAAAGGGAAAACTCAATACCTTGATCAAAACAATGGAGATGATGATGGAAAAAATTACCATCGCAGATAGACAAGATGAAACTTCAACCATAAATCCCAATTTCAGGGGTCAAAATTAGTAGCCTCAATACATTCTAAAGAAAAGGGAGCATAGGGGTCAGGATCAATAAGGTCAAAAAAAAATTCGCACTCCATTTCAGGAAAACTATACTGAAGGCCTTGATGAAGAAGAAGAAGAGATTTCAGGAAAAAATCATTTATTTGAGGAAAATCAATAAATTATTTTCCCGACTGAATAAGATTAGTTTTCTGCAGAAATTTATGCACAAGATGATAAAAAATATGTTTTGTCTAATGATGATATGTTATTAGTAAAAACATAAATTTACCAAAGAGGATATTAGAATGCTCTTACCTAGGTGAAAAGACAATATGGTTTGAGAAATAGGAATGTGCCTATAACCTCAAGTTAGGAAAAAAATAATTCTCAAATAGATGCTCACCATAAAGAGATGTCTACTTCAAATCAAAGAAAAAATAAAGGACCTGTTGTTCCTATTATTGCCTAAATCTACCTCAGGCCGAAAGAAGGCAGAGTTCAGGGTAACATCAAACCACGCTCAGTCTGGTAGCTAGCCCTACCAGAACAGGAGAGGGCTCTCTCCGGGTCAATCTCAACAAAAATAATCGAAGGGGTTTGAGATGACTTGAAACAAAAGCTAATTTTAGGCTAGGTATAAAAGTAAAGGAGTTTGGTTTTGATTTTGGGGGTTTTTGTTGGAAACAAAGGG
Source organism: Pinus albicaulis (assembly GCA_034641835.2). Classification (NCBI taxonomy): domain Eukaryota; kingdom Viridiplantae; phylum Streptophyta; class Pinopsida; order Pinales; family Pinaceae; genus Pinus; species Pinus albicaulis. Next base: position 1,299,305,039 of record CM076584.1, on the reverse strand, counting down.
AAAGGCAGTTTTCGAATCGGGGATTAGGCCTAGTTTTTGCAGAGTTTTGATTGGGGCAAGGAAAAAAATTGTTTTGATGCTTTAGATTGAATGAATGGATGGTTCAGAATGGTGATGAGCTGAAGAGGGAAAGAGGCATTCAAGAATCCTCTTCAGACAGATGAAAACATGGAAAATTAAACAAAACTGAAGGCAGAGCAAAGCAATCTAATGAATTCCACCTTTATCACTCATTTGTTTAATTTAAGAAGAAAAGAGAAGGGAAATGATACACATAAACATCAGTGAACTTAAAATTACATAGATAAAAAGACCATCAAAACACAGAGCCACATGGATCCCAAAGAGTGCTGCAAACCCTGGTCTATTCCTTTGCCAAAAGTGCAGAGATGAAATGTACAATGAAGTGCCAAGCAATCCCAAGTGTCCAACCCTGAAAATGACTGAAGAACTACATGATATAGACAAGACTAACTCATTCCCATGCCTCTAGGGGTTGAGCTCATCATTCTAGGAGCTGTTTCAACCATATCTAAACTAAGAACTGAAAAATAGGCAATGAAACAACTTTCCTCTATATGATAGGAAACTGATTCATTCACTTACATTTCACTTTTTGGTGAATGAATCTACTAGAAGGAGTAAAAATGTGCCAAAATTACATCATGGTCATGAAATTACATCAATTTACATCAAGAATTACATGCAAAATTCAAACTGGCCAAAACTAGGCGAAATTCTGAGCTGCTGAGTGAAAAATAGACCAAATTTTTCTATGCGTTGCGCCTGAAATCTCTATGTGTAGGACACGTTTGAGGATGACTTGGAGGGCCTTCCTGAAGTCCAAATTGAGTGTAGGATAGCTCGTTGGAAAGCCCTTCCTGTCTACTTTCAAATCCAAGTGGAATTTCTGGATTCGGTGGTCATTTGCCCCTCCAAAAATCAAATCTCCCAACACTACTTCCTGTGTGTGCAAAAAATGGCAGAAAGGCCATTTTTAGGGTGTTTTTGACCCTTTAGGCAACCCAGAAATTAATGAAATCCTTAGGTAATCCATAGGCATGCATAAATTTTGATGAAAAATCTAGAAATTCTAAGTTTTCCTCCAGAAGAGCTGCCAATTATAAGCGCGCGTCAAGTGGCGCTACGCGTCAGGCGGAAAAATCTGTGTTTAGGCCAAAAAATTCAAAAATGACAAAATTTTTCCCAAATTTCTTGAAATTTGGGCTGAATGTCCACCATCAAGCACTATGCTGGGCCAAAGAAGCTTCGACAAAAATTTGGATTCTATCATTCTTTTTGTGACGCTTTAGTGCCCTCCTGGTGCATGCAGTTCAGATGTGGAGTCATTGTCTCGGTCATATGATGTATCAGTGTCTGTCTCCACGATGTCCATACAAGGTATATGTTGGATTGAATGAGGTGAAAATGAGAATTTTGATGTTTTGAATTTAGTTCCAAATGCATGTCAAAGGAAAGGGAATGTGGAGAAAAATAGGATAGTGGGGACAATGTGGTTCAATCAAGTGAAATTTGAAGTGTAAGGACAATCACTTGACTGTTTGGGGAACTTGGGGTTTGGGGATTTTTTACAAATGAAATGGGAAAGGGGAAAAATGATGAGAAATGACTTGGGATATAAGGGAATAGGGGAGGAGTGTAATGGTAATATTAACAGTGATGATAGGATTACAGTGAGGGAAGGGATGAACAAGGTGGGGGAAATGGAGTATTTGGCACCAAAATGACTTTCAAAACACCACTTCAAAACCCTAAGGAGAAGTTTTTAACAAAAGGATAGGGTTTATAATTTGACATTCAAATTATCATATTCCTTCTTTCAAAAAATACCAAACACTGCTCAATGGTAATTTCAAAGTCTCACAAACCTACTTGAATCATGGGAGGCGGATTCGTTTTGCAATTTGAGTGAGAGATGGCAACAAATTTTCGTTTCGGGCCAATGCGCTGCGCGCACAACCCAGTGTGCCATGCCTGCTATGTGCGCCGCACCAGTTCAGAATTACACAGTGGTGGGCGGCCCTATGCACCGTGACTTGCTTATGCACCGCGACCTCCACCCAATACACCGCGCTCTGTAAATTATACATAGTCCGGCCTCTAAATCACAGTTTCGCCCTCAAACTTATTTCTCCACGATTTCTCTTAGCTCCTTGCTGACTTTTGCTATGCAAATGAATTGTGAAACGATGAAGATATCTTTTATGGCCATAGACTTTTATTTTTAATTAAAAAACCCCACTTTCTAATGTTTGAATTTTGACACTTTGCACTTTTTTTAAATAAACTCTGTTTTTGTTTGTTTCCTTCTTGATTTTTTGAGCTGATGATGAATCTTGTCTATCTTTTGCAGGGATAGTAGGCATGGGATTTGGCAAAGGTGACCGGGGCTGCGCCTGAAGAACTTCACAACTGAAACAACTTTGAGAATCACATTACATTTATTACAAAGAATGAAATTGACGATTTTTCTTCAAAACAGAGTTTTGAAGAAGAATCATGATCAAGCATTATAACGATGAAATTTTTGCAATGAAAACCTTATTTGAAACTTCCTCATGTGCCTGCTGACATTATTAGACATTTTGAAGACTAAATTTGCGAAACCCTAGACCTAATGAGACTAAAAACCCTAAAATGACTCTTTGGAAAACATGAGGCCAAACATGACTGTAAATGACTTTAAAATTGATTTTGATGAACATACATAGACCAGAAGGTACACGACATGAGGGACATGAGTGAAAAGACCCTTCCTTCAGATGATGCATGCTCCTAATGGAATGCAGATTACTGAACTAAATGAGACACCTAAAATGAAATGCAACAAAAGAGAATTTGATCTCTGACGGAGGGATGAAGAGACCGAATCTAACAGTTCCTAATCATGGGAAAGAAAATGAAGCTTCTACTAGCAATCAGAGAAAAGATAAAGAATTTGAAGATGAAGGATAGAGAAAGGAGATTCCACATAAATATGATCCCGAAAAGAAAGATGCACCCTCCAAAGAGGCAGAATAACATTCTGCCTTATTTAGTCTTGAAAATGAAATCTCAAAACCGAAAGTATCCATTCCTTTAAATGAAATAATCCATAATAGATAATATAGGTTTCAAGTAGTCAAGTTTCTTAGGGTAGATCAAATTTCTGATATGGTGAATGTGAGTGATGATCACCCAGAACTTTTATTTGGTCTTATTGTAGATGGTGAATCATAAGATAGTGAGGTCCCTCCTTTTTATCTTAGCCTCAAAATATATGATTTTATCCTTCATAACACCATGTTAGAATCTAGAGTGTCTCATAATCTCATGCCTAAATCCGTCATGGAAAAACTAGTATTGGATATCACCAGACCCTTCCATGAGCTTTACTCTTTTGATTCAGGAAGGTTTAAATGTCTTGGTCTCATTAAATATATAGTGGTGTATTTAGAGAAAATTCCATCCAATAATGTCCTCATGGATGTTGTTGTAGCAGATATCCCTCCCAGACATGGAATTCTTCTCTCTCGGTCACGAGGAGAAAAACTTAGAGGCACCTTGTAGTTCGAATTTTCCTATGCTACTATACCTGTCTTTGGGCAACTCAAAAAACTATGCTAGGAAAATAAGATGAAGTATATTATCAGTAGAAAATAAAATCCTAATAATCATCCAATACATGTTGTTCATATATATTTAGAGTCTTTTATCGTATTTAATGATGATAGTTCAACATCGTCAGAATTTTTAATGGAAGAAAAAGAAAAAAATTCAGAATTTTCAAATTCTGTTTTAAAAATTTTAAGTGTAGAAAAACAAGAAAATATGCCATGTGGTTTGGAGCCAAGTGCATCAGCCAAAAAGAGAGATGAAATAGTGAAATAAACATAACCTATTGGTACATCATACCTTTCTCAAGTAGTTAGATAAGATCAATCATCCAAATTGCAGCTTCCCGATGAAGAAAGTGGTTTGTGGACCATGGATTTTGATTGAGCCTTAGGTAAGGAAGGGCCTAGAATTGGAGCGTGGATTCACAACCCTATGAATCAATAATCTAACCTTCCTCCTAATGTTCAAATTTCTTATTAAAAACTGGCATTTTTTTGTTCAAATAATGAGGCAGAATATGAAGCTTTGATAGCCGATTTGGAAATTCTTAAGAAATTAGGTGCCAAGAAAATTTATGTGTATGTCGACTTTGAATTCATAATAAAACACGTCAAAGGGGAATACTAGGCCAAGCATCCTAGAATGCTAGCTTACCTCAATGCAGTGTTAGAAATCCTCAAGAATTTCACTTAAAATATCGTTTCATCAATTTCAAGGAACAACAATGTCATTGCTAATTCTCTTGCCACTTCAGCCAACATGTTCAAAATTCCAATGTATCCCAACAAGAAGTATGAAATTACATCAAACATCAATCAGTTGTTCAAGATAATGTTCAGTATTGGCAAGTCTTTCAAGATGACAATAAAATCAACAACTTCTTACAGATGGAAGAGGAATTTGTGAGTTCACAAATGGATGACTAGTTTTATGAAAATGACCAAGAAATGCATGCAACAGAAAAGAAGGTACTGCAGTTGAAAGACAAATCTATTCCAAGAGGTCTTGTACCTTTTGAGGATCATTTTGACCAAGATGATGTTGCACGGAAACCAAAAATTCTGCCAATAGAAGTACGAGTGGAAGACCTCAATCTCGGCACTCCTGAAAAACCAAAAATGACCAAGATTTCAAAATCCTTGCACTAAAAAATGAAAGGTAAATATGAATCACTCATATCTTAGTTTGCTGATGTTTTTGCATGGGAGTATTCTGATATGAAAGTGTATGATAAGAGTATAATTCAACACACCATTCCTTTAGATCCTGATCAGAAGCCTTTCCGCTAGAAACTAAGGAGAATGAATCCAAAATTGATGCCCTCTATTCAAAAAGAAGTGAATGTAGTATTATACTTCCCCTTCGTTTTTCAAATTTGACGTCAAACTTAGTGCTACTAAGAAAGAAGACCAGGGAGATTCGCTTGTCTATAGATTTTGGTAATCTGAATAAACTATCAGTGAAAGACAACTACCCACTTCCAAATGTGAATCATATTTTGCAAAGGGTGTTTGTTTCTTCCATAATTTCATTGTTGGATGGATATTCCATGTATAATTAGATTTTAGTTCATCCAAATGATCAGGAGAAGGCAACCTTTACAACACCTTGGGGTACTTTTATGTATGCTAAGATGCCCTTTATGTTGAATAATGCAGGAGAAATTTGTTAGCGAGCGATGGATATTGCCTTTTCCAATGAAAAGGATGTCTTTTTGGTCATTTATCTTGATGACATCACAATTTTTTCCAAGACGGATGAAAAGCACTTGCAGCATTTGAAGACATTTTTTCAGAAGTGCTGAAAATTTGGCTTATCGCTAAATCCAAAGAAGAGTCTGTTTGCTATGGAAGAAGGGAAATTTATTGGTCATATCATATCTAAATATGACATCTAGATAGATCCTTCAAGGATTGATTCAATTCAAAATTTGGACTATCTTAGATGCAAGAAGGAAATATAGTCATTCAATGGTAAAATAAATTTCTTAAGAAGGTTTATTCCTAACCTTGATGAAAATTTAAGAGAAATTAATGATATGTTGAAGAAAGAAATTGAGGTGAAATGGTCCTATGAGGCAAAGAAATAATTATATCAAGTCAAGTTTGTGTTGTCTCATGCTCCTATTCTTATTAGCCTAGATTAAAAACTTGATTTCATCATTTTATCATTTTCTTCTGAACATACTCTAGCTGTTGTCCTTATGCAAAAGAAAGATTGGAAAAGAGAACAACCCATTGCCTTCTTCACTAGAACCATAAGAGACACAACCTTTAAGGACAATATCATCGAAAAATAGGCCTTGGAGAAAGTTAAAGCATTGAAGGACTTTCAAGTCTATATTCTTCACTCTTATTTTCTTGCATATGTCCCAAACGTTGTTGTCAAAGATGTGCTAACACATAATGATCCTGAAGGTCGGCGTGGTAAGTGGATGTCTTCCATGCTGGAGTATGAATTAGAAATAAAACCTACAAAACTGATCAAGGGACAAGGCTTGGCTAAGCTCATGGCAGACTCAAATTTACATGCCTTGGACATCAATTTCATTGTTGCATTATCTAGGGAGCAAGAAGTTGATTCATTACCTCAGGTATCTGAAATTTTTACTTCATCACCATGGTATACTAATATTATTCATGTACTGCAACATTTGAATCCTCCTCTCAGTTTTCCCAATAGTAAAGGTAGATCTCTGAAGTTGAAGGCTCTAAAATATTGCATTCTTAACCATTTTTTGTATTGGAAAGATCCGGGTGGAGTTATATTGAACTATTTGGTAGAAGGTGAAGTTGAAAAAGTGATAAATGATTTTCATAAAGGTGATTGTGGTGGTCATATTTTTTGGAAGACTACAACAAACAAGATTTTGAGGGTTAGGTTTTATTGGAAAAATTTGTTTTCCGATGTCTAAAAAAATGTCATGAGTTGTCATGAGTTTCAAAATTTTTAGGGAAAGAGAAATATCTTACCGCTCCGATTGAAACCAATTGCAGTTCATGCACCTTTCTAGCAATAGGTGCTTTATTTCATTGGCAATATTTACTCTCCATCATCAGCTTAGAAAAAGTGGATATTCATTGCCACCGATTACTTCACAATATGGTTTGAGGCCATCCCCATGAGGCAAGCTACATACAATGTCATTATTTAGTTTTTGGAGAGCAATATTTTGTCTCGTTTTGGCTACCCACAAAACATTATCACTTACAATGCAACCACCCTTAAGTCAAAAAAACTGATAGAAAATTTTGTGATAAATATCACATAAGACTTGGGAATTCTACATCATACTATCCTCAAGGCAACGGGTTGGCTGAATCGTCAAAAAAATCATTGGTGAACATAATGAAGAAATTGTTGCAAGAGAAAAAAATAAATTGGCACAAAAAGCTAATAAATTCTCTATGGGTGGACAAAGTTAGCACAAAGAGCTTAATCAACATGTCACCCTTCCAACTAGTTTATGGTGTAGACACAATTTTTCCCTCTTCCTTAGTAGTACCGGTGATGAAAATTATGCAAGAGATTAACAATGAGCCAAATGAATCCAATGAAGAATCAATCAAATGATTCATTTACAATAGTTAAGGGAAGAAGTTTTCAATCACACTTCAAAACTTCAGGAGAAAATCAAGAAAATATATGACAAGAAAACCAAAGATGATGATTTCAAAGTAGGAGATGTTGTTCTTCGATTGGATGCTCAAAATGAAGACAAAGGTAGGCATGGTAAGTTTAATAACATATGGAAAGGTCCATACAAGATTACAAAATTCAGGGGAAATAAGGAATTTTTGTTAGAAGATCTTGATGGGAAGGAAATTCTGGGAGGATCGGTGAATGGTAGGTTCCTCAAACATTACCTTACTTTATCTTGAAGAAAAAATTTCACTTTCATTGTAAATATTATTTTATATGCTATCAAAGAATAGGAATATGTTGCAGAAGTTTGAAGCCCAAGGAGAAGTCAAGTCAGTTTTCGAGTCAAAGTCATTTTCTGTTTAGTTAGTTATTTAAGTTTCCAATTTTGACTCCATTTCCCAATGGATGAGTCTACTCGGTCTATGGTGTTCTTGACACCTCCTAAAGCAGCTCCCATCCCCAGCTGGAGCCAATGTTAGTGTCTAAATGTTCAGTGATCAAATATTCTCTTTCAGGTTTATTTGGTAGTGGTCTTTTGTCAAAATTTCATGTTTTAAAACAAATTATCATATAAAATTTTGTTCACTGAGATGTTTTCTAGGTCTGATGTTGTTCCCTTCACCCATTCATAGTCATCATAAATTTCAAGGTCATCTCATTCATCATCAATCTAGGGTCATAGATCAGTCAACATACCTCCATCTAGGTCATGGTCTAGGCTTCTTTTGTTTCACCATCATCATTTCCAAATCATGTCATGAAGAAGGAATATAAATGGTCAATTTCATTAGTTAAATCACCTTCATTGGGAGTTAAAAAATATAGAAAAATAAAGAAAAGGTAGCTTTTCCTTTCTCAAGAAGTATGCTACATGATCAAAGTTTTTCAAAAATAAAAATAGAAAATTTTGTGAGTTATAAAGTGAAATGAAGCTTTTGAGTTCATTTCATCCTTTAGTTTTCAAAAGATCTCCTCTCTCATGCTCACAACACTCCACAGCTATCCAAATATTGAAGGCAAATAGTAAGAAACTGATCTAAACTTTCCTACGCTATGCTTCTGGTAGTGTGCTATGCTTTTGGCAGCTACGCTATGCTTCTATCAGTTGCTACGCTTTCGGCTTCCAAGCTCTAAAAATATATCAAAGGGTCAATTCAAAATTTCTCAAGCTTCATAGGTTTCCAAACCAGTAAGTGAACACTCCTCATCTTTCATTTAAAATAAATTTATTCAGCAAAGGGTGGATACCCTCTTCTAGGGTTTTCAACTATGTTTTTGGATTGCTAAGATGTTTGGTTGCTTTTAGTTGGAAAACCTCTAGTTTCATCACATATAAAATTTCACACATCACTCATATATCTTCCCAAATCACTACATATCATTCATATCCATCCTTGCTACCACTTTCACTCAAATCCTAGTTTTCACTATGATTTTGCAGAGAAGCTAGGAAATATCTGTGTTTTAACCTTTTTGTTACCTTTCCTATACCCATTTACAAAATTTTCACTTGCATTATGTAGCTAAATCACCACCCTATCTCCCAAATTTTTTAGGGATTTTTCCGTAACTCATTTCTATCTCATTTTTGTCCCTAAAATCACTATATCATCATCCCCTATTTTCCTAATTTTCACTTTCCCTTTCCTCCACATCAAGCTAGGGTTTCCTTGCTGACAAACATCATGGAAGGTGGGAATAGAAAGGCCCATAAGGAAGGTCATCATTCTAGGCTTGAGCCATCCAATTTGCAGGAGATCAATGCTTCTCCATATGCCAAGAAATACTTTGAAGACAATGGCTATTTAAGATTTTGTGAAAGAGTTCAAGAGGTAGGCTGTCATGCTCAATTGAAAAGCCATTTTTCTACCAAATTTAGGAGAGATAAGGCTAACATACTAGGGAGTTAGTTCACTTTATCAGCAGATGTTATAGCCTCAACAATAGGTATCTCGAACCATGGAGAAATATAGCTCAAAGGGATGGACTTGGACATTTAGAACTATAAAATGTTCTTAAAACCACATTGCAAAGATGCTCATGGACACATTTTTCCTTTCAAAAATTTACTTGATAGGTATTCCCCTTTGTTGAAGCTAATAATGAAGTACTTTACATGTGAAGGGAGGTTCTCAAGATTGTACTAGTACCACATAAGGCTATTGATGCATTTCACTGCCACCAAGCCACTCTATTTGCCTCACTATCTATTCAGTAGTCTTGTCAAAATGATTGAAAAAGTACAAAGTAAGGGCAAGGATTACCATTTTAATTTGTTCCACAATGATTTGTTCAAGGTTATTGTTTTTCATCATCTCTTAGAAATCAATATGTCTTGGGAAACATTCATGAAGTCAGCTGCTTTTATGTCCACTATTAGTCCACCCATCATTCAGAGCATACCATCAACATCAACAAAGCCACATGAGGTTGGCTCTTCAAGTAGACAAGCAGAAGTTCCAAATATGCCAAAGGAAGAAGTCACTCAACTTATGAAAAGGGTAAGAGGATGGTTTTTTATCCTATGATTAACAAAGGTTTTCTTTCACCTGAACCTACAACTGAGCAAAGAGAAACCATGGAGCAACCACCTATGCATGAGAGTGAGTCCCCTTTGCAACAACATGAAAAAAAATCACCTATGGAGATTGACATGATAGAGCAGGTAGAATATAAATTAGTTGAGGATATAATCAAAGAAAAATATGCATAGATAGAAGATCTCAAGGACAACCTCTCAAGGGAAAATTTCATGATAACCTTCCTACAACAAGAAAACATGCAATTGAAGGTGAAACAACTACTCCAAAGCAAACCAAAGGAAGATATTGAGGTAGACAAAGGTAAGGGAAAGATAGTGGTAGATGTTGGAATAAAAGGAGGCTGAAATAAATCCAAGGAGGCCAAGAACAAGAGGATTAACCAGGAAAAAAGAGCAAGATATAAAGTTATCTCCTCCATTAGGTTAGCAAAGATTTGATGATTTGATCATTGTTGAAATAGAGTAAGACAAAATAGTTTTGGCTTGACAAGGTGAAAGAGAATTTAGAGAATCTTTTGAAGAAGGCAGAAAAGAAAAAAAACCTCCAGTGATCAGCAAATCATGTCCAAGTTAAGAAAATTGCTCAAAAATGGAAGTGCTCAGAAATGGTTCCAATCTACACTCCCGGAAAGGTCTCGTCACTGCGATTCTAGTGCCATGAACAGTTCTTAGAACCGAGGTTGTATGCGAAAGTTATTAAGGTTTGAAATCTCCAGTAAAATCTAAAATTCATTTGACCAAATTTGACTTTTTTAATTTGGAAAAAAATTTAAAAATGAATATTCCAGGAATATTCTTGAGAATATTCCCTGGAATAATCCTTGGAGGGTGAATCAAATGCTGACAAGTGGCAGAATTGTATTTGAATATGGTTTGACCATAATGCACCGGACCAATGGTAGGCACCCACGTGGCAGGCTCGAAAGCCACCACATGGCCCAAGAACTACGTTATAAAATTTTATGGAGGCCCAGGGATTCGAACACCCGACCTCTCGTTTGAAAAGCCAGTGCTCGACCAGCCCGCCTGTGGGTTGGTTCTTAACTATAAAGGGTCGTAATTAATATTTGAATTTTAAACGAAGTTTGGTTGGCGGAAAATGGGGGCCAGCCCCCACACTTCACGTGACCAGGAGATGGGAACCAAGGGGCTAGCAGCGGTAGAAAATTGGCAACAGTTTCGGCGGTGGTTACGACATATGTGACCATGTCACAAAAAAAATAAATGTCACATTAAGACGGTTATGAGACACGGTTAGGGCGGCGGTCACATGTGGCCCCACCCCACTTAACACTAAATGTGAATTCAAACATTTTCTGTCATTTTGGTGCATTCCACTTATTTTGGGGATTCCACCAGTTTGGCGTTTTCAACTGGAGTTCCTCCAGTTTTGGAGGAGGATTTTGGGGGACACTGGGAAAAAATTTGTTTTTGCCATAAATTCTTCATTTTTCAACCAAACAAGGTGCAAAAATAGTCAATTTTGGGTTTCCTGAGAATTCTGAGCAGTTTGGAATAGGTTTCAGGTCAAACAGAGGTGATCTACAATAGATTTTTCTTCGAGGAATATGAAGGAGCCATCAGGGCCATCATGGAGTAGGCAGTGTATTGGGCTATCTTTACCTGTTTAGTGTAAATGAAAAGTCATTTCTAGATATTTTATATCTTCTGAAGCTGATTTTACAGTTGGTTTTTCCTATTGAGGCATATTTTTACTTGTACAACCATTTTTAGCAAATTAATAGAGCAAGGACATGCCATTGGGGAGCCTTGGACCGGCAGATGTAGCCCAAGAGGGGTGAAATGCCTCAAATTTTTTTTATGTATTGTGCTAATGAATTTTAATTGCTGTTAATTTCCGCTGTATAAGTTAAATATTAAAATTACTTAACTAATCCTCACACTGAAAACTAAAAAACATAACCAAAACTACTTTTTTTAACCTGTAATTCATGGAGAACACTTTGCACACTTAATTATATCATTTTGGATACTTTGCGTAGCGTTACAAATATTTCCATTCAGATCAAGTTGGTATTAGAGCTAGAGTTTTAATCTGCATTTGTTCTTGTGTAAATATATATTTGACTATTTTCAAGGTTTTGATGCTTACTAGGCTTAAGCTCAAGAGAGCCGTAAGCATGTCTTCAAGAGAAGGAGAAGTTCCTAAAGACGTTGATCCCAGAGAAGAAGAATGGGTGTTCAGAAAGGGATTACTAGGCATGACTAAAATGGTGAGGATACTCTACCAAGAAAGGAATGAAATACTTGAAGGAGAGGGATCTTCAAGAGGAAAGAAAGGTGAAGACAATTCAAATAAAGGACATGGAGGAAATGGTGATCCACCATCCCCATCTTCATCCTCTTCCTCTACATCATCATCCTAAAATTCAGTGAATCAATATCACAAGTCCAAGAACACTGGTAAAAGTTCATTTTTAAAGCTTGATGTTAAGTTTGAGTTGCCTATGTTTAATGGTGAAGTCAATGCATAAAAACTTGACAATTGGATAAGGCAGTTGGAGGTTTACTTGAGGATACAGAACCTTCATGATGATGACACCAAGATTCAGTTAGCCTCTTTGAGAATGGATGGTGCAACATTGGTTTGGTGGGAAGCCAAAACCAAGAAGAAGATTAGAAAAAATTGTAAGATCACTTTATCATGGGCTGATTTAATTATTGCAATTAAGCAAAAATTTTATCCATTAGCTCATTTACAAAAGGCTATCATGAATTAGAAAAAATTTAGACAACTTAAGGGACAAAATGTTCAAGAAGACACCCAAGAGTTTAGGAGAAGAGCACTCTTATTAGGGGTAGAATTACAACGTCAAGAAACTTTGATGAAATATATAGGTGGTTTACACAGCTACCTTAGACATACTATCCTTATATTCAATCCTACTAGTCTAGACAAGGTTTGTGTCCAAGCCATGCATTTAGAGGCTAGAGGGAAATAATATTTTGATGGGAATGAAGAAAGTGAATATAAGGGAAAATGGAAAAAGAGAAATGCAAATTCTAGGAAAGAGAAGGGAAAATTATTCTATAAAAATTGTTCCAAAACAAGCCATGATGAGGACCATTGTTGGAAACTTCATCTGGAGTTGAAACTAGAAAAATTCAAAACAAAGATAAGGCCAAAGAAAAAGGCAAGATGATTGCGATAGATGAACAAGAATTAGGGTCTGAATCAGGAGATGAAACTAAAAGCATAGCTACGGCACTAAAGAACATAAAGGGGAAAGGGATTGTAAATGAAACTAAACCCATTTCTAGTTTTTCAAACTATCACATAGAAGCTCCAGGTGAAGAGAAGAGAATTGAGCTGTTTCATGTGAGGATCATTTCCAAACACACAAAGATAGACACATTGTTTTAACGGTGGGTCACAAGAGAATATTATCTTAGAAGACTTAGTTAAGAATTTTAATCTTGAAACCATTCCACATCCTAAACCTTATCCTCTTGGTTGGATTTGGAAGGATTCAAATTTACAAGTTTCAAGGAAGTGCATGTTACACTTTGCCATAACAGCTCATTATATTGACATTGTTGAATTAGATGTTGTTCTACTTGATATTACAAGTGTGGTGTTGGGAAATCCTTACTTGTATGACAAGAAATCTATCTTCCATCGCCATGAGAACAAGTACCATTTATTCAAGGATGGCAAGGAGTTTATTGTGAGAGCACATCCGAAAAATCTAGAATCTTCTTTAGTGAATGCAGGGAAGTTGAAAAGGCTTGTCAATGCAAGTCAAAATTTGACTTTGTTGATGATTAAGCAAAAATAATTTGTACATAATCCTTTTCATGTTTATGCTGATCTAAATAATCAGTTGTTTCAGTCTGAAAGTAGGTCGTCTTTGGAAGAATATGACAAGAAGTTGCAGCAAATGTCTTTGGTGTCGATCGGTGTAGAAAACAAAGTTTTAGTGCAAGGTGGTGCAGAAATCCAAGAGAGGGTAAAGCATTAAAGCAAAGAGGGCACAAAGTTCAACAATGATCATTACTGGTTTCATAATGGCAAAGTACTACGGCGAGGAAACTTGGTCAGGAATTGACACAAGTACATGGCTCATTCAACAAAAAATCGCCATAAGGACAGTTGGCAAGTTGCATCTCATTTTCAATTTCCTTTGAAGGTAGACCATTGTAGGAACATTATTTTTTCTGCAAATTTCAGTTGTTGTTCTGCAAGTTTCGGTAATTTGCAGCATGACATAGTCAAATTTAGCAATAGTCGGTCAACAGATTCAAGGAAGAATTTGTTGTTTTATGAGAAGCTCAATTTAATGAAATCAGGGAGATTTTAGTGGATCAAGGTTGGAAGAGTGGAGAATCAGTCTCCTCATCTTCAGTTTCAGTAGTCGAGAGAAATTTTGGGGTCCAAAATCTTCCCAATGGGGAGGTGTGATCAGGAGATCATGTCCAAGTTAAGAAAATTATTCAAAAATGGAAGTGCTCATAAATGGTTACAATATGAACAAATAGAAAGGTCTCGCTGCTGCAATTCTGGCCCCATGAACGGTTCTCAAAATCGAGGTCGTATGCGAAATTTATTAAGGTTTGAAATCTCCAGTAAACTCCAAAATTCATTTGACCAAATTTGACTTTTTTAATTTGGAAAAAAAAATAAAAAATGAATATTTCGAGAATATTCCTTAGAATATTCCATGGAATATTCCTTGGAGGGCGAATCAAATGTTGACAAGTCGTAGAATTTTATTTGAAGATTGTTTGACCGTAATGCACCAAACCAATGGTAGGCCGCCATGTGGCAGGCCCAAAGGCTGCCACATGGCCCAGGATCTATGTTATAAAATTTTATGGAGGCCCGGGGATTCGAACACCCGACCTCTCGTTTTCAAAGCCAGTGCCCGACCAGCTGGCCTGTGGGTTGTTTCTTAACTATAAAGGGTCGCAAGTATGTTTTTGCCCCTCATTGTTGAGGAATCATGTAATTACCCAAGGAGACAAATACTCCTAGTTATTAGCTAAATTTGGGGGGACAGTTTCTAGGGAATGAATCATATGGTGCATTTATGATGTATTTTGGATCAGGTTTCGACGCAATGAGGTGGAATCTTCTCTATTTTATAAATGTAGTCCAAATCAAGTCATTTGAGAGGCGGGATAGTTAATAATGCAGTTGTGGAGTTTATGTACAATATTTTTCATTGAAATCAAAGACATGTTGCATCTATAATTTTGGGACTCTAATGGTATGCTTATTATCATTGTTTTTTCTCAGTAACACCATCAAGTTGAATGTCTATTCTTCCATGAAATAACATGAATTCTTCTATGTGATAAATCTTATGAGTCTATGAACAAAATTATTTCCTTTTGTGCTCTTTTTTATAATATTTTCATAAATTTGTTTTACCTCTTTTGATGAATGAACTCATGTAAAATGCTCATTCCGACTCTCTCATTTCAAACCCTATACCGCAATGAAAATTTAAGTGTGTTTCTAAGTATACCTACCTGGCCTCATCTTCATCTCTGCAGCTATACCTTTGAAATCAAACCTAAAACCTAGACCTAGTTCCTAGGCTGATATTCCTATCGATCAAAATTCAAAACAAAACCCTAATTCATTGAGCTTATATCTAACCTAAGATAATATCCTTTTCCAGTCACCTTATTGACTGTGAAATTGACATTGAGAGAGCCCTCTGTGGTTGGATAGGGCTAGCTACCAAATCTAAAGATTGGCTTGACGTTACCTACTTCAGTCTTCTTTCTCATCCTTGGGAAACAAAGGGAGTGATAACACAAAGTTCGGTGAACGGTGATACACATAGTATGAGTGCAGGAAGAGTGCTTGAGTAAGGAACGATAGGGTGTAGGTTAATACGACGAGTGGGAAGTGCATGAAGAAAGGGTCACAGGTTGAAAAGAGTTCGGAAATTGTGCAGGAATGCGCACAAACATACAATAGTTGTATTTGGTGGGCATCAGTAGTTTGGAAAGTGTGCAGGCCAGTTTTGTAGGCTACATGAATTTGTATATTATTATTTTGTACAATTGAATTACAAAATTATTGAATTATTGGGCAGAATCATATTATAAGGGAGTTTCCACTCCCACATATGTTTATGATTTATGCTGTGCATATATATGGTTATATAGTTAATTGAAGAAAGATAATTTTGTTGCATTGATAACACTTTTAAAATAATTGGCTAAGTGTTGGTTCAGGCATATTCCATATACTTTATTATTGGTGAAAAGAAAAAGAGTAGTGATGACGCACCCACCTATATGTGGTTGGAAGAGTACCATAAGAATACGGTCATGACACCCTCCCTCTCCTAGTGCCCCCAGACTCCCCTTCTTTTGCTCACTCATTTTATTTTTATGTTTTCTTATCCCCTCCTTGTTCCTTATTTTGTTTCCTTTATGATTTTTCCTCTCCATCTTCCTTTCCTTTCCTTCTTTCCTCTCTCTTTTTATTTCCTCATTATTATCATGATTATTAAGTAATATTTTATTTCTATCATTGTTAACTTTATCATCAATTTACACAATCGTATTTTTCTTCTTTAAAATTAAATTAAATAATCAATTGAATATTAGACGGAAGTCAAATTTACATTATTAAGTGAATGAGTCCCTAGTCATGTTAGTTTTTCATATTCTCAATTTTTTTCTCATTTTTTTGTTTTTGAAAATTATAATAGAAATCTGTTAATAAATAAATTATAGAAAATAAAATTTTAATTAATCCAATATTAATTTCTTTGTTTTATTTTATTTTCTAGTAAAAAAATTTATTAGTAAATAATTATATATTTTAAGAAATATAATTTAATCTATTTTAAAATGTGGTCAAAACCTTATTATTTGTATTTTGATAATCATTTTAATAAATATATATTATTTTTAATTTCTTTATTTTATTTTATTTTATTGTGATCAAATATTTAAATCATGGTCAAATATTTATAATAAACATATCTTATTTATTTTAGTTTAGTTTAAATTGTGATCGAATCTTTTTATATTATGGGCAAATTTGTTTAGTAAAAAAAATTATTTCTTTAAAATATGTTTTAAAGGTCATATTAACATTCATATAATGGTCACTAGTTGATTCTTTCTTTATAAATACCCCAATACTATTTTTCAATCTATCATGCTTTACTTCTGTTATGGCCTAAATCTGCCTCAGGCTGAGAAAGGCAGAATCTAGGGTAACATCAAACCACGCTTAACCTGGTAGCTAGCCCTACCAGATCGGGAGAGGGCACTCTCCTTTTCAATATCAGCAAAAAAAAATGATCAATGAGGCTTGAGATGACTTGAATGAAGGCTAATTTTAGGCTAGGTATATATGAAAAAGAGTTTGATTGATTTTAAGGGTGTTTTTTTGGCTCAAAGGGAAAGGTAGATTTTGGGTCTGGGGAATGAGGCTCAGTTTTGCAGAGATCTGAATGGGGCAAGGAAGGCAATTGATTTGACACTTCAATTTGAAAGAAATGGAGAGTTGAGACAGGTGAGGAGTTGAAGAGGGAAAAAAACCTTCAGGGATCCTCTTCAAACAATTGAAAACATAGAAAATCAAACAAACCCTAGGTAGATCACTGCAAATTTTAATGAATTCTACCTTTATCCTTGTTTGTTTAAATTAAGAAGAAATAAGAGAGAAAATGGTATACATAAACATCAGTAGACTTAAATTTATAGAGAGAAACACACTATCAAAGAAAAATGCCATGTGAATCCCATAGAGTGCTGCAAACTCTGGTCTATTCCTTTGCAAAACTGCATAGATGAATGTACAATGATGCTCAAAGCATTCCCAAAAGTCCAACCATGCTAATGACTGAAAAACCACAAGATATAGACAAACAACCACTCATCCTAGCTTCTAGAGGTCGAGCTCATGAGTTTAGGAGCTGCTTCAACAAAATCTAAACTGAGAACTAGAAAGTAGGCAGTGGAACAACTTGCCTCCAAAAGCTAGGAAACTGATTCATTCAGTTGCAAATTACCCTTTGATGTATGAATCTACCTCTATGAGTGAAAATTTATCAAAATTACATCATGATCCATCAAATTACATCAAATTACATCATGAGTTTGACATTTAGAAGTAAGAAAGTCAAACTGTCAAAAAATAGGTGAAAAACAGAGTTTCTGGGTCAAAAATGAGCAAAATCCTCCAATGCGCCGTGCCTCCCTGATGCGTCGCACCAGTTCAATGTGTTGCGCCACTCATCCAATGCGTCGCGCCCACAAACTTGCACGACTTTGTTGCAATTTTTCTCCCTACGGCCTTTTATTGCTTACTCTTTCTTCTTGGAATGAAAATGAGCCCTTTGAACATGAAAAATGACTTATATACAAGAGACTTTAATTTTCCATTCATAAAAACCCACTTTGTAATGTTCACGATTGACACTTTCTTTCCAAACTCTGTTTTAGGCAGTTTGCTTCATTTTGCCTCTGATTAGCTGAATGACTTGCTCTTTGTCTACCTTGCAAGGGATGGATTGCTAAAGTTTTACAAGGTGACCAGGGTTGCCATTGAAATTATTTACAAATGAGAGAACATGAAATTAAATTAAATTTATACATAAAAGGTAAAATACTCAATTTTTCTCAAAACAGAGTTTTGAGGAAAAATACATTTCTAGGCATATGATGATGAAACTTATTTAGTACTGGAACTTGATTCAACCTCCTCATGCGCCTGCTAACCATTATTGGAAATTTTGAAGACCTTTTTGATGAAACCCTAGACCTAATGGGACTGAAAACCCTAGAAATGACTCTTACAAATTTAAAGACAAAAAGTGAGTGCAAATGATCTTGATGAATGAAAATGGGCCAGCAGGTAAAGGACATGAGGGAAAATGTATAAAAAACCACTATCGTCAGATGATCCATGCTCCTAATGGAATGCAGCTGACTGAGTGAGACACCTAATATGCAATGCAACGAGAGAATTTTGATCACTGACGGAGCGATGAAGATACCGACACTAAAAAATTTAGTCCTTGATGATGGGTGGTGAGGCCACTTGAAACGTAGGACATCAGTAAACTTGTAGACAACATATATCAAAAAATTTATATCAACATGACTACGAGTTATGAAAATACACAGTCACAATTCTTGAACCTCTATGGAGAGGCATATCTTAATGAAGCTCAAGAATGTGAGAAGGTATATGCTAAAGTGTCGAAAATATTATCTTATATCATATTCTTAATGTGTTATTGGGACACTCACATTATTCCTTTGTTTATGTTAGAAATTATATATTATAGAACAATGAAACACATAAAATATGCGGAAAACACAAGCACACAAAACTCATAAAACCAGAGAGACACAGATATACGTGGTTCACCCAGTTTGGGCTACGTCGACCCCGAGCAACTAGTCCTTCCTTTTTAATATCCAGCAAAATGAAGAGACACAACCTACAACAGATCTGTTGTAATATCCTCTGTTCTTTCTCACAGTCTTTATATCAGTTTCTCTCTCTAATAATACACATACAATACACAGCCACAATACAATACCCTCATACAAAACAAGGGGTTTCCTTCTAGGGAAAAAAACCTTAAATAAACATAACTTCTACCGTCAGATCATCCACCTAATGAACGACCCAGATTGACTAGAAATTACTATACTTTTACAAGAAAATTTTACATCTGTTTTTAGCTTCGGGGGTGCTGACCCGAAATCCCCCACTAGGGGGGGCTCCATAAACTTGTAGTTGCCCCCCCTGGACCCCCCAGGTAGCGTACAATTATGGGCAGTGCTACCACCCAGTTAAGATTAGTGGTCCAATGCTGTGATACAAAATAAAGAAGATAATCAGGCTCCACACCCAACAGTTTGCTCGAATCCACCATTCTTGATCTAGGTTGGACATTAAAAGGCCATGTTCCAAAAAAATTCTTGCATTTCTCGAGGCGAAACTTAAATTTTTAAGGTTTTATCTCTCTTTCCCATCTAAATTTTTTTTTAATATTCATTTAAACTTTAATTTGTATTTCATGCTAATATTTGGGTTCAAATATATTGTATATCCTTCACTTCTACTTTATCAATTTTTTAATATTCTAATTCTAGGTATATTAGAAAATTTAATTCCCTAAGTCAACATCATCTAAGAGCCCCTCTGTCTCTTGTCATTATTTTGACTTATTTGGATTATTCATATACTATACATATGATGGATTCTAGGTTAAGTTCATTTGAGTATTTGAAATCTATGTTCTATCCTTCTCTTTATACTTGACCACTAGAATTTACATCTACTTCAACAAGTCCAAAAACCCAATTAATTATTCGTTTTCCTCTTCTAGAAGTTCCCACAACATCTATTTCTCACCCTCCATGTGATCCTTCAGTTTGTATCTCTAGGCAAAAAAACCTTCCCCTTATTCCCTTTCTCATTCTAATCTTTCCTGCCCCCCTAATTGAATCCCTTCCCCTAATCCCAAACTAAAAATCCATTCCTTCCCTCCTACCCCTTTTCTTTTTTCAACTGTGGGTAGTTTATCCTCGCTTAACATTAATTCTTCCACTCTTAATATTCTTAAAAGAGGATTCAATTATGATATTTCTCCCTATAGAACCTTGGTTGAGGAAATATTAATTTCCATTGAATCCATCACCAAGGGATTGCCATCTCATGAAGTAGATGAAATTAGACAGGAATGTGGGAGAATTTTAAGGAAAAAAAAATCCCCCATCCTAAAATTTTTAAAGAGGAGTTCCTCGCTATCAAAGATCTTATCAAAATCCATACATCTTAATCATAAAAGTGGATTAAGGGAACATTATTGTTATAATGAGTTCCTTTGATTATGAAGCAAAACTTCATGAGCTCTTGGCGACATCTACTAACAAACCACTCCATAAAAATCCTATTAATCATGTAAATAACTAATCCAAACTTAAAAAAGAACGTAAAAAATAAAAATATCCATAAAAAGGAATATGTAGTAGAAATAACACTTAATTAATATCAAAGAACTGAAATATGCTTACATACAAAATGGAAATAAATTAGCTCTAGCGATGGTAGCTTATCTCTGAGAAGAGAGGTGGCAGCTACATTCCTCTGAACTGTGTTACAATGAGGCTCAAGGGAATTTTTAGTATTGAACAACAAGGGAAAACCTTTAAAAATGAAAACCCTAACCACAGGAGATGGAACGCTAAGATTTTTTGGGCTTTGTTGGGTTAGTTGTGCACCCAACTTCTTAGGGCCATAAATTCATCATATTATCTACGCTTGGCATGTATGATATTCGTTGGAAATATCTCTTCGAATGCTACAAGATTTAGCTTAGGCCTTACCTTTGGTTATAGGCCTACTTCTGACCTCCAAAAAACGTCGTTTAGGGGGTCAAAACTACTTTGAAATTTGAGGACTTGAAAAACTACTAAAATAGTAAATTCTGCTATAAACAAGGAAACTGATGAAACTAACTCAAGGTCTAGGTGGAATAGACTAGTGGCCACCAATATCCTCCTAGACTAGTCCTCCCTTCTTAGAAAACAATGGTCTCCATTGCGTGCAGAGCCTCCATGAGGCGAGGACAATTCTATTGAACCCGGTCCCTGGTGAACCACTTACCATGGTGAAGGAGTTGGTCTGCTTTGACAACTCGATATAGTTGGATCCTCTGTTGGTGAGTGTTATTGATCTATGTGTCCATGATATAATTAGTTGTGGCCTGTTCCATACAGTCTGGGTTTAAATCCATTAGTGTGATTTTTTTAGCAATGTCAGATATGTCCAGTAACAATGGAAAGTATGGCCGAAGGCGGTCCACATTGAACATTGGGTGTAGGAAAATGAATGGTGGAATGTTGAGCTTGAAGTAATTGTCCCCTACATCCTTGGTGATAGTGTAAGACCCATATCATAGTGGGCATATCCTGGGGTGGGGCCCAACAAGTGTTACACAACATTTTGTCACTATCCCTGCAATCCCCAAATTGCACATTGGAGGGTCGTTTCTATGACTAATAAGTAGTGTCATGCTTTGAAAATACCATCCTTGCATCCCTTTTGATGAAAGAAACATTCTTCTTGTTGACATTTCCCTGAGAAAAGCTGTAAAAATCCCTATTTTTTCCTTGGCGTGAGTATCTAGTTACACCCTCGCACGGACCAAGAAATTTAACACTGCACCCGTGCCAGTTAGACACCTGCTATAGAGACGGAGGTTCCATTCCAACCACCTCGGGGATGATTCATTAGGAGTGGTTGAACTGAAACAACCACAGACTCCTTCCTTTAGTTAGTAGTTTACACCTCCCTTAGAACTCTCCTAAAGGTTAGGACTCCCTTCCACCTTTTTAGGGATCCCAATCTCCTCCTTTTCCTCTATAAAAGAAATTATCTCTTTTATTAGAAGGTAGCTAAATGGCTGAATAGTTGAATTGGGAGCATTATACATACTATAGCTAAGCTGCTAGAGAAGATAGAATAAGAAGAATTATGTTGAGAGAGCTCGAGTCAAAGACTTCTGAGAGAGCTTGAGTCTGAATTCCCTAACCAACATTTGAGACGCACTTCGCCTGAACCCCGCTGGAGGAGATTGCAACGTCAAAGCATCACTTTTACTCTTCCTTCCATTTATTTATATACATGACTACTATTTGGTTCCACTTTTGTGTTATGATGTTTATTTGATGCGATATGTTTAGCCCTCTTTGACTGGATAATAGTTATGAGTGAAACTATTCTGTAGTATTTTTGATCCAAATGGAAAATGGAATCAACCCATGGTATTCATCTACCCATGTTATCCATCCACCCGTGGAATTTACCCATGGTATTGTAAATGGCATCGACCCATGGTATTCATCCATCCATGATATTTATTCGCCCATGGTATTGGCCTATGGAATCTACACATGGTATTGTAACTCAAAAAAGGCTATAAATAACAAGCCTCAGTTTGTAAAAGGACATATTTTCTGCCACAATATAGCTTCTACAGTTATTCTCTGTTTTAATAAAGCAATTTTCTTTGTGGTTTTATTTTCTTTGTGTTCTCTCTTTTTTCTGGCATTCTAATTTTGCAGATCTTGTCAGATCCATTTCATTTTTTTTTAGATCTTAGGGGCCTCTGCCCAAGATCTGGATCAGTGCTATCAGATTTAGGTTACACCTCCATGGGAATGAGGGTTTGAAATATATTTCAGTTTCAATATTTTGCAGCAATCTTCAGCAAAATCCATGGATTTTTTTGGGCAGCGAGTTTTCAGATCAGATCTGAAACTTTTGGTGAAAAATTTACACAAAAAATACCAGATATGGATTCCTTGCGAAAAAAAACTCAAATTCAAAAAAAAAATCGGCAAAATTGGAGTTCGGATGAGGGAGATATCGCTGATTCACAATCAGCAATGTTGAAGTAATTTTCTGACAACAATTCATGGACGGCGGATCTCCTGTCATTTTTCGCAATTTTCACTGAAAAATTTCAGAAGAATGGATATATATCTGAGTTCTTCTTGAAAGATCACCCAAGTTCAAAAAAAATTCGGTCGAATCGGAGTCCGGATGTGGGAGTTATCATTGATTTAAAATCAACTATTTTTTCAGAAATTTTGTGACGGCAAGACAGTTCCAGCGCGAATCTAAGAGTCTAGAGTCTCTAGATAGTGGTTTCAAACACATGAGAAGATGCAGAATGATCATTCCATTTCCAAAAATAGGTTATGATAAATTTTCTGAGTTATATTGACCAAGTTATGCTCATTTTAAATCTAGAGCAACATTCGGAGCGAGTTCCCTTTGGAGACGTGCCCTCCCACCCCGCTTTAGTAGGCACATGCTTCACATTCATCAGTTTCATCATAAAAAAATTCGGCTTGGGTTATTTGGAGATGTGCCTTCCCAACCCAAGCTATGTAGGCACCTGCTACGTCATCAACAATAAGCATCACGGTTATGGATCAACCACACAAAATATTTTTCATCGAAGTCCATTTGCTAGGCCACACACTGTTAGTCACACAGTTGGTCACAAGAATTACAGGGTATCTCTATTCTCGGATATTTGTTTGTCATGGTTTTGGTTCATCCATAAATCCAAACTTCATTGAAGTCCATTTTCTCAGCCGCACACTGTCAATATCACAGTTGGTCACAAGCATTACAGGGTATCTCTATCCTCGGATCTTCGTTCATCATGGTTATGGGTTAACTACACAAAACCCTTCTCTTTAGTGGCTCTTCATATTCAAAAAAGGCTTCTCAGGAGGGAACTTCACGCAATGGGGACCATTGCTTCTTAAGGAGGGAGGAATGATCCGAATGGAAAATTGCATCAACCCATGGTATTCATCTACCCATGTTATCCATCCACCCATGGTATTGTAAATGGCATCGACCCATGGTATTCATCCACCCATGATATTTATTCGCCCATGGTATTGGCCTATGGCATCTACACATGGTATTGTAACTAAAAAAAGGCTATAAATAACAAGCCTCAGTTTGTAAAAGGACAGATTGTCCGCCACAATGTAGCTTCTACAGTTATTCTTTGTTTTAATTAAACAAGTTTCTTTGTGGTTTTATTTTCTTTGTGTTCTCTCTTTTTTTTGGCATTCTAATTTTGTAGATCTTGTCAGATCCATTTCAATTTTTTTTATATCTTGGGGGCCTCCCCCCAAGATCCAGATCAATGTTGTTCTTTTTCTTTGTCTTATGTGCAGGTATCTGAGCGTAATAGCGAACGGATTGTGATTTTCCAAGGCAGAAGCAAGAGGATACTACTCTTTCTGCAACGATGACAACATTGGATTCAAGGTAGGTCAATCTACCATGTTTTTTGTTCATTCATCTACTAGGAAGCAACACTTTAGCATGTCCTTTTGTTACTAGACCCACCCTAGGGCTAGAGAGATGATCTCTGTCCTTAGAGAGGATTTACCTTCATAAAAAATTAGCGACTCCATTGGGGATCAGTGCGAATTTTTCGTTTCATCCTGTTGGGTTAGTTTCAATTATTGGTTTAGTTATCTATCCTTTTCTAGTTTTTTTACTGAGTTTTCATCCTCTATTCAGCTCCAAAGTGTCAAGGTTGACCTCTTCTCATTAGGTTATGGTTTTTCCTCTTTTTCCCATAGGTATCCAGCTTGGCACAGTTTTTGTCTGGATAGTCGTGCCGATTGGTGCATGCTGCTCTTTTAGCACTCACGCCAACCTCTGTATGGCGTAGATTATAGCCTTACAGTCATGCCAACCCCTGTAGGTTTTGGTTTGACCTCCTTAATGAGTATTTTGGTCATTTTTTCTTGCTTCTGGGTTATTTTTGAGTGTGTTTAATCCTTTCAGACTGTGTTGACTATTGTATACTTGTTTCCCTCAGCCATTTGTCCATTTTCTTGTCGGTGTCATTTAAGACATTAGGGTTTCTAAGTGTTCTTACACACCGAGCCTTCTGTTCGAGAACAAGTCTCTTTGATTGTTATCAGTCTCGTTTCGGGTCATTAGACTGAGTTTTTCTTGATCCTTTTGTTTTGTTGATTGAACGGTATTTTCATTTTTTTGATTAGTCCTTATTATTCAATACTTTGAGCATCAATTACTTTGCTTGTTTGGGTCGCTTTGGGAAACTCTCTTTTTCGATTGAAAGTTTGCTCCATTAGCTTGCATGTTTTTGTGTCTGTTTTTCTTTAGTTGACTCATTCAATTTCAAAACCTTACATTCGCAAAACTCAAAATAGTGTTTATTTTGTTTTCCATTGAATTAGTACGTTGTGTGCTTTATTTCATTGAAAAATCAAAAAATATCTTTGCATTCTTTTGTTGTATCGAAAGTGAAACATCCTTTACATAACTAGCATTTGTCAATCTAGGAAAGAATTTCATTTTCGATTGATTGTATTAAGGGCATTAGAATTTTCTTTGCATATTTTCCTTGTTTTCTTGTTTGAAAGATTTCTATCCTTCTTATAACTAGAATTCATTGAATTGAAATGATGTTCATTTCCATATAGTTTGCATTTAGGAAGTTGAGCTCCAAATTTGATAGGGCCTGTAAATTGAAACCTAATTCAAGATTAACTTTAAATTTAATCAATGAACCTAAGGTAACATTGAAACCTAACGCAATATTTCTAGTGGTCTAGGCTCACCAGTTGGCTTCAGACAGCACTAGTACAAACTTGTGCTCCCCGTACCGTCGTGTATATAAAGGGATATCTCTCTAGGTTGCAATAATTTTATCCATAGGAAGCCGAGTCTATCGCCTTGTAACTGTGATACACCAAACACAACATTCGGGGAGACTACCTGCACGTACGTCAATTCCTTGGTCATTTCTTTTTCATTTGATCACCAAGATGCATATGGTAGTTCACGGAAACCTGGTACACCCTCTTGCTTAGAATTCCTGAGAAGTCATTTCGATCTTTTCGTGACTCTTTAAACAAGAGAAAAGATCATCGAGCACTTTTCCTTTCATGCTCGTTTCAAATTGAAAGTGACTAGAGTAATATTTTTCCTGTTTCTCGACTCTTAAAACATGAAACAGTGAATTTTGGTTTCAATGTTATAAAATTAATCACCTACGATCACACGCCCATTAAAAGTTTTGTGATTGGCCTGACTGATTTCTTTGGTTCTTGTTTTTGCGCCTTCGATTGGTTATCTCTTTTCCTTCATGTTTTGATATACAATCAAAGTGGTGGAACATCCAGTTTCGTCATCCTCACTACCTCCTAGTGGTAGTTCTTTTCCAGACGTTTCTTTCGAAACCCCTCAGTCCACTAGGTCTGTCGAGTTCTCGTAGCATATTCTTCCATCTATCCAACCCCTTGCTACTCGATCTCCGTTTGATGAACCAGTTGAATTCCATTGGCCTCCTTCAAGTGCTTGGTCTAGTTTCGGGGAAGAAGGAGAGTTTCCTCCTCTTACATTTGGATCGCCTTTTGTTGCTGTTGTGGTACCTCGTAGTCCCTGTAGTATTTTCGAAGATCTTACATTGGACTCAGATATGGATTCCTCCAGTTCTGTTGGCAGTGAAGGAATGCCCGTTTACACAGGAGAATATCAACTCTTTCCTGAAGATCTCTCTCGTGCCTCCACCCAATATTCACCACCGTTGGTCTCACTTCCACTTGGATATAGGTCTTTGAGTTAGATTATTTCTAGTGTTGCCTCCATTGTGCAATCTAGTATAGTAATTCTTCTTCTAAGTTTAGTCCTACCTTCGTAGGGCCTATCACCTTCAACTCCTGGTTCGTCGGTTACTATCACATCTGTTCCAGTTCAACCAACGATTTGTGTGGCTTCTAGTTTAGTTTCCACTACTCCTGTGATTCCTAGTGTTCTTACTTTTGAAGAATATTTGTTGGTTGTTCAGTCTCAGGTTCCTGCTAATCCTCGATTCCATCACTATGATGTTGTTTCTAATCCTGTATATATCTACCAACACCATTATGATGTGTATTTTAATCCAGTCTATTTGCCTCTTATCGATCCTTATAAGGTTGTTTATGATCCTTATCAGACTCTTAATCATCTGGGACCTACTCTACTTGTGCATCCCTCTAGCTTACAAGTACAACCTTCTCAGGGACAACCTTTAGCATAACAGGGCCCCGCTTCTAGTCCACAGGGACAACCATACGGTCCACAAGGCCAACCTTTACAAGGACAGCCTTTGGTCCTGTTATCACCCAAAAAAAATTTCAAAACATCATTGTGTCAACTCTATTTTTGATCATGGTCTAAAATGGGTTTGAAAGTCATTTTATGATTTGGTTAAGGGTAGGTTAGAGTTTTTGTAAGTTTAAAGGTCATTATTGGATTCAAATAAAGTCTTTAGAGGTCCATTCCATGATCAAATATTAACATTTTCCATCTAGGGGTCAATCCATAAGGTTTCGGGTTAAATTTCTGCAATTAGCCAAGAATCCTCCATTATTTAGTGCTGCTAGTTCAAAAAATAGGATTTGCGCTACGAAAGCGATGCTACTTTTGTAGCGCAAAATGCATAAAATACACTACAGGTGCTACGAAAATGCGGTTTTGTAGCTGTCAACTTCAAAGGAAGTTTCTGAGCAACTGAAAATGAATTTTAGAAATATGAAAGAGGTTTTTCTTCATAACATATCTAACTACACAATTGTCGCTCATTTTCTTTAAATTCATTAGGAAGTGGGAGAAAGTGATAAATTAAAATGAGCTATGAAACTGTTGTTACTAAATTGTCATGTACATGACTTTTTAGCAGTCAACGTCAAGTTCAGTTTCTGGCCAAATGGAAAAGTGTTTTGGAATTCAGAAAGAGGTTTTTTCTCATCCTAGAGCTACAAAAACCTCTCTCAAATTTCTCATAGGTGTTATCAGTTGGGAGATACAAGGATTTCATTGAAGCCCTATTTTCAGAAACAGAGTTTTCCTGTTTTACACATGTTTTTCAAAGGAATTTTCTGGACAACAGGAGATGTGTTTCAAAAAACCAAGAGAGGGTTTTATTATAATATAGTGGCCTACAAAAACCTCCTTCAGTTTCTCAAAATACATCATGGGGTAGGAGATATAGGCTCTGTCCCAAGACCTATTTTTCAGGAAAAACAGGAAAAACCAATAGGCCAACCTATTGCAAATGAAGAGGAAATGCCTCGAAAAAAGCTAAAATGAAGTTAGTATATGGTTGCTGTGGTTTTTAGATGATGATATAAGAAATATTTTGAGGTTTTAGGGCAATACTACTTTTTACTTGGTAAATTTTTTGACAAAACTGCATACTCAGCAGTTTCGTAGCGCATTTAGTGTTAAAAAGCAGAAAAGTGCTATGAAACTGTTGTAGCAGCTTTTCTTGATCTTTTTCATCAAGTTTTGAAGGGTAAAAAGATGAATCAAGAACTAAAATTGCTAGGGAGGATGTATTAAAGGGTAATCAAGACAATCTTGGATGAAAGAAGTAAAAAAAATAGAAGCCAAAGAGTGTCAAAGAGACAAAATAGAAACCAATTGCTAGAAGGAAATTTGAGAAAGACAAGAAGCTAAGAAATAGCATCAAAGGGAAAAGCATTTGTTTCAGTGATACAGGATAGCCCAGTGATGAATGGAAACTTGGATGATATACTTCATGCAATTGATATAGAAGAATCACCCATTGTGCAGGCATATTTCATTGAAGCGAATGATCCTAAACAGAAAAAATCAAATCAGCAAATAAATTGGATTTTGAAGGTGAGAATGCAACTTTTGTCTTCCAATAGCTAGGAAACCTCTAACCAGACATGAAAAGAAACTACAAGGAAGCAGTAAAGATACCCAAGTAACTATTGAAGTAGCTAAGGCCCCTGAAAAGGTGATTTATCTCTCATATCCTATAGTAGAGCATGCGGTCAACAAGGTAGAGAATGGAAAAGAACACATGCTAGAGTGTTAGATGTTGGAAGAAAGGTTGAAACTAGAAAATCAAGAAATG
Organism: Pinus albicaulis; assembly: GCA_034641835.2. Classification (NCBI taxonomy): domain Eukaryota; kingdom Viridiplantae; phylum Streptophyta; class Pinopsida; order Pinales; family Pinaceae; genus Pinus; species Pinus albicaulis. Next base: position 1,299,275,777 of record CM076584.1, on the reverse strand, counting down.
GAAATGATGAGAAAGAGCAAAAGAAAACACAACATTGAAAATAAAGAATTCAAGAGGTTGAAGGCTTTTTGTGAAGGTCAAACAGTTGCTAGGTCAGAGATCCCAAGCAGTGCCCAACAGTTCTATACATGGACAGTTCCAGCTATTAAAGAGGCAAGGTTTGTTAGAGTGATCAACACTCATTTGAGAGGAAGCAATAGGAAGCTAAGAAGCCAAGTGAAAGATTTGGAACTACAACCAAAATTGACTCAAGATGAGCTTAAAAAAACAAATGTGCAGAATGACAAATCATTAAAAGGTCAAAAGCTAAATCAAATAGAAAACTAAGAATGAGCCTCATGAAAATTGTGTCTTTAGTTCATATGATCTATTGTTTTGATGAAACCAATGGTTTTCTAAGTTTTGGCACATTTTTGGTTTTCATTTTGAAGAAATATAGAAAAAAATACTCACTCAACAGTTTTGTAGCACAAACAGTGTAAAAAGAGTGAAAAGTGCTACGAAATTGCTGAAAGTCATAAAAAACAAACAAAAAACTCTATTTTCTGGTTTGAGTAGTCAACTTCCAAGGAGGTTTCTGAGCAATTGAAAATGAATTTGGGAAAAATGAAAGAGGTTTTTCTTCCTAACAGAACTAAATACGAAAACCTCTCTCAATTTATTCAAATTAATTAGGATGTGTGAGAAATGGATGAATTAAAATGCGATACGAAAAGCGTTACGAAACTGTGATGCTTTCGTAGCGCAGCTCTGTTTTCATTTTTTTTTGGATAATTTGAAGACAATGTTGCACATCTGGCACAGGGAGATGATTAAAGACATATGGTTTAGTTATTGGCAGCAAATGGCACCTAAATCATGGTTCAATAAATGGTCATAAATTCCCAAGAAGTCAAAGATATCAAAGGCCTAAAAAATAGGGAGACAGTTTCCTAGGTTTCAGGAGATCAGCATCATCACCCTCATGGTCACAACAAGTTGGAGCTCATCATCAAAATTCGACTTCATGAATATAACAAGTGTCATTTGATGTGTTTAATTTTATATAAGG
>CM076584.1:1298569726-1298669726 GCA_034641835.2 Pinus albicaulis | reverse complement strand
GTTTAATGCAGGTTTTCTTATGAAGACAACACAACCAAAAGAATGATCATGTAAATTTTAATTGAGCTGTGCATACATCTAACCATATCCAATGTTCATTGAATGTTATTCCACGACTTTTCAAGGAGTCATAAACCTTTCCAAAACAATGTTGTACAAAATATATATCATGTGTACGATTTTCATTGATATAAAAGTGATATTATTTAATAACATGTCGATTTTCACTGGTGCTTTCTATATGATCGATGTTTTGTTAAACATGTCTATATAGAATATAGACGAGCATGGAGACTTGGTCAGAATGATAGTATTCGCTCTGAATTTCTTTTTGTGGAACAAATGTATAGTTTTCTACAAAATCAATTACTGAAAAAATGGTCCCTAGTGGAAAAAATTCACAAGATTTTTTGAATTGCAAGTATTTCCATCAAGCTTTATGGGAATGCTTGGTGTGTTTATAAATTTATCCCTCAAACTTTCTCAAAAAGTATATCACAAAAATTTCTTCTTCTCGTAATTTAATTCTTCTAGCACTATTTGCACCTTGAATCGATGTATGGATATATTCATATCTCTTCCATTTCAATTTCATGTTGGAAAATGATTGATCATTTATATGAGTACAATATTTGTTTTTTAATTTAGTCAAATTTCTACAATCATCGCATTTTTTTACCACCAACACATTTCTTTTCGTAAAATATTTCATCGCTTTGTCTTTCAAATAGAATTTGAGCTATGAAATCACGGACAGTGGAAAGAGGAGGTGAATCATTCCAAAATTTTCTACCAAAATTAAGGAATGTGTCATAATATAACTCAAATTCCACATGATAATGACAACAAGTGTCGCGTACGGTGATAAGTTTTACATACCATGGTTTTTGTTGAACAAAAGAACTGATTGAGACATGAATTTCACGATTCTCTTCTTTGAACTTGTTGAACAACTCTATCTGAGTGGTTTCCAAGAAATGTTTTTCATGTTCTTTTTACTGGTTTCGTGCTATTCTTCTTTGCATCACATCCCTTGCATTTGGCGAAACATCTGAATTTTTCTTCCAATATTCATATTTAATTTTTTAACATTTTCTCCAAGTCTATATTTGTATGGTTGCTTAAAAATAACTCTCCAACAAGCGTGTTCATCATTTATATCTATTTGCAACCGAAATTTCCAATGTTTGTGAAAATTTTTTCGTGAGGTTCCTAATGCTCGTGCCATAGATTTTACCAAGAGTTTCTCTTTAGTACTTCATGAAACCACTTCCATATTTATTTCTCTAAGTACAACTGAAACATTTTTCTATCTAGATCTTCTAATTGAATTTATAGCACTATTTATATTTTGTATCACATTTTCTTTCATTTTCTTTTATCTTTGGTTGATTTTCGAATACCCAATAAAGTCATATCTTCTTTTAATTTCCTTAATGATAAGAAACCTTTCAACATTTGGGCTTGAACTGTCACATTTGCCTTTATGAAGTACGTATCAAAACTTTGGTTAACATGATATCGTATAATATGGTCAGCTCTTTTATCTCCATATGTGTGAGTGTCAATATTTTCTAACATCTCATCATCGACATTGACTTTATCTGTACATATTTGAATGAATAGTATATAATAAGTTTACATATTCAAAAAATAACTAAATTAATAAATATGTATAATTTCAATAATGCATGCATGTGTTCAACATCTATATATGTGTGTGTGTGTGTGTGTGTGTGTACACCTTGTGATTCAATTTCTTCACTTTAATTTCTTTCAACATTTTCACCATCTTCAATCATTGGTTCAATATCTCTTTCACTTTCTCTTTCAAAATTTTGTATCTCATCATCAATGTTTTGAGGAATATCTCTCTCTGTTTACATTGCAAAATATTTTACAAATTAATTCATCAAATAAAAATTAAGCTTCACATTTTACAGTAGGAAAATTTTAAATATATCAAATTCATAATATTTACATTTACATACCGGCTTCAACTTCTAGTTGAGGTTGATTTTCCCCTTCAATATTTGAGAGTGCTTCTCTCTTTCTTTTGCGAGATTCTCTCGTCTCTTCTCTATGTTCCTCAAGGTTTATTTTTTTATCATATTTTCTTGTACAATTCCTTTCATTTCCCATGATAATAGAGCATGAAGTTAAAAAAAATTCCTTCAAAAATTTAGATAAAAACTCAATTAAAAAAACATCAAAAAATATTTATTTAAAAAAACATCATTTTAAAAATTTTGCAAAAAATACATACTTCAATCCAAAACACTTACTTTAAAAAATTCGAGAAAAAAATGTCTTATAAAAATGAAACGAAGCTCAAAATATTTCCTTCCAAGTCCTACGAAAAAAATTCATTTAAAAAGTTAGACAAAAACTCGTTTTAGAAAATCAGTATAAAAGATTTACTTCAACCCAAAACACATACTCTAAAAAAATGTCACTTCAAAAAATACCTAAAAAAAATGTCCATTGAAAATTAATTCCAACTTCTTAAAAAATGCCACTTTAAAAAATAATTCAAAAAAGCCTCTAAAAAATATCACTTTAAAGGATACTTCCAAAAAATTTCCTTTGAATATTAAGCCTAAAAAGAGTCCTTTCGAAATTAAGCCTAAAAATTTTCCTTTGAAAATTAAACCAAAACCTCTAAAAAAAATTAAAATTAAGACCAAATCCATACCTTCAAAAACAATGAAAATTAAGCCCAAATCCATACTTTCAAAAAAAATGAAGCCCAAAAACATCCAGAAAATGTATCATATAACTCCAAGAAATGTCTTTTGAATGTACCTCCAAGAAAAGTCCTTAAACCCAAAACAATCCTTTGCAAAAATGTCCTTTGAATGTACCTCCAAGAGAAGTCCTTAAACCCTGACCAAGACCTTTGTAAAATCAGACCAAATGTGCAAAAATATGTGAAAATAATGAATGCTTTCGCGACAATTTATATTGCCGTGAAATGCTTTTTTGGAGGGGCTTCATGGTATTTTTCGGCCAACAGAAAGTCAGGTAAAAGTTCAACCGAACTTTTATGTCGTTAGACTTGATGGGCCATCGGCGCAAAAAACAATTCAGTCGAACTAACACGTCAACAATTACGCAAAGCCAAGCTCTGAATACATATATTCAACTTTGGACTCATTAAACTCCATGAAACATTTTGAATTAAATGTCGGAATGAAGACAATCATTTTCAGAATTCAATCTACTTTCAGGAAATATTACTTTTATGGAATTTCATAAATATTTACTAATTTTAATTAATTTTGTAATAAAACAGGTGCAAACAATTTCTAAATGTCATTATGATTCATTGACATCATAATTCTTTAACTTCCAAAATACACTGTAAAAAAAATTGAAAAATTCATTTTGCATTACATTTGTCTGTCGTCTATAATGGGTAGTTTTTAGATTTTTAGTTTATAACTTGTATGTTAAGAAATTTCTTGCGTCACAAAACATATTCAAAATATGCAGTTTTTTCATATTGGACTAGTTCAAAAAATTCTAGTAATTATAATATGCATCCATTGGCTTTGTAAATATGACGAAACCAAAGTAGTCTCTATCTAGATTGTTGTAACACATTTTTTTTCTCAAAAACACAAAGTTTCAAATAATACAACAGTGTGTATTAACATGACTTCTTATAAATCCTTTGATTGTTAAAAAACACACACTGAAAGAAACACTAAGTTTACATATCAAATGTGTATAAACAAATTCCAAAAAATAAGTAATAGAAAGATAATAAAAATTCTGACAACTTTTATTTTTATCGCAAAATGAAATTCTAAACAGAAAAATTGTTTTGGCTTGCAGAAAGTTGAAGCATAGAAAAAAATGAAAGTTTTTTCTCAAAAAAGAGCAAAAAGTGTAACCCAACTTCACATTTTCACCCAACAAATTTTCATATTTACAATTACAATTAAAATTACAACTACAATCATTTCACATTAATACAATTAAAATTTTACAAATATATTACATACAATTACAATTAAAATTACAACTACAATTTTACAATTTCACATACAATTACAATTACAATTTTACATATATACAATTACAATTGCAATCATTTCACAATAAATTAAATATTACAATTACAATTAAAATTTTAAAAGTATTTTACATACAATTATAATTATAATTATAATTATAAATACAATTACAATTTTACATAAAATTAAAATTAAAATTTCAATTACAATCACGACATAATATTTAATAAATATCATGATTCAATATTAAAAAATAAACATCACGATCATGATAACCATCATACAAACATCATATTCGACTAAAAAACACATTCAAATTCGTTAACATCATCTAATCATCGTGATCATGATCATATAACAAAACAAAAGCATTGTATAACATCATCACAACACAAACATGAAATATACATCTAATGTCAAATAACTGTTATTACATACACATCTATCTGCAAGCTACTAAAATACTTGGACCATATATATATATATTGTAATTGTATCTAAAATTCTAAAATTGCAATTGTTATTGTAATTATAATTGTAATTATATGTAAAGTTTTAATTGTAATTATATGTAAAATTGTAATTGTAATTGTATGTATTGTCATCATTCAATTTTATTAAAAATTTTAATTTTGTAAATTAATTGTAAATTTTTAACCATAACTACCGTAAGTAAAATGTATACTGTAAATATTTTTAAATTACCATAATTGTGAAATTGTAAATTTGTAAATTTGTATGAATATAAATAATTGTAAAATAATAAATCTAGAATAATATGAATTTTTGTAACATAATAAAGTTTAGAAAAAAATGCAAATAAATTCATGTACTTTAAAAATATTATTATTTTAATGTGATCTTACATACAAAAAATAACAGTATAAATTTTGAAGATATCATTCACACACATTTAAAGCAATCAAGTAGTTGTATTATTTTAAGAATTGACATTATATAAAAAAAAATTATACAGTCCGCCATTGTTTTCGAGATCAACATAATTGCAAATTATCAAGTGAAATGATTTTAACATTAACACAATGAAAATTACCAATTAATTCAAAATAAATATTATAATGTTTCGAAAAAAGAGTCTTAGTTATAAGTTAATTAAGTCATCTTCTTTATAAAAACCCATCTTAAAAATTATAAATGATGAAATAACACATGTACCATATCACTCTCAATTCTCATGATCACCCTCATTATCTTCCAGCTCACTTGGCATGATAACAAAAATATGTTTTGATCTAGGTTTATGTCTCAATACGAACCACCAATACCTATCCAACGCATATGGGTAAAAGAACACCTAGTTGCAGTGTTTGGGGAAAACATGGGGCTCCTTAGCCTCATCCCACATCTTTCTAGAGTTGATACATATCATCATACTATCGCGATCTTCCTTTACATTATTTCGATCAAAGGTGTCCCACCACTTAGACCTAAAAATAACACATTGGAAAGAAGAGAAATCCACTTCAATGATCTCTTGTATCTTTCCAACGTAACCTAATGTCCCTCGTACTAGGTATTGATCATAGTGGCTAGATCAACTAGATTGATCAAACTCAACTTCCATTCAATAGTCTTGTGTAATGTGTCTGTCATCGGCATTTTTTGTGTGAAAACGGTGTCCATATGCCCACATAGATGGGAACAAATGCACCTATATAAAGTTAAAAAATAATAGTGTCATGTGTCTTATACTAACCCAACATTTAAAATTTCAAATATAGATGTAATTGCATTTCAAAGGTGAATTATTAAGTTTAAAATGTACATAAATAGATTATTACCAAGTGGGTGCACCCAATCCGTACATTTAGCGCATCCTCTTCGGCACGCAGGTAACTACTAGTTGGACTATATTTCTCTCTAACTTGGTCAGCAACCAAACTGTTGGGGCATATTTTTGGCATATTTTCTTTTAAAAGATTGGGATAAGGCACACTTATACTATTTAACTGTCTGAATTCTTTCCTGTCACTATCCCATTTCATCCTCTTCTTTTCGTACAGTGTGACCCATGGCTGGGTTGCTTCGAAATTGTAAAGAACAAATTTATTGATTGCTTCAATTTCTAGATTCGCTGATGAAATCAAATAGACATATAGTACATATGAGATAAAAATATACATTATATCTAATTTCAACATGAATAGTTACTTTGTGTAAATTTGAAAAATTATAAGTCTCTTACTCTTTATCAAGCGCCTTTTTCTATTTGTTTAGAGCAACTCCCCTTCTCTTTTGTATTCATCCCTTTCAACGTCCCAAATCACCGCACCTGGTCTGTTGTCAATCTGGTTGATGTACTCATTGGCATAATTGAAAGACTCATACGATATGAACCCATCTACCATAGACCCCTTGGATTTTTCCCTTTTTCGAACAAAACCTTTCAATTTCTTCATGTACCTCTCTAAGAAGAACATCCAACAACAAGAAACCACCCCAACTAATTCAACCTCATCTACTAGGTGGATTAGAATATGAAATGGCAAGACCATGAAACTCGTCGACAGTTCCTTCTTAAACATAGAAAAATTTGAACTATCTATTGATGCCACTGTGGAATGCTAGCTACATGAATCTCCTTTGACGTGATCCAATGTACAAATGCAGATAATTTAGATATGGCACATCCTAGGTCTTGGGGGAATTTTTGTTTCACACACCCACTTACGAACAATGGATAATGGCACTGTAAGTTATAAACACATGCAATAATATACAAAATTAGGTATGTTTTATGATCCCTGCATGGGATAAAATTTATTAATATAACAAATAATAAAACCATGCTTTTGACATTATATGTACTCTTAAAAGATTCAAATGGTCATGCAATTTCAACCTCGACAAATGGTCATCCACGGTGAAGCAACGTCGTATTGAAGACTCGTATGAAGATGACAACCTCACACCCATTATAACTTCCTTTTCCAAAGAAAGATAATATTTTTTTTTAAATCCATGGGACATCACCTTCTTTTAAATACAATCAATTAGAGGGACCAGTGCCTACCCCTGATCCTGTACTTTCTAATTGCCTTGGCCAATGTTTCTTTTTATTTTTTGAAGTAATAAGATCTTTCCTAAAAACCAATGTGTCATTTTTTTTTGATGATATGTGCCTCCATAAAGAAGATGAAGCATTTTTAAATATCTTCATGGGATATAATAAGTGGGTAATCCTAAGATGCTCCCAATATAGAAGGTTATAAAAGATAGATTTCCTTTTCATACCAATGGGAAATTTCTCAACATAGGTGTCAAAGAATTCTAGATCATCAAACATAGGCTCCCCATTTGAATCAAGCATTTCTATGAACTCCTTCACCTTATCTCTCTCATATTCTCTAAGCTGAGATGGTGTCATTATTGTAGGCCTTTTGGTTCTCTCTCATTTACCATTGAAAGCGGATCTTGATCTTTTGTAAGGGTGTTTTTCTAGGAGGAATACACTGGAGCAATCATACATTGGGTTTCATAGGTCACTGAGCCATCTAGCTTTCAGAGAAGGTCCACAACATTTACATCCAAAATACTCTTTTTTTACAAGACTTGCAAAAATACTGTATACAATATATATGCATGGCATGTTAAATAATATCATGAAGATCAGAACAATTAAAATGAATTAAATAACTAATATGCGAAATAATATTGTTACGTATATAAAAAAATCAATAAACATGTAATTTACCAGAGCAAACCACTAAGCCTGGATAATCATGTGTCGTTTAAGCACATATGCCATACAACATAAAACTCCTCTCTATTGTGATGGGTCTTGATACATCATATACATTTATCCCATACCATAATTCCTTCAATTCATCTACCAGTGATTGTAAGTAGACATCCATATTCTTCACTTGTCTTATACTAGGGACTATGAGAGCCAACATAATATGTTAATTATTCATGGACAACCATGGGGGGGGGTATTTTTATTGATAATTAATATAGGCCAAACATAATAGTTGGTGTTCTAGAGGGAATATGGGTTTATGCCATCCATATGAGTCGTAGAATTCGTACTTCATCCTTGAATTTTCCGGGCCACGTATCCTCTATATGCTTCATGGCTATTGAATCTGTTGGGATTCGCATAACTTCCAACTCACTTATGTGTGAGGCATGCCATCACTGCAACGCAATTATTTTTTTGCAACGAAAGAGCCTTTGAATCCTTGGGATAATAGGCATGTGCCTCAATATATTAAAAGGAGGACCATGTCATTTACCCATATTTTTTAATTCATCATACCTATCATGCCCACTTTTCAGACATATCTCTATGTCTTCATATTCTCCTCTATATAGAATACAATCATTTAGACATGCATGATATGATATGTACTCAACACCCAACATTTTCAACAATTTCTTTGCCTCTTCGCAGCTATCGGGCAAGACATTATCACTCGAAAGAACCTTATCTTTGAATAAAATGTAGTTGGTGATCATGGAAAATATTAAATGTACATTAATGCAGATATAATTACTAACATTAATAAAATTTACCATTTTTAATATTCATTATATTTCTCAAAATATAAGGGAGGACTTGATGGTCAATTACCTCAAAATTTTCGAGAAACATGCATTTGACAAGCCAAACTTTGCTTTCAAGTTTTATAGTAACATCGTTGTCACCAACTGGGTAGAATTTGAGTGTTCACGAGGTCCAAAGAGAGGGGTGGTGGAAGAAAATTTAAGGCTTTCGAAAAAGGTATCAACGATATGAGCATCATCCCCCAGCTGATCATCATTTTAGAATGCATCTAACAACATCGTCTCCATGGAAGTGGTATCTCTTAAGTAATCATCCATACCAACCTTTATTTTATTTCCTCCATTGCAGCTTGTGAAGAAATACTATTGTCATAGTAATTCCTAATTGGTGAATCTGGACGTAGTGGGAATTGAATAGGTGGTTGATTCAACCATTCTTGGTATCATTCCTCTCTTATTTTTTCTCGTAATTCATAATTCTTTCGATTTTACATTATTGAGTGGTGCAACGAAAGATGGTAGGTAGGTCCCTCATCATCACTAGAATCCTAATAATTTCAAAAAATATATTTGAACATGTTTAGTACAAAATCTATAATATCAATTGGTAAGCACGTAGACAATGCATGATTAATTGGTTTGACATTGAAATAATTATTTTAATATACCCAAAAATTATTATTACCATCATTGTCCCAGGATTGTGGCTAGAAGATGCAATGTTACAATTGGCAAGGTGAAGCGATTGTCCATTTTCATCTACCAAATGCACCTTGCGGTATGCTGCTCCTAATAAGAGCTTCCAACATTTTGGAGCTATTTAAATATTTTTTGCATCTGAACTCGATTATGAATCTGCGTGAACCTGCAAATTTGTATACATTAATTTTATTCAGCTAATTGACATGGATAAAAAAAATAAATTAAATTCGATAATGAAAATATAAATAAAATCTGAAGTAAATATTACATCTCAAGATGGATAGGGAGAACTCCATAATGGACTTTGAGAAATATTATTGAACGAGCCAGATTTGGAAGAATTTTCCATTTGATATAATTATGATATTTTCTCCCTACATTTGAGAAAAATCAACAATAAATTTTGGTGTACATACCTAAAAGTAATTTTGGTGCCTTAAAAATAAACTTATTGTTATCGGTGCTAATGTATAGTTAACTGCACCGGTGTGTTTTAGTTATGGTGCACTGGTGATGTATTATTAATTAACACACTGGTGCGGTTAGATAACAAACATACCAAATAGCCGCAAATAAAAAAAGCGCAACTTTTTTTTTAAAGGGAAGAAAAAGCAGTAAATTGAAAAATTGGTGGCAAATTATTTTCGAAAATCTAATTTCATAAAAAAATTCTTTAAATAGTAAAAAAATAATATTATTTCATTATTTTTGAAAATAAAAATTAGGGAGAGATTTGCACCAGATACATACTTGGAGCAAGAGAACACAAGATCAATGTGGAGCAATGAAATACTTTCGAGCATAACTATTCAAAAAATCATAATTTCAAACGTCTAGTAATTCAAACCCTGTAATATAGAATTTCAAACCATATGGTGATTACATTTTACTGTAATAATTGTTTTTTTATAGTTTCTGTTTGATTTAATACATGGTAAGTAAAAAATTTAAATTTTACTGTTCATTTTCAGAAGAAAAAAAACAAAAAAATCCATTCTTACACTAAACCCTTGATTCTTTTTGTTTCTTCCCTTGTTGCTTCCCATTTCTGTGACTTCAGAATTAGGTTTTTTCATTTATATTTATAGGGGTTGTGTTTCTATATATATAGGCCTATGACATCTAACCCATGGGACGACTTACAGAGTCGGATCCCAATCCATTTAGGCCCTTGCATGAATTTAAAAAAAAAACTCATTTCTTTTAATCGGTGTGCCCTGTGTAAAATAGTGCACTGTTGCACTATTTTATTACAGCGCACCATGCACGTACTATTTGATAAAATAAATTTAGAAATATATTTTTTTAATATGTATGCCCTGTAGAAAATAACACACCGATGCGCTATTTTATTATAGCGCATCGCACATGTACCGTTTGATCAAAACAATTTCAAAATAGATCTTTTTTAATCCGTGCGCCCTGCGTAAAATAGCGCACTGGTGCACTATTTCATTATAGCATACCATGCATGTACTGTTTGATATATATATATATTATGCATATTATAATCAGTGCACCAGTTAACATATAATGCATTGGGTCTCCTTATTGATAGAGAGCACCGTACGGTGGTCCCATGTTTTCTCAGTGCATTTATAAGAACATGTCGTATTGCCTCCTCCATGACATCTTATGCTACAAAAACTAACGCTAGAGGATTTTTGTTAATTTTTCTGTGTTAATCAGTGAACTAGTTAACACATAACACACTAGGTCTCCTTGTTGACAGAGATCACCGTATGGTGTTTCTACTATATGTGTGGTGTGTTTATAAGAACATGTCGCACTAACGTTGGTGCGTACTTCTTGAAAGGCACACCCTTTTCTTGATTTTTTTTTTTTTTACCTGCAAAGTTTGTGATTTATTTATAAAATATATTAATGAATGGTATGGTATAGGTTTCATATTTATAAATAAATGTCTAACAAGAGATCAAGTAACAAAAATATTAATAGCACATCCAGAAAAAAAAAGGGCAAGTTCTTTGTAAATTATTTACAAAAATTATTATTTTTTTAACTATATGTAAGTTTAACTAATATGCATTGTTTATTTTGTATCATGTAGAGCCACAAAATGACGAATCTCGATAAGATTATTTCTAATATAAGACCAGAAGAGCATAAAAGCTTGATGGAAATATTGCAAAAGGATGAATTAGGTGAATGAAAAAATATTGTCGATCCAATATTAATTTATTTTTTTAATTTTCATTAATAAAATACTTATAAATACTAGATAACATGTTTCAAACAATCTATTAATTCACATATGTTTAATTTTGTACAGGGACCAACAACTCAGAAAAGGAATGTTCTAAAAAAAGAAAAAAATAAAACATGCAAATGAAAATGAATTTCTCCTTAGCTCATCTGGAGTGGTGCTGGAGATTAACAAAAAGGTGAAAAAAATTTACAGAAATTTGAGGGATCTAGTGGAACAAATGTATAGACAATATTTCTACTTACAATATAAAAATCAATCCAATGATTCCAAGAACCATATTTTATCTAAACTACAGGATGAGTTTCCGGAGAATTGGTCAATCAGACATGTCAGACTTTAATAGCAAAAACATACAAAAAAAAATGGAATGAAATAGAATATCCCTTTAAATGTTTTTCTAGAATTATATGTATATATTACTAGAAATAAATCATTTATAAATATCACTTTTGTTATATTTACTTTTCATATATCAATATAAAAATTAATTAGTTTATTGTCATGTTACATTTTCAAGAATATTATTAAAATCTCAGAGGATGAATGAGCTGATATCATAAATATGCCAGTAGGAATGTCCAAAAAGGTGTACAAGGAGATGCTAAAATAAATGGACGTAATTGCATCACACAAGGAGCCATCTCAACAACAACGTGCTTCAAATGTAATATGTAATCATTGAAATTTTCAATTATGTACAATAAATAAACAATTCAGCATTAAATATTAATTTTCAAGTATTTTATCGTAGAAAAGAAAAGAAAATGGAACCCATTCAGAACATAAAACAAGACGACAAGGAAGAAAAGGGTTGATATCTATGTTTGTGAGTAATTGTTACTTATAACAACTTAACTAGATTTCATTTTTGTATATTTTAAGTTCTTTGACAAAAATCATCATTGAATTTCTTCAAACAGGGGCTAACATACAAAGAAGAACCATCAAACGAATTGATTGACATTGGGTTAAATATGGGTTGTCAGTATATGTTGGCTATCAGAAATTAATTGTGGATTTGTAAGCATCTATCTATCTTGTTTTACTTAGCTTCTTCTATAACTAATAGAATAAAAAAATATTTTATATTAAAAATATTATTTTTTATGGGGTATAAAACTTGCAGGAAACAAAGTATGGAACTGCGCCAACAAATGAAATGTCGAAAGATGGCATGAAATTTGGTTTTGAAAGAATGTGTATAGTTCATGAGTCAATTCTTGCTATGGTACATAATTTCTTTTCGATTTACATTAATGTATATTATTTAATATTTCAATTTTCATTATTTTCACCAATGTATATACACTCGTTACATTTTATTTTTATGTTTGTAGATGGAAGTTGAAGAAAAAGAAAACAATCAACACAGAGAAAAAATAATTCCTCAAAATAACCCAAGTCATGGAAGTAGCTCAGCAATGATAGTAGTTCAAGCAAAGAATGATGATCAATATGTTTGGATATCAAAGCAAGGCATTGTATTTTTTGAAATATTTGTCTATGAAATCATACATTTTGTTTAATGTAATGGACATAGTCTCCCAATTGAAAGACAGAGGGATACCAATAAATATCCCATTTTGTATGATAAAGAGTGTCTTATATATATATATATATATATATATATATATATATATATATATATATATACATTTTAAATTATTATATTGCGTTCTCCATTGTCATTGTGAAATGTTACACCACTGATTAAAAATATGGATGATTAAATATTTTAATAAAGAGATGAGAAATCAGATGATATGATATAATGAATCAATCCAAACATCACATTAGATGAACTAATAAAAATTTAATTGATATGAATACTGTTATAAGATATGTGTCGACTTTTGATGAATAATAAATTTTAAAAATCACAATAATTGTATTGTCACAAGTTGATGTTTCTAAAAAATACAAAATGAAAATCGGTGCGTGTTAGTTATTGTGCACCGGTGCGTTTTTATGCTGATTTTCACCAAAATGTGTCTACAACCTATGGGCACCACAACAATACCAATAGAAATTAGAATGCTCGGTGCATTTGTGTGACACTGCGCACGAGTGCCTTTGTATGATACTGTGCATCAGTGCATTTCTACGACCTATGGGCACTGCAAAAATGCAAATACCAATTAGAACACTGAGTGTGATTTATCGACGACTACCACCTAGGCAGTCTAATAGGTGTTTCATGCACCGGTGCAGTTTTCCTTTAACGCACTAGTGTTATTTTATAACTTGACAGCTCGGTCTATTGTATCACCTACAAGGTGCCCAGTGTGGTTTTAAACCTTAACATCCTGGTGCATGCACCTTCGACTGCCCCGGTGTGACTGTCTAGATGACACACACTAGGAATTTGCTAAACACCCCAGGGCATATGAAATTTTTTTTCACGGTACAACGCACCTGTGTGTTGACACCTAATTAGCACACCAATGAGAAAAACATCCATAACAACCTCCGGATACCCAGTTTTTTTTATTTGTGTTGAATTTTCGTTAGAAGCTCCGTGAAAACTTCCGTTACTGAAAATGGATGTTTTAGAAAATGTTTTTTTGACAATTTTTGCCAATTTTATAACACTAAAAACCTCTGTTATAACCTTCGCTAGAGGGTCTTTTTCTTGTGGTGAAATGGTAATGGTAATATAGTTAGGACATAGTTAGTATTTTTATTTTATTTTATGGTAATTTAATAAATGTAAGTGACAAGTGGTATCACAACGTGGTTACACGCTAGGGTCAGATGGGCCATTTAAATAATTTTGGTGTTTTAATTTTTTTTTAAATTTTCACAGTGATAAGAAGATTTTTGATAAGCTCCAATGAGGAGAGGATCCAGTCATCAAACACCAAGAGCTACATGAGAAGTCCATCCTCTGTCTAATTTAGAGATTAACCCAGAAATGTGGGTACAATTGAGTGTGGATCAATGCCAACAAACTAGTAGATTGTTGAAAGATAAGCAACGTCAGACCAACAAATTGTTGGATACATTGCAACATCTCCAGACAGAAATTATTTGAGTAAGAAGTGGCAATGAAAGGTTAATGTGGGAATAAAAGAGGATTCCTCTCGGATAAGCAGAATCATCCTACAATACAACTTAGTTCAGAGAGGGACACCCATGAAGAAGAAGAGAAACAACAAGAAGTTAATGAGAATCCAGAAGGAAGTCATACCCATTGAAGTAACAAAAGTAGAACTTATAATGAAGCATAGTCTGGGAATGTTTCATATCAACAAGAGTTGAAAAGGTAGAAAGTAGAGCTGTAAGGTGAGTTCCAGAAAATTAAACCTCCTACATTCGATGGAGAGGCTAAAGAAGTGGCAGAAGCATGGATAATTAATATGAACAAATATTTTGAAGTCTATGAGTATAGAAGAAAGCTCAAAGCTCATTTTTTTATGTACCAGCTACGGGAAAAAGCCATATTATGGTAGGAGGAAGTTAAAAATGTACAGGGAATTGAAGACAAGAATGTGACTTAGGATGAGTTCCAGCAGTATTTTAAAGACAAGTATCTAACAGAGAGATTTTATGATGAGAAACCTTGAGAATTTCATGACTTGAAGTTGGTAAAACTATTTATCGATGAGTCTGTAACTAAATTTACCTCCTTAGTGAGTTATGTACCGCATTTGAGAGATGAAAAAGTTGAAGTACAACAATTCTTGAGTAGCTTACATGCACACATAAAGGAAAGGATTGAGTCTGTGAATCCAAAGATTATGGATGAGGTTATTCATAAGGCATGAATGTGCTATCAACAGTCCAAGTTAAAAGGGGATGTTGGTAGGAATTGGCTAGAAAAGAAGGGGCAGAAAGGTACTTCGAATTTTAAAAGCAGCAGGCGAGGTAATTATAAAAATGCTGCAAGAAATCCAGCAAATAGAAAGTATGGGAAAAAATAGAAAAGACCCAAATGGCTAGCAGAGGAGCGGCCTACTGAAGCATCTAGCAGACCAAACAATGGGCAGACCCAGAAACCACCATTACAATATTGGGGATGCGGTGAGGCATATTACTATAAGAATTGTCCTCATCGTGGAAGAAATCAAACTACAACAAATCTACGGGAAGTATCCACAGTTGGGGATGTTGCACGAAACATACCAATGATCAATGTCGCACTAGAGAACTAGCAAGTAAATTACCAGCCAACCATTATAGAATTATAAGGTAATCTATATTCCCAAATTGTTTCTATTTTGGTTGATCCTGGTGCGAGTTTAAGTTATATAAATCCCCAGGTAGTCGAAAAATGTAAATTGCAAAGCCAGAAATTTAAAATTCCCTGGTTGGTATAATTGGCTACTAGAGAAAAGAGAATATTTAATGCAAAAATATCAAAAAAAATTCTGGAAATAGGAAAACAACAGATAACTGTTGAACTGAATATTTTACCTTTGGGTTCCTACAACATATTGATGAGAATGGACTGGTTAGAAATACATTGGTCAGTGGTAGATTGCATGGAGAAAATCATCCATTTTAAGGAGGAATATGGTACTCATCAAGAGCTACATGAAATTAAGAAACCACTTCAATTTTTCCCCATCACTGCATCCCAGCTGGGTAAATGCATCAGAAAAGGGTTTCAATTGTACGGTATTCAAGTAGGGGTTTACTAACTCTAAGGACAAGACCCTTATGATGGAAAATATCCTAGTTTTCTAGGACTTTATGGATGTGTTTCCTAAAAATATTCCAGGATTACCCCCAAAGTGATATATTGATTTTATTATCGAGTTAATACCTGGAGTGACACCTATGTCACAAGCACCATACAACATGATTGTGCTCAAGCTCACAAAATTAAAAGTGCAGCTGCAATGACTATTGGATAGGGGGTAAATCCGTCCCAATGTGTCCCCTTGTGGAACACCGACGTTGTTTTTTAAAAAGAAAAATGGAATGATGTGAATGTGAATGGATTACATGCATCTTAATAAAATTATGGTAAAAAACAAATATTTGTTGCCCCAAATAGATGATATTTTTTATAAAGTAAAAGGAGCAACCATGTTTTCAAAGATAGACCTAAGATCTGGGTATCACAAGATACGGATTAAGGATGAGGATATATCTAAAACAACCTTTCGTACTAGATACAGACATTATGAATTTGTGGTGTTACCATTTGGATTAAAAAATTCATTAGAAGCTTTAATGAGTCTTATGCATGGCATATTCCACTCATTTTTGGATAAATTTGTTTTAATCTTCATTGATGATATATTAATCTATTCCAAAATATGGAAGAACACAAGGAACATTTTCACATAGTGCTGAAAAATGTCGAGGTAATATCAACTCTACGAAAAATTTAGCAAATGTGATTTTTATAAAGAAGAAATCTAATATTTGGTCCATGTAATATCTACTGAAGGAATAACAGTAGACCCCTAAAAGATAAAATGATCATCAAATGGAGGGTACCCAGAAATGTAGCAGACATACATTATTTCATGGGCACAGTTGGATACTACCGGCACTTCATTGAAGGCTTCTCTAAGGTAGCCTTTCCCATTACTTCCTTGCAACAGAAGGGGAGATTTTTTAAATGGACTAATGATTTTCAGGCTAGTTTTGAACGGTTGAAATAATTGTTAACTACTGCCCTTGTATTGAAGGCAGCATACTGAATCAAAGAGTTTGAATTCTGCACCAATGCTTCTAAGGAAGGGGTGGTAGTAGTATTGAGACAAGCCAGCAAGGTAATAGGATATGAGTCTAGGAAGTTAAATGACCATGAGAAGCGATAATATGCCTATGAATTAGAGATGATTGCAGTATTACATGCTCTTTGGGTTTGGAGACATTACTTATTGGGGAAAAATTTTGTGCTAAGAACTGACCATGACAGTATGACTAGCTACTTTAAGCACTCTGACTTGAACGCTTTCCAAGAAAGATGGAATGCCTTCCTAAGTGAATTTGACTTCAAAATTCAATATGTGAAAGGTAAGGAGAGCTCTTTTTTTATGCTTTAAGTAGAAAACTACATTGCATTTATGAACTCTACTTTAATCAAGCGGAACTTAAGTTCTAGGAGCAAGTAATGGGAGAATCTTAGAAAGATGTCAAAGTAGATGATTTTGGATAAATATCATCAAAGTCCCTATGATAGACATTGCAGATATCAAAAGATGCTAACACAAATTAGAAATTATTACTTCTGGCTTGGAATGTGTAAAAACGTTGCTAAATACATGACTAAATGTTTAGAGTGTCAGCAAGTCAAGGTGGATCACCAGAACCCAGTAGGATTACTTCAGCTCATTTCGGTACTGAGCTATGGTGGTTGTGGATAGACTCGACAAGGCAGCTCATTTCATGCATGTCAAATCAACTTACAAAACTGTACAGATTGCTGACATTTTTATGAGGAAAATATTTAGACTGCACAGTATTCCGAGAGTCATCATCTCAGATCGAGATGTGAAGTTCACTTAAACTTTCTAGAAGGCACTATTCACTGGATTGTGTACACATATTCAATTTAGTATATCCTATTATCCTCAAATAGATGGACAGACTGAAAGGGTGAATAAAATATTAGAATATATGGTGCGTATGTATGTTATGCAGCAACCCACAAAGTGGGAAGAATATTTGCATCTAGTAGAATTCGCCTATAACAATGGGTATCAATAATCCGTGAAAGTTAGTCCCTTTGAGGCATTATATGGAAGACAATGCCGGAAACCCATAAGATGGAGCAGTTTGGAAACCAAACTGATGCTTGGACCGGACATGCTGGAGGAAATGGAGCATGAGGTAAGAAAAAGCAGACAGAATTTAAAGGCTACCCAGGATAGAAAAAAGGTATATGTTGACCAGAAAAGGACTTTTCAAGAGTTTGAAGTAGGTTACCATGTTTATGTAAGGATAAAACCTAAGAAAATCACATTAATATGGACAACATGTGCCAAATTGACTCCCAGGTACTATGGACCCTTGCAACTTTTGGAATGAATTGAGCCAGTGGCTTACCGGATGGCATTTCCCAACCACATATTAGTGCATAATGTGTTTCATGTATCATTACTAAAACGATATGTAAATGACCCCAATAATGCTATACACTAGAAGAACGTACATGTAAGTTAAGTTTCAATTACGACTTCTAGAAAAACAAGGATCCTTAATTAAATTAATTATGAATTATGTGCCTGTAGGTACAACCGAACGGTGAATTTTTGGTAGAAACTCAGTGTATTCTAGATCAAAGAGAAATAATGCCTTGGAGGCGAGCCATCCCCCAAGTTAAAGTGCAATGGAATCACTTTATCTTGGAGGAGGCTACTTGGGAGGATGAAAACTTGATATGAGAAGTGTATCCTGAATTTTTGTTGTGATGAAGTAAACATTGAGGACGGTGCTTACCTTAAGTGGGGGAAGATGTAACACCCAAATTATTCTTTAATATTTTATGTTTAAAATACTTTTATAAAATAAATTTGAATATTTAATGGAGAAAAGAGATTAACGAATATGATTATTTGTTAATGAACTTGAGTTCTATTTTATGAATAAAATTCACATTCAGTAGTTGGTTAATTGATTAATAAATAATTCTAAGATTCTAGAGTAAAAAGGAAAAGGCAGTTTTGACAGTTACCTTCCACAAAAGGATAAAAAGGAAATCTTAGGAAGGGGAAGGGGCTCTGTGAAAATAGAAATAAAAAGGGTTAACAACAGAAATGTTGCAGGAAGGATTTGTCCAGAGTTGGCTTAGAGCCAGTGGAGCTCTGTAACCCAAAAGGAGATTAGGCTGGAAAGAGGTCTCGAGGTCTATATTTTGGATATTACTGTTACCTTAGACTCTTTAGTGGAGCAAGAAGGTAGTTTAGGACATGATTTAATCTCTCATGGTAGGGTGGCACAATCAGTTTAACAACAATTGAGATAAGTATCTGAGTTTCCTGAATAATTTGCATAAAATAATTGATAGATTTCTATTTATTTTGTGTGCTTAACTCTTTTTAGATATTATAGAATTCATCTGATAGGATAGTGCAATTACAGTGATAATTTATATCCTAGGATAATGAGGAATACAAAAATATTTACTATTCCATACAATGGATATGCTGTGAAGATTGAACCTAGTAATTTTCCCTTCCAAAAGAGCCCAGTCATTGTGAATAAAATTTTAAATAACTAGAAGAGAAATGATATGACAGAAGAATCTTGAATGCAAAAACTACAGTGAGTGTAATAATAAGGAAAATAAAATAATGAATGTACACGACATAATCAAGTGTAGAAAACAATCAAGTATACATGTATTTGTATGAGAAAAGAAACAAATTTTTGTGTATTAACCTACTGAGAAATAGTTAGTGCCTAGGTGGTGTGTGAAACAAGTTTTGTTTCTAATATTACTTAATAATTCAGTGGAAAATAGATACAAGCACTGAGGTTTAAGATTTAGGTTCCATGGCAAACGAAACATAATCCCTTGTCCTCTGGCCTCCTAAACAATTTCATTCAGACTAAGCATAAACAAGCATGGAAAACTGTAAACTTTCATGTTGTGAAAGGAAACAATTATAAAATAGAATTTAAATACTGGAACCATATAAACCCAAAAAACTTTAAGGTGGGTTCAATACCAAAAGACACAAATGCGTGTCGCATTCTGAACAAAACAAAAACTTGCATCTTCTTACATGTAAATAGAATTCCTTACATAGTGAAAGAGATCAACAATAATAACATATATAAATATAATAACTTTTGATAAGGGTGTAGAAAATACTTATACAAAATAATCAAAATATCCACAGTCTCAAGTAAATATCAGGCTGCATACGATTGAGTGGTCTAGAGGTATAAGCCCTCAAAACTTAAACAAAGAAAAACATTATATAGTTAACCAAATGAAACTATCCGAGAACACATTCGAATATTAAGGAGTAATTAATTGTTCCATTCTATACACCCTGAAGACTGACATTATGCAGTGACTAAGTAAATAAAATCCAGAGGTCAATCTTTGTTATGAGCCAACCTTAAATATAGAGGGTTAAGAACCAAACCGAGGTTCGGTACCTGTACAACCAAGGGTTCAACCCTCAGAGATAAATTCCAGAAGAAAATGCAGAGTGAGTAAAATCTACGCAAATGAAATGCAGGGTTACAGCTTACATGGATACGGTGGTGGCGACCATTGGAGGAAATTGTTGGGAGTATTCAAGCTACTTAGACTACGCATGCAACCCCTAGAAAAAAATCCATAAAGATGTTGGTAAGAAAAAGAGTATCACATCTCAAAATGTGACCAAATGAAAAATAGAAAACTGTATTCAAGATTAACACGTGGAGGAAAGCACCTTTGCTGATGCCTACATGTGAACCCTCTAAAATTTCTCACATTCCATAAACCCTGGGTAATAGTCCAGAGCAAGGTTAAATGAAACTGTGAGCCAGAAGTAATCCTACTGTAAGAAAAAAATAAAAAAAGATATATATATATATATATATATATATATATATATATATATATATATATAACCCCCTACATTAAAAGAAAACAACGCATGAAAACAAGGATAAGGGTTACCTATGTTAATGGATGAGTTCATTAAGTCTGCCGCAGTGGGACATCAATACAGAGAAGAAGTAAATACAAACTGTTTCACATTAAGGTTTCACACAGAGATCACAAAACCTCACCGATAAATGATTTGAGAATGAAATCTTAACAGAGAGAGAAACCAGAGTAGGGCAAGGAACCAAGGTCGAGTCCTCAACACCTGACAGAGGTAGGAAGAGCTCTTACTGTCAAAGGAAACCGCACCAGTTGTTGGAAAGCAACCACGTCGAAGAGAAGAGAAAATAAATGAGTGCATAATTTGGGGTAGGGTTAGTTACCCTAACCCCCTCCTGTTCAATGACCACCATTAGATCTAAGTCTAAGAGGATCGACGAACGACAAAAATTCCCAGATGAATTTGGAAACCAACAGTTGTCTATACCCAACATGAGTTAAGAAATATTGTGACGAGAAGGCTTCTGGAAGAGACCGAATCAAAGGGTTGTGTGATTAAAAATCATACATTAGAATTTTCAATGAAATCCGGAATTATAGATCCTAAGTACTGGAAAAATTGAAAAAAAAAAGTAATTTTGAACCTCATAATTAATGTATAATGTTACAAATCAAAACTTCCAATAACTCAACCATTACCCATAAGTGAATGTGCATAGCTTTATTATAATGCACGAAATGGTAATAGTATTATAGTTAAGACATAGTTAATAATTTTTTTTATTTTATGGTAGTTAAAAAATGTAAGTTATAAACTTCACATTCAAAAAATGAATTACTCATCCTTATCATATTACAATGTAGAAAGTATTTTTTAGTATTTTTTCCCCTTTTAATCAATGCATGTATTACTAAACTTGATATTGAAATACTTTAAAACATTATTTTATTTGTGACCCATATTTAAATATATTTTTTTTATTAATAGTATATTAAATAATAATAAAAGTTATGTATCTTTTATCTCTTTTTTATTAAAAAAAAAAATTAATTAAAATGAACAAAAAGAATTGGTTTTAATTAATACTTTTTATATATAATAAATAAATTCATATAGAGTTATATTATTTAATATAAATATTAAAATATTTTATTTTTAACTGATATTTAAATTATTTAAAATATTATAAATCAATTTTCTATATAATTATGAAGTATTTGGAACATAATTGCACTATATTGTTAAGCTGCATGGATGGAGTTTAGTTCTTCTAAATCAATTATGTTAAATAATGGAGTTCTTGAAAGTTAAATTTTAAATTTAAAAATTTTCTTCCTTTCCAGTTTTTTCTTTAGATAAGGGAATAAAATATAGTGGTTATCATTTAAAGGTCAATAGTAACTCAGCTTCAAATTGTCTATGGATGGTAAAGAAAGTGGAATGTAGGATAGTGAAACCTATGGCTTTGGATGGTAAATAAAGTGGAATGTAGGATCAGTCTCTGGTGCAACTTATGACTCTCATTGGGAGGCTGATTGATCCTAGTAAAATCACTTTTGCAATAAATTCCATTCTATTGATTGTCCCTATCTAGTGTACTAAGGAAAATTATGAAAAAAAATAGAATTTTATGTTTTTGTTTTCTTTGGGAAGTCAAAAGACAAAAAGGGATGGATTTATCAAGTTGGAAACAATTTTCCAACCCAAAGAAATTGGAAAAATGAGGGCTCAAAAATATTTTCATTTTTGCAAAGGTGCTATGAGCCAAAAGTATTTGGAGGAGTGTGTTTGATGTTGTTCTATGGAGAAATTTTATGTGAGAGAAGTATTGGAAGAATTAAAAAGTCAAAGAATGGGTTAGATCATAAACAAAATCCCGACAGGGAGGGTCAAATATTTGGAAGGAATTGGTGTGAGTGTTTGACATAATTAAAATGGGTCTTCTCTCACAATTAGGATATGGAAAAAATATACTTAAGAAAGGATCTATGGATAGGAGGGGATTGAATCAAAATAATCTCCTTAAATAGGGAAGTCTATGGATATGAGGCGATGGCATGAAAATAATATCCTTGAATATGGAATTCTATGGATAGGAGGTGATGGCCTCAAAATAATCTCCTTGAATATGGAAGTGGCATGAAAGTACAGAGGAATTTATTTACTTTATGAAGTGGTTGATCCTAAAAGTAAATGAGATGTCCCTGAGACCTTTAGAA
This sequence comes from Pinus albicaulis, assembly GCA_034641835.2. NCBI lineage: Eukaryota > Viridiplantae > Streptophyta > Pinopsida > Pinales > Pinaceae > Pinus > Pinus albicaulis. The sequence goes on along the minus strand of CM076584.1, from coordinate 1,298,646,511 downwards.
TTAGCTAATTCTTTGGGCCTCTCAAGGAATCTAGCATGGGAATGGAAAAAAATTGTCTTTTCAGTTGCACATAATGGCATTAGACTAAGTAGACACTCAGAAAAAATCATGTGGAAAATTAACAAAGAATGTGTGTTGGCGATGGAAAAAATAGCTTATGAAGTAATGGTGACACAAGAAGTAAATTCAAACCCTTTATGTTGTATAAATTTGTTTGGAAGTGGCATTGTCCATTAAGATACATCTCTTCCTATGGGTTGTGCTAAATAACATGATTCTCACGCAAGATAATCTTAAGAGATGAGGCTGGGAAGAGCCTACAAGATGCCCACTCCAATGTGATAATCAAGAGTCAATGACACACCTATTTGTGGACTTTGTTGTTTTCTAGGCAACGTGGAGAACAATCTTGTTTGAGGAGGTCTATGCGAGGACGCGATCTGGTAGGTTATTATGGGAATTCCTCATAGAGTGGTTACAAACCCCATCCTTGAGGCATCATTCCATCCTTATAGGTTTGGTTCTATGGCATATTTCATTATTATGGAATATAACCATCCTTGATAGTTATGTCCCAAATATACAATAGGTGGTGCACAAAACGAAAACAACAATAAAGGAACTCAACTAAGAAGGGTTAAAGAAGGAGAACAAAATTATAATTGGGCCCAGGATAGATACTTCGAAGTCTTGGGCCTTATTTGATGGAACCAAAAGTAATGTTAGGGTTGTATGCAGAGCGGGAACTACATTTCACCTAAACAACCGTCACACTTTACTCTTTATCCTAATAATGGGGCTTGGAAATATTAAAAAATCATAAAGGAATAAATGTGTTCTTGTTCTTGATAATTTACTTTTGATGTTCCTATATTATTATTAGCTTATTATTATATTATTTTCTTTTATTTCATTAAGAAATTACCAAAACAATAGCACATAGATCAAAGACACCAGATATAGGCAGACAACCAAGGAAAACCCCCACTCTAGGGGAAAAACCAGTCAGTAATTCTTCCTTCAATAGTTTTCCTGAGATAATCCAAGACTCTAGACCTTGACTCACACTTCCTCCACACCAAGTCATCCTTATTCTTGATCCTATTTTCGACTTGGCAGCAACAAGAACACTATGCAGCACTTTCTTGGACCCAGAAACTTCGATCTTGGCTTCAATACTTGAAGATTGACTTAGAAACTTCAATCTTGACCCAATTAATCTTCTTGATGGAACAACATCCAACAACAACAACTTCGACCTACACTTTACTTGTCCCCGACATAAAACAGCAAATGGAAACAACATCAAAAGAGAAACTTAGATCTTCCAAATTAGGCATGAGAGAGAGAGAGATAGTTGCACCAAAATTTAAATTTCCTTTTCTTCTATCACCATGACCAAACTCACACTTCTTTTTCCTTCTTCCTTCACTTCGCACCTTTTCCAACTTCAAGATAGATATAGAACTAGCTTGAGATGTTCTCCACCAAATGAATTTGGACTACTTCTTTTATAGCCTTTAGGTGAGGTCAAATAACCATTCTTGAGGCCGACTTGATCATCTTGAAGTTGACTTGGTGTGGAGGAGACATAATGCATATTTTACTCAATATTAAACCCTTTTACATTATTCAAATGCCCGAGAAGGGTATTTTTAAATGTACAATGACTCTATAAACTCAGAATAAATCCTAGAAGTCTTGAATGGGGACTTTGACCCAAAACATAATGACCCAAGCATGAAACCCATGCTTTAATAAGTCATTGTAATAATAATAATGAAATATTTTCTTTATTCTTTTGACAAGTACACTACATAGTGACTCAAATACATTAATGAAGACCGAACCTAGTTACATTCTTCAACAGGAACTAATAATAACGCATAATTAATTGGGATTTTGTTGGTTCTTAGATTTGCAATGTCTAGGTAGGTGAATCTCTTACAAAACTTTGGTGATTATTGAGTGGTTATTTATTGGTTCTTTGGAATTAGTACATTACATGGCTTGGCCTTAAATCTTTAGCAACAAAGAATTCACCAATTATAGGATTTTTTTGACCTCGAGATATCACATATCCATAAGGAACACAAATTTGATACAAACAAAAGGTCAAAGGAAGAATTACTCTAACTTGTAAGAAAATTATTGATTACAAAAAAAATGGTTGATGTCATAAGGATGAATGCCAACAATATTTGATAAAGTGAAATTGTTGTAATAGTTGGGACCTTGCTTGTTTTTATGTTTTCCTATTTCATGTTCTAGATTGTTAGAATGCCATAGCTCTAAAATACTTGTCTAGAAAATTGTAATTTAATGATACTTTTTATAACTTTATTTCAATGTAATAGAAAATATGCCATGTTTCTCCATAGACAAAAAAAAAATATTACATTTAGATTGTCAAAAAACATATTATAATATAATTTTGGTAACATTTTTATTTAATATAAAATCAAATTTATTGTATTTTTATTTTTTTTGGTCAATTTTTTTTTTATATTATCATTTTCAAATTTACATCACAAAACATCATAGTTGTATTACATCTGAGCATCACAGGCTTCAGAAAAAACCAGGCCAAAGGCCTTCCAAACAATAATTCTAGATGTAAGCCAAGGCAACCGGTGCCTATGGTTATTTGCGACACAAAAATGGAAAAAATAAGTATAAAGCAAAGCATCATGGAGGAGGATTAGAAGGAAATACTGGCAATGCAGTGAAGAGGACTGCATGGTTTTGGACGTGACATTCAATGTGTTCCACCTGAATTTTTAGCCCTCAACGGTGGTCATGGGAGTGCCACAGCTAGCGCCGAAGACTCTCCAGAGAATTCAAAGTTTCGTTCTACATATGTTGAATATCATTGATGTATGCAATAAGTTCATTTCTCTCCTCATATCTCTACTCCCACTTGTTATCCAGGTTGAGTTGTATACGCTGAAGCTGGGTTGCAATCACATCCAGGGTGACCAGAGCATCCACTTGGCCCGGGGAGCGAGCTGGACAGACCGCCATCATAACCACATAATTTTGGCTCTCCATAGACTCCGATTCGGAGCATGGCTCACCATTCAGTCGTCTTTCCTCCATGTCGCGGCCAAAACCACCTTGGTTTTATTTTCCTCTTTGTTTCATCATACAACCAGTCTTCCGACCCCTCACTAATGATGGGGTGCAAGGCCCCTCTCCCACATTGGACTCCTCACCCCCATGACAACCAACACCACTGTTGCGGCCCGTGATGGCTAATAGCTCGTGAGAACAAGTGACAATATTGGGTGCCAAAGCCATGGCCCGCCTTTCCACATACAAAACCCAATAAGAAGGCGTGCATCAGGATACCATGAACCCTGGGCGCCACCTGAGACAAATCCAACACTGCTCCCCTGCCTCATACACGAGCACCAAGACCCACACCACCACGCAGGACCAATCGTCTGCAAAGATACACACCCAATTGGGATTTCTTCCCACCACCAGAAGAGGAGGTGATGCACCAGTCGCACCTCCAGTCACAACAATTTTTGAGTGTCAGGATCCCATGGCTGAACATTGTACCAAACCCACTGCCCTGCCTTCCCACCATTCCAATTCGCACCCTACGCATGAGGCTCAAGCCATGGCTTGAGTTCAAACACCAAGACATAGGGTGTTCTCTCCCACCTCACTCTCACCATTGCCCAAAAGCTACAGAATGCACACAGAGAGTCCATCAACCTTGATAATAACCTGAGACCAACTCGACAGTGCACAAACCAATGTGCCATCATCCTAAACGTGTGAGAAGTGTTTAATGATCATTGGTGGCACATGGATACCAACCTACCCTTACACACTCACCACCTCCATCTATCTCATTGACATGACACCCTATTAAGAAATTAAATTTATTATATTTTACTCATATTATTAAAATAAATTTTATTATATTTAACTAAATAAATACAAATATATATTTTTTATTTTATATATATTTTATTACCCTTAAAATATATAGTTATGTCATCAATACTAAAAGTTCCAAAGAATTCACTAATAGACCATCAGACATATTACACAACACATTTTCTAATAAAGAGTAAAGTTAGTCACTATTATCATTATTATATTGAATTTTGGATATAATTCTTATTCTTAAATTAAAAATGGTTAGAGATTAAATTTTCAATTGGTTTATAATCCATATTATTATTTTTTTTAATAAAAATATAAATAGTTAGTGATTTTTTAGTTTGATATAAAATTAAGTTACTTAATAATGACGTAAATATTTCATTTATAATGGGAAAAAAAAATTATATCGAAAAGTAACAAATTTTGATTAGTATAAATATTAAAATATTAAAAAAATATACATTTCTTAAAAAAAATAAAAATTATAAGATTTTTTTATTTTCAATTATTTTATTTAAAATATATTACTTAATATAAAGAGAGAGAAATATTTTATTTTTAGTAAAAGTAAAATACGTTTTTATTATTAATATATTTCATTTCAAGTCTATGTTAAACATAGATAAAACTACACATTATTTTCATATTAAATTTAATACTAATATTAATGAATTAAACCCATCATAAATAAAACTACACATCATTTTCATATTAAATTATAATTAATATTAATCAATTAACTACACATCGTTCATGTTTTATATTTTAAATTAACATTAACTAAATATAGTGCATATTATCTGAAAGAATATGACTAACACATACCAATTCTAAATTGAGTACAAAATAACAATATAGAATGTGCCCGTTAATATAACAAAACACATTTATTTATTTTATTTATTAATATCATTAATCTATTTAATAAAATAAAGCCATATTCTTCTAAATATAGAATGTGCCGGTTAATAAAATAAAACACATTTATTTATTAATATCATTAATCTATTTAATAAAATAAAACGATATTCTTCTAATAATAAGATGATGTTTACCCTTTAAAATATAATAAAAAAATTGAGACACTTTTTTAGTACATTATTTGAAACAAATTTATATAATTGCGAACCAGAATTAGTTTGTGTATTACAATTATTTTTCCATATTTTTAATGTTATTCGTATTTTTTAAAAATTAATAAAATCGTAAAATTATGAGATTAAATGTGGAAAGAGTGTTTAAAGTGTATCAACATATTTTTTTTAAATATATATATTTATGATATTTTCAAGGTATATATGACAATAAATAGTTACTCCAAAAATTAAAGACTTACTGGTTTTAAATTATGGTTATATATATATATATATATATATATATATATATATATATATATATATGAATTACTTCTAACAATATTTTCAGTTAATACTCATAATGAAAAAACCATTTATTTACATCATAATGCAATCATACATATTTATACAAATCATATGATGTAGCATTCATTAAGATAATATCTTAATCATTCATTTGCTTAATCATTTTTCATATGATTTTATCAACTAACTTTCTAAGTTCATTTTTTATTCAACTCGAAAACATGAGTTGGACATATGTACTTTCTTTACACCAAGGCTCAAGTGATGCGGGTTAAGGCATGTTCCTAGCCTTAGGATTGGGTTTGATCTAATACATTTCATATTCGATTTTTATGACAATGGAACTATGGTAATGATTCTTCTTAACATAAAAAATAATGTGATTAATCCATAGCACATGCACCATGGCTTACTTATTACTTGCAGATTTGATTGATATATTTTGGAATCCTCCGTATTCTTCAATATCGGTTTCATTTATTAGAAGGACACTTGGATGCTTGACCATTGTCGATGGCTTTCCATTTAGATCAACGGTCGTAAAGAGTTATGGGGTTTTTAGGGTATTCCCCTACCCGCTCGAACCCTAACTAATATTTCATTTAGCGTCGTGGCTCGACAGCCCCCTCTCTGCAACTCCAACACAATGTAGTTTTTCTCCTTGGCATTTTGCCTCGCCCAATAAGTGACGATGCCTCCAATCTTACCATGGATTTGTTCCAGCGTTGCATTTCATTTCCTATTTTTCTTACAATGGTTTGTTGGGGTTTAAAGGGTACATTTTTCTCCTCATCACTGCCTAATTAACTGTAATGAGTATCCTCTATTATGAGCGATTTTCATCCTTCTAACTGCACTTAATCCACAAGGGAGCATACCACAAGGTTGGGAATTCTTCTTGTTTCAGTGCTTTCTACTAACTTTTTTCTGATTGATTGAGACTAATTTATCATTGTTTCTCTTTTTATTAAGCTTTTGTCACTAGATTTGCGGAGCTCGCCTTCTTGGACCTCAGAAGGTAAGCTTACTGTCTCAACCCATTTTCTTATATTTTCGTCCTCTAGTTTGGGTTTAACATTATTCTTCTGAGACTAATATTGTTTCGCTCTCATCTTGCAGGTATCTCTAAAACCCCTCCCAATTTCTACAACGTTCCATCCCTATGGTTACACTCTCGGTCTAAAGTGCTTCATTTCCCTTCTACATGTATTTCGAAGTTCTTTCGAGAAACTATACTCCTTTTTTCTTTACAAGACTATTCTTAAGGTTTCGAACAAATGTTTTATGATTTGTTTAAAATGAGCTTGAAGCTCTAAGTTCGGATTTCAGTTCTATTTAAACAACCATTCAAGGGCTTCGTATATAAATTGAACAATTATCTATCCTTTCTCATTTTGTTTGAATTGTGTGTTGGTTACTTAATAGTAAAATAATTAACATTTGCATTCTTGTAATGGTATTTCGGTTATGAGGGTTTCTTCGAACAACCCCTCTATTCCTTCTCTCTCTTTTTTTCGATTTTTTCCACAGCAATGTATATTCACTATTAAAATTCCAAATATTTCTAAATATAAACATTATGGAATAGTTCAGGTTATGAACTATGTGATTTTATTATTTTGGCATTTTCTTTAGAATATTGGTTATATTAGGCATGTGGGTTTGTCTTATTCGAAACTTAATTCATAACACCGTTAATGTACATGAAATACCCTTATTTGTTTAAGTATTTTCTTAAATTTCTTTATTGTTCTATTTTCGAGCACTCCTCGCTCAATTTACCTCTTTTTGGGAGATCATAGAGATTTTCTTCTTCCCACAAGGGATACTATTGTAATTGTAAATGTTTATCCATCTCTTGTTTTCAATATAAGATGTTCTATGCTTTTCTTATTTAATGAATATAGTTTACTGTATTTGCAATTAAATAAATCTGGCAAATAGTTCTACAGTTTTTTTCTACTTTCTGTTCATTTTATTTTCCTGGATTTTTACTTCAGTTATAACTTCTCATAGTAGGAGGACTTAAATAGGTGATCGAACCACCTCAAGAGGGTTAATACCAAACCCTGAGTCTATGTATTTACTTTTGTTTCTTCTTCACATGATAGATTGTTCCATTTGGGGAAGTTCCTCCCTGAATGGACTAATTGTCCATCTTGTCATTTGTCTTTTTATAGTATTTCCATTATTGTGTTGCTATATTTCATTAAACAACAAAATTGTTCTAGGAAAATTTGTTTATACAACATTCAAAAATATAAGTTATCCCTTTCTTTTTCCTTGTAACTAAGCTTTCACAATTGCACAGAAAAACTAATTACAGAGAATAACATACTTATAAATATTTTATGAGAAATCATTATTTCTTTTCAATCTAGTCTTGTAATACTTATCTCAGATAATTAAGGCTGATTGCATCCACCCAACCGTGAGAGAGGAAATGATTTCCTCAACTCCCTCCATGCTCCTCACTAGAGTAGGATTGCGTAGCAGTTCTCCAAGAGGTAGACCTCAAGACCCCTGTCCAGTCTCCCCTCCAACATCAGTTAGCAAAGTTCCACTGATTCTACCAGCTCTAGACACTCTCTCCTTTCAACTCTCTAGATGTTTCTCTTCCTTTGAACAGAACCCCTTTCCTTCTCTAGGATTTTCTTTTTATTCTCAAAAGAAAGGTAACTGCCAATAACTGCTTAATCCAACTACTCTATAATTTTGGAAAACTTTTATCATCAGTTTATAGAAACATACCATAATTAAATAATTTATTCAAAGAAAATAATTATGATTCATAACTTGATTAACATGCTTGTTATTCCTATTTAATTTAAAAATAAAATACAATGTCTAAATTAAAATGTCTTTTAAGAAAATTAAATCCAAGTGTCACACAAAAAAATCTTAAGTTAATAAAAAAAAATATATAGTGTTTTAGTGTGTATATTTATGATTGTAGTTATACATCATCTAATCTATTTTCCATTTTCCATTAGGTGTGAATTAAAAAGATATATTAAAAATTAAATAAGAAAAATTAATAAAAAATACAAAGTGTGAGTTTGTGATTGAAAGAGATTGTGTTTGAGAGAATTTACGTAGATATATTTATAAGTGCATACATTTTCATTAGTAATAAGTATGTGAATCATATTTAAAATCATGTTTTTCTTTAAAAATCATGTGAATCATATTTAAAAATTTATGTTTTTCTTCTTATGCAGCTCAAACCACTAACTTTGTGAAAATCAAAGCAACCAATTAATCCAACATATGTATCCCGCCAATTTTTTAATTTATAAAAACATGAACGTGTTAATAACGAACATGTGCTATTAATAACATGCATGTGAAGAACTTAGGCTTCAGCCATGTTATTTCATATTTTTCCGAGCTTGCATGCATATAAACATCCTCCGGGGAAAAAGATTGTTTAGTCCTTTCCTTGTTCTCCAACAATTATTGGAGACTCTTCAACTATTATAAATCAAATGATCTCCAACTTGGAGTAATCCAGGATTAGATCATATTTTTACTATGTAATAGCTATAAAGTGGAATGGTTTGACTATTCAATTATTATAAATCCAAGGATATCCAACTTGGAGTAATCTTGGATTAGATAATATCTTTAGTATGTAATAGCTATAAAGTGGAATGAAATGGTTTCATGTAAAAAAAAAATAATTCTATTTGGTCAACCATATTCAAATATTTTCTTGAATGTCTTGAAATATTTTTAAAAAGGAAAACAATTACACATTTTTCTCAAAGTGATAATATTAGATTTTTTTTTTTCAGTTATTTTATATATGTTTATATAAAATTATGTTATTTATAAAAATTTAGAAATATTTTTTTTGGATAATTTGTGGATGAAAAAAAAAAAATTGTTATTAAAATATTTTTTTAAATATATTGTATTTGGTGTTTTATTGATAAGGGTCCCAAAAACACATTTCATTGTAGTTTGGTTGTCATCTATAAAGAGCATAAAAGCGTTTGGGTGATTTTTGTGCTTAAATAAGAACTAATAAAGCATGGAATGAGATAAGAACAATGCATGAGAAATATTAAATAAAAAACTAAAATAGAGAACATGAAATAATGCTTAAATGAATTATAAACACATCAACAAAGACATAGGAACAAAATTCTCTTCGTTGATTTCTAGTAGAAAAGATACAAATGATATATCCAAACAATTGAAGAGAGTTTTTCTTGAGAAATGGTAATAATGCTTAAATAAAGCTATAAACACATCAACAAAGACATAGGAACGAAATGCCCTTTATTTATTGTTGGTAGAAGAGATACAAATGTGATATCCAAACACTTGAAGAGAATTTTTCTTGAGCAACGGTGCTCAAGAGCTCTCAACAAGGAACTTCTTTCTTCATTCTCCTATGCAAACTCACTCTCTTTCAAATAAGCTAAGAGAATTCTCAATGATGATGAAACTCTCTCAACAATGAGATGTGGGATTGCCTTGGGTCAATTTTTCCAGCACAATAATGTTCAAATTTCTTCTTCCCTTTTGTATTCCAATGCCCTTTTTATATATAATTTGAACTCCTATTTCCTTCCCTTGGCTCATTGATGAGAAAATGACTTGATAGGAGGATAAGAGGATTTCCGTGGGGGCTGAATTTCTCAAAATCAACTTGAAATTAGTTGCCCTTGGGTTGTACATGTCATGGAATCGCAACTCAAATCATATGATTTGGTCTTGTACTTCTCACTTGGAATTTTGGTGATCCACGTGACTATCTAATAAAATGTCCTGCAGTCGTGAATTTCTACCTTTAGAGAGCCCATGCAGGTTGATTTTTAAAATTGGACCTTGGAAAACCTTTGATTTTTTGGTTTTTATGATGTCTTTGCATGGAAAAACTTCACCTATACATGTTTTTGTCTAAATATGGGTGCCATCTAACCTATAAAAATGTGTGTATGATTTTTTCATGTTAACATATATCATGCGAACTCTATATTAAGAGAATATGGAAATACACATCACCTTCATATTGTAATGTAATTAATAATAATCAATTAACAAAATCAGCACAACAAGAATGTTATCATTGATGTTTTATTAAATATTGATATAGATGATATAGATTAAATTTTTAAAGTATAGACTTTTTAATTTTTTTCCCTTCAAAAGGGTTTATCTTAAAAAATTTAATCCCTCTTTACACTCATTTATAATCAACATTAAAAAATTATGTTTTTCCTTTTTTAAAATGGAAATGTAATTTTTTTTCTTTTTACTTTATCTCTCTATATAAAATTACATATAAATATTTTATTCATGTTTGAGAGTAAGCATGACCATAATAGAATGTTCCTTCATATTGAAATTATTCTCTCTCTATATATGATATTGATATATTTTATCTTATTTTATTTTTGGTCAATAATTCATTTTCCCTTTACATAGATATACATCAAATTGACATTGAAATATTTTTGTTAGTAATGTCTTGAAACATCTTTAAAAAGTAAAAGAATTACACATTTTTCTTATTACTTTCAATTGATTTATTTATTTCTATCTAAACATGTGTTGATTAATATACACATAGAAATATTTTATTTGTGGGTGAGAGTGAAATATTTTTTTATTAATATTTTTTTTAAATATCTCATGTTAATTATATTTTAGACATTGATATAACTACACATCATATTCATATTGGATTCTAATTAATAATAATCAATTAGCCTATTGAGCACAAGGAGAATGAAACCATTAAAAATTATTACTTTTTGGATTGACTGATTCCGAGGAAACTGATTTTCTAGGAAACTGGAGCTAGGGTTCCGAGGAAACTAATTTTTTGATAGCGCAAGAATTGAGGAGGGTTCAGAGCCACTGAAACACATCTAAGAGGTAGCATGGCGGTGTCTTCAGGGGGGGTGAGATCCCATCCTACCGAAATGTAATGACATGAGAGTATAGTGCTAAGAAGACAGGGTTATAGAGAGGGGCTAGCCCTAATTCAGGCCCTGTGTTGGGCGCCCAATGGCAGGCAAAATCTAGAGGCTAATTCCTCCCACGAGCCAAAAAGAAGCCTCGCTTCATAATTTTTCCTAATAAATTAGACCAATATCGTACTTATATGAAATACCATGCCTTAATTTAAAAATTTATAGGTATTTGGCCAACTAAGAAAGAATTAATTAAATGGATTCAGCTAAAATGACAACCAAAAGGCCACATTGATGTTAAATTTGGGGCTAGAGGATTCTTTACAGTGATTTTTACTAATCTCATGGATAAAGAAAGAATTTTTGAAGGCGGACCATATTTATACTATAATGTTGGTTTATTCTTGAGGCAATAGGAGGAATGTTATAACCTCGATCAAGAAAACAAAATTGGCACCAGTATGGGTGAGCCTCTTCACACTACCTGTTGATTTCTGGGATCCAAAAATAATAGAAGGCATTGCCAACTCTCTTGGAAAATTTGTGAAGATAGCCAAAAATACATGTCGAGGTAGGTATACTTCTTTTGCCCACATATGTGTTTATATGAATATAACTGAGCCTCTTCCATAATCAATAGAACTGGAATATGAAGGAGAATTCTGGCAACAACTTATTGCTTATGAACATATTCCATTTCACTATAGACGGTGTCATGATTATGGAAATTTATTTAAAAAATTCCCTCTTAAAAACCCAGATCAGATCGAAGGAAAGAATCCAGAGGGAGGAGGAATCCAAACAGAGAAGGACGATGGGTTTAAGACTATTGCTAACAAAATAAGGAACAAAAAACCACATGCAAATCAACAAAACACTCTCTCTAAGCAAAAGAACAATCAAAATATGTATGAAATCTTTCAAGAAACAGGAGATAGTCTCAAAAAAGTCAAACGATCTCCAGAAGAAGGACCTGGAAATATAAGTCAAAAAGCTACTAAGGAAAAACGAAAAGCTCTAGTAGAGATGAGTGAGAAATATGACCAAACTCAGATTGTGGATCAAGCGGATATGGAGGTAGATATAACGAAAGATGATTTAGGTACGGAAGAATTGGCTCTTATAAATTTGTTGCAAGAATGGAAAAATCTAGATGATATATTTATTCCTGAAGATCAAAAGACATTATATAAAGAAATTTTTTAACAATACATAACTTCCCAAGAATGTAGACAAGAATAAATGGTGAATAAGCCCAATACTCCAAAAGGAAATAGTCAGGAAACCAGTACTCAACCTAAAGGAGGAAAAAACAAAGTCAGAAAGAATTTATAAGAATCTATTCAGAGGGTTAGAGAAATGTTAATTAAGTTGGGTAGGTTAATACTACTTTTAACGGTATTCCAACAAATCCATAAAGTTCCTCAATGATATTCATCTCCTAGAATGTGAAGCGCCTTAACAGTAAAGGAAAGCAACAATATTTCTAGGAAATATTGAAGATAGAGTGACCACAAGTGGTACTCCTTCAGGAAACTAAAGTTTCGAGGAAAATATTAGAGGAAATTCTAAAATTTTCGAAACCTAGATATGAAGCAACGACCATAGATTTGAGAGGAAGCGATGGTGGTATAGAAATTATTTGGAATCCCAAAGAGATCATAGTGGAAGGATGGATAGGTCTATCTCATAGGCGATTAGGCAAATTGAGACAAAATATATGATTCTTGTTTCCTCTGTGTATGGTCCTCATATCCCAGGAGAAAATCTAGATTTCATAGATAGTATAAGAATGTTGAAAAATCTCCATAATGAGAAATACTGGTTGTTGGAGGGGATTTCAACATGATCACAAGTGTAAAGAAAAAAGGGAGGAATATTGAGAGATGAGGCTGAGATGGAGCTGTTTAGAGATATGATAACAAATTTGTGATTAGTATATATACCAATAGTGAATGGTAAATATACTTGGAACAATATGCGAGGATGGACACATCAGATAGCGTCTCGGCTGGATAGATTTATAGCATTAGAAGAACTGATAAACATTGATGTCTTTTATGAAGCCTCTATCCTTCCATGCATGGGATCTGACCACTGGCCAATATGTCTAGAGGTGGTTATGAAACAGAGGAATAAGAAGAGGCCTTTTATATTTGAGTCATTTTGGTTAAGAGATCATACTTTCATTGAAAAATCCAAGAGCTGGTGGGAAGAAAGTCAAGTTAAAGGAAGGAATAGGATGGATAATTTTCAAATTCAAATCAAAGATATAAAGCAGAAAATAAAGAAATGGAACAAAACAAAATTCGAGAATATACTCCACGATAAGGAAAAATTACAGGGGAAAATGAAACAAATACAACAAAATATGATATTACAAGGGATATTGGAGCTCCTTGTTAGGGAGGAAGGTAGTGTCATCAGAAAAGTAGAATAATGTCGTAAGCAATAGGAAATAATGTGGAAAAAAAAATATTGAATCCAGTGGTTAAGAGAAGGGGACACAAATACTATTTTCTTCCACAAAGCTATGATCCAAATGTGACAACACAATCACATTTTCTCTCTTAAAGACCCTGTAGGAAATAGAGTAGTACAACACCAGGACATGGAGGATTTTCTGGTGGATCGCTTTAGTGACATCCTAACGGAACCCACACCGAACTAGATCATAGTAGAATGGAAGAACTTGAGAGAATAAAGAAACACATACCTGAGGTAGTCAACAGAGAACAAAATCTGGCATTACTTCTGGAAATCACTCTAGAAGGAGTGGAATAATTTGTTAAGGGTTTAGCTGAGAACAAGGCATCGGAACCAAACGGTTTTATAGTTGAATTATACCAGGCAGCATGGCCATTCATGGGTTAAGATATCTTAGATCTGGTTCAGGAATCGTGAAGAGCTAGACAGGTATACCATGCTTTGAACTTGAATTTTATTGTGTTGATTACAAAACAAGACCATTCTAATGCTCCTTCAAGTTTAAGACCTATAGCCCTTTGTAATGTCATCTATAAAATTATGTCTACTATCAGGGCTAACCGTCTCAAACAAATTATTCCTACTCTTATTTCCCCTGAGAAAACTGGATTTGTTAAAGGCATACAAATCCTTGATGGTATTTTCACAGCTCAGGAAGCTATCCATTCTCTTCGTTCCCTCAAATCCAAAGGTATGATGATAAAACTTTACCTTGCTAAAGCCTATGACCATCTTAGCTGGACCTACCTTCAGAATATCCTTCAAACTTTCAGATTCGATTAGAGATGGATTCAATGGATTCTATCCTTTATCTCCACTCCTAATTTCTATATCCTGGTCAATGGTTCTCCCTCTGACCCTTTCAATGCCTCTCGGGGTCTAAGACAAGGTCATACTTTACCACCATTTCTCTTTATCATTATTATTGAAGGTCTAGGAAGATATATAAAAAAAAGTCACTAGAGGATTCTTAAAGGGATTGAATCTATGGGGCATCGACCTTACTCTAGCTCACCAGCAGTTTGTTGATGATATTATGTTATTCTTCCAAGCAACCCTAAAAGAGATGAAATTTATTTTATCCATTATTAAGGAGTTCATGGTTGCATTTGGAACCCTTATTAACAATGAAAAAAAATATATTTCTTCTTTAATAACGCCTCTCAGTCTCAGCAATTTCTGACTCACACTTTAGGGTTCAGCATCAGATCCCTTCCCATGAAATATCTTGGTATGAATATTTGCCATAATTCTCTCTGATTATCTCGTTGGAAGAATCTCATTACTCATATCCAATCACATCTCCAAAATTGGTCCTTTTGATCTCTCCATGCCCCAATTTGAGTGGTTATTGTAAAAATGGTCCTTCAACCAATCCCCATATATCAACTATCAAGGATGGTTGCCTCCAAAACTAGCTGTATTGAGATGACTAATATATTTAAAAAGTTATTATGGAAAGGATCTCAACAAACCTATAAATGGGCTATATTATCTTGGTAAAATATGATTAAAACTAAAAAGGAGGGTGGACTTGGTCTTAGGAACCCTTATCTTCTCAATCAGGTAATGGGAGCAAAGATGTGGTGGAGGTGGTTATAGGGAGGCAGATACCTTTCGAAAAGAATCTGGGAGTGAGACTATGACATGCCACATATAAGTTTTGATAAACTGTAGGTACAGAACACTCCTAAAGGCTCTGCAATTTGGAACTTAGCATCTTCAAACAAAACACTCATCAGAGACCATATTTTTTGGAAAATCAGGGGAGGAAATACAACCCTGTTTTGGGAGGACTCTTCGCAACAAAGAAATAAATTTTTTAGTAGATTTTACCTTGCTAAGATTTTTCTCTTTACAAACCAAGTAAATATCAAAATGGCTGATTAATTTTAGGATGCAAAGGATTATCAATATTGGAAGAAGTGGAAGAAGAAGAAACATTAGAAGAATGCTCCGAAGACTCAACAGTGGAGGAACCGTGAGAAAGAATGGAAATCCAGAAAATTGTATGTTGTCACTGGAAATGACATCCTATGGTGGGGATACAGAACTAAAGGAATGTTTAAAATTCAATAAGCTTACAACATTAAAGCTAACAATGTTCAACTTCCAAATTCAAAGCTATGGCAGAGAGTTTGGTCTAATAAGCATTGGCCGAAAATTGAATACTTTTTAGGGATTGTAGGTCATGGTAGAATTCTTACCTGGGATCAATTGCAGAGACAAGGGATGTTGGCACCCTCTATTTGTGTCATGTGTGGTGCAAGTATTGAAACCCTGGAACTTCCATTGAACAATTGCTCCATTATTTACCATCTATGGCAGAATTTATACATAATGTTTCAACAAACGGATAGAGATAAAACAAGCGTCCAACACACAATTGAAAATTGATCTGAAATTGTGAGAACAAATTATTTCTCATACAGAGATTGACAGTAAGGTGCTTTTACTGGTTATTTCACCTTTATTAGAAAGGATGAAACCAGAAGCTTCTGGTCCACAAACTGGCTCTGCCTAAAGAAATAAAATGTAAACACTGAAATAGATTTGATCATTGAAAGTATTTGTTTATGTGCAAAGTATTCATTAATCCAAATTTTATGTGTGAATAAGAAATTTCAGGTATTCTGCAAATGAAGTAATGTGGTTTGAAGATGAACTAATGATTTTTTTTCACTTTATAAGTCTGCTTGGGAAAAATGTACTTATAAAAAGTTATTGTTTAATGTAGCAGAATCTGAAATATAACATCAAAAATGCACAACATAACAGTAAGCATTTGTTTAAGTAGTTCACCCATCTCTTGGGCTACCTCTGCTGGGTCCAAAAGCCTCTAATTAGGATTTTCCCTTTTTCATTAATGCTCAAAATATGAATTACACTGTGTAGAAAGCCTCAAAATGAAAAATAAGCTGCAAATTCAGAAACACAATACTGAAATCAGTATAAATCGACTATTCATTCACCTCCAATGGATGAGTATAGTCCAACACAACTGATCTTTCATTAGGCCCTGATGGCTCCACAACCAAAATCGCTGATAAAATCACTGATAGAGCACCCTGATGACTTTGTAACCTGTCCCAACAGCTCCAGAATGCTTCAATACCCCAAAATCAAAAACAAATTTGTCCCAAATGGACTTCCCTAGTGAAATTTATGGCTAACTGAAGTTTTGCCCAGTGTCACCTAGAAAAACTCCACTAAATGTGGAGAACTGGAGTTAACTCCAGTTAAAAATGGAAAAAAAACCAGATTTGGTGACGCGCTCCAAATTTAACGGGCAGTTAAATTAAATGCTAGGTGGACGAGTCACATGGACCACCATCCAACCTGCTGATTTAAATGTTATATCAAACAATTTTCAAACCAAAACTTAACTTAAACCGTAAACTCCGCCCGTTCACATGTTTTAAACCCACAACATACGTTGCCATACCATTTAAACTTTGTTACGTGGGTTGTAACCATTAATAAAACATTACCCACGTGAATTTTAATATATCCCAAACTTTAGGCTGGTGGGTTTAACATTTTTTTCATAATTCAAATTTTTGTTTAATATATATGGGTGGTTTTAATATTTAGATTTTATTAAGGTTTAAACTTAATTAGTTTTTTTTAATAATTAATTAAAACATATAATTAGTAATATAACATATGAGTAATAAAAATCATATAAATAGTAATAAATATATAATTGAATTAATTAATTAAACCTTAATAAAAAAAAAATTATCCCAACACAATATATTAAAAAAAAATTCTTTCAAAATTGAAAGTTATTGGGCGATTTCAAAATGAAATATCTCCTCCATACGGTAATGGATTTGAGTGTCGTTCACGGCTACAGGATTGTTTTTGCAAGCTCTTTACATTCGATCTAGTTTAGACTAATTATGAGCAACTTCATTTTTGAGCATTTTTCTACAAGGGACTTGATCTCCTGATCACACCTCCCAAATGGGAAGCTTTTGAACCCTCAAAAGCTTTCTGATTACTGAAATTGATGATTGGGAGACTGATTCTCCACTCTTTTACCCTTGAATAACTGAAATCTACCCGATTTCATCAAATGAAGCTTTTGAGAAAATGATAATCTGTCTCTGGAATCAACTGATTGACCATTGCTAAGATTGACGGAGTCATGATGCAAATGATTAAAATTTATAGAACAACAATTGTAATCTGCAGAAAACAAACTTTCTCTACATTGATCAAACTTCCTAGAACACTTAAAATAACTTTCACCTTGCAAACTGTTCCCATGGCGAATTCTACCATTCTGAAACCAACTTTTTCCCATGCTGAATGGTGTGTCCTTCTTGCTTGCACTGCTTTGCTTTGACACTTCATTCACTGCATTGGCTGACCCAAAAGGTAATTTGTGCAACATAACATCATATTTTTTCAAAGAAAAATTTTTATCAAACTGAGACAAATCATTAGCAACATCATAAAAAGGCGAATGCTCAAAATTTGGTCGTTTCAACATTAACAAAGTTAGACTTTGACTTGCATTAACCAGTCTTTTCAATTGACTTGCATGGAGTAATGAAGATTCCAACTTCTTCTTGTGAGCTCTCATAATGTACTCTTTACCATATTTGAACAAGTGATACTTGTTTTCATGGCGATGAAAGACGACCTTCCTGTCAAATGAGTAAGGACTTCCCAAAACAATACCTAAGATATCAAGCGGCACCACATCAAGTTCCACTATGTCAATAAAGTGTGCAGTTATTACAAAGCGCAATATGCACTTCCTTAAAACTTTCAAATTGGCATCCTTACATATCCATCCAAGTGGATAAGGCTTCGGATGTGGAATGGTCTCAAGTTTAAGCTGCTTGACCAAATCTTCAGATATAAGATTCGCTTGTGACCCACTGTCAAATAGTGTATCAATTTTGGTATGTTTTGAAATTACCCTCACATGGAAAAGCTCTATCCTCCTCTTTTCTTCATGAGTATCTTTGTGACAATTCAAAGAGCTAGAACTAGGAATTGTGTCTTGCCCCACTTCTTTCCCCTTAATATTCTTTAAAACCATGGCGATGCTTTTTGTCTCATCTCCTGAGTCTGACCCTAAGTCTTGCTCAACTATTGCTACAATTTTCTCCTTTTCTTTGGTCTTGTTTTTGTTCTTGTATTTTTCTGGTTTCAGTTCAGGATGAAGCTTCCAACAATTATCTTCATCATGACTTGTCTTTGAAAAGTTCTTGCAAAAGAACTTTCCTTTTTCTTTTCTTGAATTTGCAACTCTCTTCTTTCCTTTGTTTTTTAAATTACTATCCTCATCAAAAGTATTCTTTCCTCTAGCTTCTAAATGTGTAGCCTGCACACAGACTTCATCTAAGCTGGTAGGATTGAACATTAGAATATTATGTTGCAGATAATTGTGCAAACCTCCTATGTACTTTAACAGGGTGTCTTGACTTTGTAAGTCTACTCCAAGTAGAAGTGCTCTCCTTCTAAAATCTTGGGTATAATCTTGCAAATTTTGACCCTTAAGTTGCCTAAAATTTTGCCAATTCATGATTGCTTTCTGAATATGAGCAAGAGGATAAATTTTTTTCTTAATAGCTGTAATAAACTCATTCCAAGTTAGAGTTATCTTACCATGCTTTTTAATTTCCTCTCTGGTCTTGGCTTCCCACCAAACCAAAGCTACTCCATCCATTCTCAAAGAGGCTAATTGGATTTTTGTGTCATCATCATGCAAATTCTGAATCCTTAAATAGACTTCCAGTTGTCTAATCCAGTTATCCAATTTTTCTGCATTCACATCACCATTAAACATCGGCAACTCAAACTTCACATCAAGCTTTAACAAAGGATTTTTAAGAGATGTTTTTGTTTTGTGTGACTGATTAACAGAAGTAGAAGAGGATGATGTGGAGGATGAGGATGACGATGGAGATGGTGGATCACCATTTCCTCCATTCCCTTTCTTAGACTCATCTTTGTCTTTCTTTCCTCCCGAAGAATCTCCTTCTTCTCTTTGGTTTCTAGACCCTTCTCCAGCAATTCTATCATTTCTCTCCTGGTATAGGATCCTAACCATCTCAGTCAAGTCCAAGAAAGCTTTTCTAAAGACTCTTTCTTCTTCCTTGGGATCCATTTCCTCATGTAATTCTCCTTCTCTGGATGACATGCTTGTGGCTGATTCTAAGGCTATTGAGGATGAAATGGAAGGTGGATGTAATGGCACTCTAGCCCTCCTTGGTTGAGGATTAACTTGTTCTCTAACCAATTGACCTTCCCCTCTTTGCAATTTCAGCCTAGTAAGCATCAAATTTTGCAGAATAACACAATCTTCTTGCACAAATTTCACAAACTCTTAAGCAAAACCTAGAGCTCTGATACCAACCTGATCTGAAATTGTGAGAACAAAGTATTTCTCATACAGAGATTGACAGTAGGGGGCTTTTACTAGTTATTTCACCTTTACTAGAAAGGATGAAACCAGAAGCTTCTGGCCCACAAACTGGCTCTGCCTAAAGAAATAAAATGTAAACACTGAAATAGATCCGATCAATGAAAGTATTTTTTTATGTGCAAAGTTTCATTAATCAAAATTTTATGTGTGAATAAGCAAGTTCAAGTATTCTGCAAATGAAGTAATGTGGTTTGAAGTTGAACTAATGAGTTTTGTTCACTGTATAAGTCTGCGTGGGAAAAGTGTACTTATGAAAAGTTACTGTTTAATGTAGAAGAATCTGAAATATAACAACAAAAATGCACAACATAACAGTAAGCATTTTTTTAAGCAGTTCACCCCTCTCTTGGGCTACCTCTGCTGGGTCCAAAAGCCTCTAATTAGGCTTTTCCCTTTTTCATTAATGCTCAAAATATGAATTAAACTGTGTAGAAAGCCTCAAAAGGAAAAATAAGCTGCAAATTTAGAAAGAGAAGACTGAAATTAGTATAAATCGACTATTCATTCACCTCCAATGGATGAGTATAGTCCAACATAGCCGATCTTTCATTAGGCCCTGATGGCTCCACAACCAAAATCACTGATAGAGTGCCTTGATGGCTCTGTAGCCTGTCCCAACAGCTCCAGAATGCTTCAATACCCCAAAATCAAAAAAAAAAAATTCCCAAATGGACTTCCCTAGCCAAATTTATGGCTAACTGAAGTTTTGCCCAGTGTCACCTAGAAAAACTCCACTAAATGTGGAGAACTGGAGTTAACTCCAGTTAAAAATGACAACAAAGGCCAGAATTAGTGGCATGCTCCAAATTTAACGGGCAGTTAAATTAAATTCCGGGTGGACGGGTCACATGGACCACCATCCAACCCACCGATTTAAATGTTATATCAAACAGTTTTCAAACCGAAACTTAACTTAAACTGTAAACTCCGCCCGTTCACATGTTTTAAACCCACAACATACATTGCCATACCATTTAAACTTTGTTACGTGGGTTGTAACCATTAATAAAACATTACCCACGTGAATTTTAATATATCCCAAACTTTAGGCTGGTGGGTTTAATATTTTTTTCATAATTCGAATTTTTGTTTAATATATATGGGTGGTTTTAATATTTAGATTTTATTAAGGTTTAAACTTAATTAATTTTTTTTAATAATTAATTAAAACATATAATTAGTAATATAATATATGGTTAATAAAAATCATATAAATATTAATAAATATATAATTTAATTAATTAATTAAATCTTAATAAAAAATAAAATTATCCCAACACAATATATTAAAAAAAAATTCTTTCAAAATTGAAAGTTATTGGGTGATTTCAAAATGAAATATCTCCTCCATACGGTAACAGATTTGAGTGTCGTTTGCGGCTACAGGATCATTTCAGTGAGCTCTTTTCGGTCGATCTGGTCCGGACCAATTCTGAGAAACTTCATTTTTGAGCATTTTTGTACAAGGGACTTGATCTCCTGATCAAAAATTGGAGACGAGGGGGATATTAGAGCCCTATCATTAATATAGCTTGGTCAATGTCTATAGGTTTCCTGATGTGGGCAGTTTGGAAGGAAATAAATAGGTGTACGTTTAGAGATGAGGAACGACAAACCACATAAAGTTGGAAAACCATTGTTCAAAATATAAGAGAAAGTATACTAGCTAAAAAATGGACTCTGGATGACTGGAGAGTGAATGGAAAAAAGGCATGGATGCTGGCTTAGCTAAACCTCTAGCCCCAAATTCTAGCCCAGGCCTCATGGAAAATCAAACCAATGGCATACCATGTAAAAGGTAATTACATTCCGCCACAACAAAGCTTCCTCAAGATGAATTATGATGGGGCTTCTAAAGGTAATCCAGGTCAAGCAGGGTTAGGGTGAATTTTTCAATATTCTCGAGGCCAAGTAAGAAGGATTATGCTATGGAGATAAGTTATTCCAGTAACAATGAATTTGAACTCAATGCAGTTAAAAAGGGACTCATAATTGCAAGAAGAGAACAATATCATAGGTTGGTGGTGGAAGGCAGTTCATCCATGGTCACAGGCATACTCCAAAATTTGCAGAAAGGAGAAGGTTGGGAGCATACCAGTCGTAGTTGGTGAAAATATCGACTTATCTAGGAGATTAAGGAGATTATGCCTAGCATCAGTTACATTATTTCGTCTCATGTTAGGTGATCAGGTAATGCGGCATCATATCTACTAGAAAATTGGGGATGTAGCAATCAAGGTAGGATCCTAGATATCTCTTGGGCTAAAAAAAAATAGAAGACTAGACTGGATAATCTACAAGAAATTGTGGAAAGTGGAAACAATGAAAACCACAACCCTTGATCGGGTGTCATGTGGGAAGTGGCTTGGTGCGACGTGGCAACCGTACACAACAGAAATATGGTAGTAGGACATGACGTGTGCTGATAGAGGAGGGTGGCTCCACCCACAATGATTAATGAATACATTTAAGAAACCTACCAAACAATAAGGCATGTCAGTAGGCATGTTAGGAGGGTATAGGGGAAAGCACCGACACGGGAGGATGTGAGGGGTTGTTAAAAACATTATCTATGTCGGTTCTTGGAGTATGGCAGAAACGGGATTTAAAAAACACTAGGAAGAAGATAGGGGATCAGGTGTGAGCTCTAGCAACCTTGGCGTGTTGTCTCCATAGTTATGTATTCAATTTTCTCCCTTGTAATTTTACCTTTGCGATGAAGATAATTGTTGGTGTGTATGTTATGGTTCTTTGGTCCTTGTTTCGAAAGATTGTTTACTAGTCTCCAAATAACTAGGAGTTGATTACGAGAAATGGGATGGGGTCCAACACGAGAGATATGATTTGCATGTCTAATTTTTTTCTCTTTATTGAGTTATGTAATATGCTTTTGGTCAAATTGTATGAATCTACCTTATCCCTACAATTAGAGGGAGAGTTTTTTTTTTACCTTTTGGGCATGGAAACAATAGAGGAGGTAGTGGTGCAGTGGCATGACCTTTGCCATTTTAATGCCCCTGTCCATTTTGCATGTTCGTATTACATCGATTTAAATCTATATGTAACCCTTGCATGTTATATTCAAGACTTTGCATGTTATATTGAAGATTTTTCATGTCTGTTTTCCAACCCTAGTTGTTATCCTCTTTGCTGTGAAATCTTGTTTCATATCCCTCCGGCATATTTTTGTCCTCTGCATGGCCCTATTGAAATTACTAACAAAATTTCATATACTTACTTTTTCAATGGTTTTGATGGTATTCGGAAATTATGGGAAATTGAGTGCATGTCCTGTAATGATAAACTTGTAGTTAGATGTTTGGTAACGAATGGTAATACTAGTTCTATCGGTAAGGCTATTAGCAGTTCATTCAATATCATTAGCGACACAAATAAGAATAAAACCAGAAACATAAGTCTCGGGCTGGTAGGGGGAGTTCTCTTTTCTTTGGTTTGCGCTTGTAAGGGAGTTACTGAGTATTGGGGTTCTTTTAAGTCTTTCCAGCAATATAAGTCTTGGGATTGTAGGGAAAGTTCTCTTTTCTTTGGTCTAGGTTTGTAAGGATGCTACAGTAAAGAGTATTGGGGTTCTTTTGAGTTTGGTCTTAAATTATATGGTTTGAATTAATATTGGTAAAGATAAGTGTATTAAAATTTAGGAGGCTGTGACCTGTCTGGATGCAAGGGAGGCTCGAATCATGAAATTGAAAATAACTTATGGCCAAGTTGACAGACATTTGTTGGCTCCCAGTAAGAAATATATTGTCGTAAATCAACTTTTTGACCTTCATATTGTTATGCTATGTTCTTCTGTAGGTCTTCCTAGACATTTTCACCTGTAGGCCATTGTATGTTGGGTCATTATCATAGTGTAGTGATGGGTGAACACACATTTGTTGGGAGACCCGGTTCAAGTCAAAATGGTTCAAGCTTAGTTGGGTAGAAAGGGAGGTAAAAAGATAAAGGGAAGGCTAAATCAGGTACAAACATAAGAGGATAGAAGTCCGGGAAATAAATTATGGAGAACCTATTTCAGGCTTATTCAAAATGAACACCCATCCAATTTAAATCTTTGATTTCTGGGTGAGAACAAGCTGTCAAAATTAAAGTTGAAGAAGACCTTGTTGAGGAAGATATGGATCCAATTATAATGGATCCAGGAAATACCCGTAGTAGATTGTCTCCTTTTGAATATTCTATTCGTATTTACTGAACCCTGAAATGTTTATTGGCTAAGGAGATTGTAATAGTTCAAGAGATTTGGGGGGATCTGTAGGCTGCCTCAATTCTAGCGAAAATCCGCAAAGACATTCAAGAGATCCATCTACAACAACACCACTAGAACGCCTATCTAGAGAGAATTGATAGAGAACTCCAAAATTTTCACCAGGTTGGCATGCTTGGGTCGTGCTTCAAAGACCTGACACCCATTGACTCTTAAGAAGACTGAATATTATGAATTCATGTTTTTTGTTGATATGCATCCTATAGATAACATTCAATTTTTTATATTTTTATATATGTTAAGATAGACAATAGACTGCTAAATATAGTAACAGATCATTTTAAACTCTTTAATTTTTGCATGGCCTATAACTATTTAAGATGGCCAACAGACCTGGTTTCCTATGGGCAGGTTGAGGTCAACATAATTATATTTTGATGTAACCTACATTTTGTTAATATTGAATGAATAATGAGGTACTACTAAGTTTACAAAAAAAAATGAGAATGAAATCATTGATGTTTTATATTTTAGTAAAACTAACCAAATATGTTGAACATTTTTTTTTTTATTTAGTATATATATATGACATGTGTCAAATTTGGGTTGAGTATAGAAAGCACATTATATTGTAAAATATGCCTACTAATATAATAAAATAAATTTATTTATTTATTTATTAATATATTTAATGTATTTAATAAATTAGAATCACATTATTCTAATAATAAAATATTATTTATGGTTTAAAGTTGAGGGCACATTGAGGGAGCCCTGAAGTGCAAAGGCAAATACTAGCAACTGTGGTGTAAGGGTTAGGCCTAATGGGCTTCAGGTCTAAGGCAATAGGAATAGGATGAAATCGAGGGAGTTGGTTCAAGGAAGTTACAATCATAGTATGTTGGAATAGTGTTATTTGTGAAATATTTCAAGGGATGGAGGAAATACTAGTGAATTACTCTTTTGACCCAATGGAGTTCTGCCAAGCCTGAGAAAACTAGAAAAATATAAAAAAATATCAGTGATGTAGGACCTAGGTAGGACTGGGACCAAGTGTCAATGATGGATAAATGTTTTGATTCTCTATGGAGGAAATAAGTAAGTTAGGGTAAAAAAAAATGCCACCAGGTTCATACTCACAGGGCTTATTTTTGGATAGAAGTAAGGAGGGTGATATGCGGGCTCAAGAGCTAGATTTGTTTGAAATAGGATTTTTCTCAATAGATGTCCAACATTGTCCCTTCACTATCATGGAATCAGTATCAAAAGGGCAATTAGTAGAAGGTGTGAAAGGGTATCTATCGTAGTTTGGTCTAATGGGACATGTGAGAATTCATAAGGAACTCAAACAAGAAATTGGCTAAATGCATAAAATTTAATGGCTTCAGAAGTACTAGTTTGGGGTTACCAACATTGGACTAGTTTCTCTCGACTAAATTTGTCGTACCTCTACCATAGGTAAATTAAATTATATCCATATGTTATAGTAGTTTTATGGATGCATTATTGGGGCATAATAAAACCCAATAATTTATGGAACCCCATTTAGTAGGGGAAGGAAGCTCAACATATGAAGGTAAAATCCACTCTGATTCATCACATATAGGGAAGCCAAGAACACTATAAAGAAACAAAGGAATGTTGAAGTGTATCAAGTGAAAAATAGAATAAATTAAAATGTTTTTTTACAAATATGTCCAACTGAATGAGGTCCAACAAATGAAAAATTTGGTGGTTTTTAAAAGACTTAGAGGAAGAAGTTTTAGCCATCAAACCCTCATAAACTGGCCCAATCAAAATTGGGGGAAAACCATGAGAAACATTCCAAGTATTAAGGCCTTAACGCAATGATGGTTCCTCTTCCTCTTTAGTTCAAAATCAAAAGAAACATGGGTGTTGGAAAGGAACTAGAGAGTTGATTCTTCCCCAATGTTTATGAAAAAATATTTTCCCCTCTTTGATACAACCAAGGAAAGAATGGAATTATCTCTAATATTGATTCACTTACCTATTTTACTTATGCATTATTGGTCAAAATGGGCATTTTTCCAAATTCGAAACAAGTTAGGT
This sequence comes from Pinus albicaulis, assembly GCA_034641835.2. Lineage (NCBI taxonomy): Eukaryota > Viridiplantae > Streptophyta > Pinopsida > Pinales > Pinaceae > Pinus > Pinus albicaulis. The sequence goes on along the minus strand of CM076584.1, from coordinate 1,298,620,066 downwards.
CAATTTTTGGAAACAAAATTGACGTTTTAATCCATAGGAAGGTTTACAGTGGCTTGAATCTTCGTAAGTCTACACCATAGGTATGGGTTCGAGGTGGAAATGAATTTTGCGAGTTGGGGTATCCCACATCAATAGATTTTGTACTATGAAGGTGTTCCTTTACGTTTTTGAGTATGCCATGAAGTGGTTCCCCCTTCCTTTCCATGGGAAGAAGAGAGTCACGCCTTTTATATAATGAGAAAATAGAGAACTCTTGGTGAAGAAGACTAGGGAGAAAAAAGGGACTATACGGGAGGATTACAGAGGCAAGGAACATCGCTAGTGATACAAGCTCCTCCCTTAATAGAACATGGATAATAGATAAAGAAGGATGAGAATGCACGAGGCTCAAAGAGGGAAGCCTCATTAGGTGAGGAGCAATGGAAGGAAAACCACATGGATAATAAATATCGTCATTCCTCTCTTTTATATTTGGTATCTTATTTATATGATTATGGGAAGGGTTCTTTCAACAATTCACAAGCTACAACTCCCTCCCTTTCCCCCTCGATTCCTCCTATCTTTTACTTGTGCAAATTCTAAAGCACTTATATCTCAATAACACCCTCCATTCTCTCTTTTGTAGTAGGTGGAGAGGTTGGGTCTTCTAACTTGACCCAAAATTACAATATCTAACCCTAGCCTCCTCATGTCTCGATGGGAAGTCATCCAGGGGGGTTGGGGAAACTTTCTATAACTAAACTATAAGGTGAAGTGAGAGATCATAAGTCAAAACTAGCGAAATACTAAAACAAGTCTTAGCTAGATTTAAAAATAGGAACTCAACTCTCAATTTATGGGGTGCTTGGAGTAGAAAAATCCATAGGAGGGTTGACCCAATGATCATCCAATATTTCAACTGCAGGGGTTTTGTGAGCCCATAAAAAAATAACCCTTAGGAGACTAGTCATTTTAAATCATTCGAGCATTCTTCTCCTCTAGGAAATGTTGGGGGATTATAATTAAATCACAAAATCTATGAAGGAATTCCTAAAATATTGGAATTGTATTTTTGCTTATGTGTGTGGGATATTTGGGGAAATGGAAATTCATTGTAACCCAAGGAAAATCAACCTGGCACGAGCTTGACGCTTTGAGTTTGTGCTTGGTTTAAATTGTTACTCAATAGAACTGGGAATATAGTTGATTTTACTTAAATTCTAAGGTACTTACATGGATAAGAAGCCTATCTAGGAGGAACTACTGAGGAAATTCTTGCTTCCTCTACAAACTGGATTCTAAAATGGAATTTAAATTTCTCATTGGGGGCAGAAAAAGCATGGGGACCACATGCGAGATCAAATATGCTTCCATATTTATTCTCCCATGTATTACTGGTGCATAACATAATTGTTAAATTTAGATAGACATGGAATATTCTATGCTTAATGAAGTTTTAATTTAATCTTTCTTAGGCCTAATTCAATTTATAAATCGCATAATCATGAAAGTAAAATGATGATAGAACACACTAATATATCAATAGAAGACAAGCCAATAATATAGATAAGATTTTACAGTTCTTCTTGTCTAGAAAGGATACATGATAGTGTGTGTTACGTCAGTAAACACGATGCATCAGTCATCAAATTATTTCTAAACATCAGATCAGCCAACCCTCCAAATGTCACACACAACCCTCAAATACAGCTCATAAAAAGTCAATGTTGGTCAACAGAAATTTAGCGCAGAAAAGTCAACGCTGTAGTTCTTAGGGATTCGGTCAAAGTCAATGTTTTCAGGGCTTCGGCATAACAATACACCCTTCAAAAATTGGAATTTCTGCAAATTTTGGAGGTCAAAATATCAAGGGTTGACCATGGTTCATGCTAGTCAATGCACAACAAACAACCCTAAAATATTCTACAAATTTTACCCAGCTTCAGCTCCTCACATGTGAGAGAAATATGCCTCTAAAGGTTGATTGAACCAATTAAATTACAAGAGATATTGTATGATGAGTTGATGATAAATTGATCTCCAAGTCTCTCTAATTTATATCCATCAGTGAGGGTGTGTGAAACATCTATTAGGCTTGTGATCTTACATTAAAAATCTGGCTGACCTCGCACATGTGTGGAACATAAAATCAAAATATATATTCTTCTCATCCAAACAAGATGATATTTAGATCAATATTGCACCTCTCCGAAAGAGGAATCCAAAAAAATATAATCATCATCATATGAGCAGTGCAACCTAGATTTTGGACCTAATTTCCCAAAATAAAAACTCCCTCTCAAGTATGGAGAACTCATTCTATCTACTTGTGCCATCCAGAGATCACTACCATCGTGTAATATCATATAGCATCATGCATCATCCTGCCATAACTTTCTTTGTTGGCTCTTCTTCGCAAATAGAACAAAATTTGAGTCACAAAGACATCACGCACAGTTGACCCGAAGTCAGCTTAGAGGTTAAAACCTCTCTAAGATCCAAAAATATTCTCATACTAACCTGAAGTTAGTTTACTAACCCGAATTCAATTTAGAGGTAAAAACCTCAATAGAATAAAAAAGAGTCACATACTAACCTAAAGTTAGTTTACTGACACGAAGTCAGTTTAGAGGTAAGAACCTCATCACACTTGATCCCATATCTTTAGGAATTTACAGGGTAAGTTCCTTAGATAAAACACCAAAGGTCACCGCTCACAAAAAGATAAAAAAATAGTGCACTAGTATATAGCGTGGTTAAAACCGTCAAAGAGGGAAATAATCCACGGCCTGAGCCAACACAGCCACTTCAGGAAATTTATTAATATAAGAAAAGAAAGTTTAGATATGTTTCTCTGATAGACAGTTACTGGAAAAATGACCTTCCATCCTCTTTAAATAGAGATCATGGACCAATCAAGTGTTAATCCATGGATCAAGTGTCATTAATACTGAGGAGAGATTGAGCCATCAGATCACTACAAATCATGATCGTTGGATTATAAGTTACAAATGTACATAGTAAAGAAACACACTTTACCTAACTCTATACTTGAAAAATTTATACTTAACCATTTCCTATGTGTCAGAATATCCTAACATCCCCCCTTAAGAACAACTTGGGATAGGATTGAAGTATTTACAAAGGTGACACAAAAGGAGCTTATTTCCTATGTGTCGAAATATCCTAACATCCCCCCTTAAGAACAACTTGGGACAGGATTGAAGGATTTACAAATGTGACACAATAGGAGAAGGAAGGAGGAATTAGAGCCTATCCCCCTTTAATGATAACTTTCTTGAACACCAAGCATGGATCGAAGTTTGGTAAACTTCGCTTCTATGAGAGCCTTTGTAAATATATCGGCAACTTGATCATTGGTTGAACAATACTCTACTTCAATAACATGATCATGAATGAGATTTCTGATGAAGTGTATATGAAGCTCAATGTGTTTCATATGCTAATGCTGAAATGGATCTTTGCATAGTTGAATGGCACTTTGATTATCACACCAAAGTGTAGTTGGATGTTGTTGATGAAGACCAAATTCAGACAGGATCTAACGAAGCCATACGGCTTCCTTGTTGGCTTCAACAACATCACGATACTCTGCTTCTACCAAAGAAAGAGAGATGTCACCTTTTTTCTTACAAGACCAAGTAATAGGTCCTGAATGAAGAGTGAATTCATATCCTGTAGTAGACTTTATATCATTAGGGTCACCAGCGCAATCAGAATCAGTGAAACCAATCAAAAATGGATATGCTCCTGCACTATGTTATTGCCTAAATCTACCTTAGGCTGAGAAAGGCAGAATCTAGGGTAACATCAAACCACGCTTAACCTGGTAGCTAGCCCTACCAGATTGGGAGAGGGCTCTCTCCTGGTCAATCTCAGAAAAAAATGATCAGTGAGGCTTGAGATGACTTGAATGAAGGCTAATTTTAGGCTAGGTATATATTCAAAAGGGTTTGATTTTATTTTAAGGGTGTTTTGTTGGATCAAAGGGAAGGCAGATTTTGGGTCTGGGGAATGAGGCCCAGTTCTGCAGAGATCTGAATGGGGCAAGGTAGGCACTTGATTTGACACTTTTAATGTGAAGGAAATGGAGAGTTGAGAAAGGTGAAGAGTTGAAGAGGGCAAGAAACCTTCAAGGATCCTCTCCAAACATCTGAAAACATAGAAAATTAAACAAAACCTAGGTAGAGCACTGAAAATCCTAATGAATTCTATCTTTATCCTTGTTTTTTTAAATTAAGAAGAAATAAGAAGGAAAATGGTATACACGAAACAACAATAGACTTAAATTTATAGAGAGAAACACACTATCAAACCAAAATACCACAAGAATTCCATGGAGTGCTGCAAACGCTGGTCTATTCCTTGCCAAACTGAAGAGATGAATGTACAATGATGCTCAAAGCATTCCCAAAAGTACAAACATGCTAATGAATGAAAAACTACAAGATATAGACAATCAAACACTCATTCCAGCCTCCAGGGGTCGAGATCACAAGTTCAGGAGCTATTCCAACAAAATCTAAACTGAGAACTAGAAAGTAGGTAGTGGAACAGCTTGCCTCTATAAACTAGGAAACTGATTCATTCAGTTGCAATTCAGCTTTCGATGGATGAATCTACCTCCATGAGTGAAAATTTAATAAAATTACATCAAGATCCATAAAATTCCATCAAATTACATCATGAGTTTGAAATTTAGAAGTAAGAAATTCAAACTGTCAAAAACTAGGCGAAAACAGAGTTACTGAGTAAAAAATGAGCAAAATCCTCCAATGCGTCGTGCCTGATTTCTCTATGCATTGCGCCAGTTTGCAACTGATTTTGGAGGCCTTCCCCATGTCCAAATATACTCCAAGTTGGCTTGTTGGAAAGTTCCACCTGTCCAATTTCCAACACAAGTGGAATTTCTGAATTTGGCTTCCATTTGCCCCTCCAAAACTGATTTCTCCCAACACTGCTTCCTTTGTGTCAAAAAGGGGCAGAAAGGTCATTTTTGGGGTGTTTTTGACCCTTTTGGAAGCCCAAAACCTATCAAAATTTCTTTTCCATAGGTAGGAATGCATATTACTGCATTACAAATCCAAAAATGTTGAGTTTGCATCAAAAGGATCCCCCAATCATAAGCGCGCACCAAGTGGCGCAGCGCATAGAGCTGAAAAGTCTGTTTTTAGGCCCAAAATTTTCAAAAATGCAAAAAGTGTCCCAATTTTTTTGAAATTTGGGCTGAGTGTCCTCCATTATGTGCTATGTTGGGCCAAGGAAGCCTCGACCAAGATCTAGAGTCTATCATGCCTTTTTTCCGCCTCCTCGATAATTACTGTGTGTCTCTTCATCTCAGTCATAAGAGGAATCTGTCTCCATGTTTGCCAAAGTTTGTGTTGTCTTAGATGAGTATGAAGAGATTTTAGGTGTCTTTAATATTTTTCTTCCAAGGGTATGAAAATGTATGAGGTACTATGAAGGAAGAGGGTAAGATGGATTTTAGGAATGTTGCTAATTGGAATTTGGGGAATTGAAGGGTTTTAGGGACAATTTTTAGGCTTTTGGGATAGCAATTAGGGTTTAGGATAGTGGGCTTTAAGCAGTATGGGAATTAGGGAATGCATGGATTAAGGTGAAGAATGAATGGAGGAGTCAAAAATTGAGGGGGTAGATGGATTGGATTTGGTAGAAAAAACACAAAAGCCATTGTTTTTGAGCAAATCTAGAAGGAGGTAGGGTTTGATTTTTTACACACTAAACCACCATAAATTCTAATAAAAACTCTTCATTTGCAATGGAAAAAGGTTTGAATTACTTGCACACCATAATATTGAGAGAATTTAAAAATTTGAGAAAGTTTATAGGTGAAACCAGGCTTGCAGCTCTATGCGCCGCGCCACAAACCCAACGCGCCTCTCAGCCAATGCACTGCACCAATGAACTTGAACAATTTTGCTGCAATTTTTCACCCTTTGTTCAACACGACCTTCTCTTGCTCAATCTTTCTTCTTTGAATGCAAATGAGCTCCTTTCAACTCTGTTTTTGGGCAGTTTACTTCATTTGTGCCTTTAATGAACTGAATGACTTGATTTTTGTTTGCCTTGCAGGGGATGGAGTTGTTGAAGCCTGGAAAGGTGATCAGGGTTTCCATTGAAGTTATTTACATATAAGAGAACTGAAATTACATCAATTTATATAGTAAAAACCTAAAATACTTTTTTTTTCCTCAAAACAGGGTTTTGAGGAAAAATACATTTCTGAGCATATGATGATAGGATTTATTGGTATTGGAACTTTATTCAACCTCCTCATGCACCTGCTGACCATTATTGAACATTTTGAATACCTTTCTGATGAAATCATAGACCTAATGAAACTGAAACCTAAAAAATGACTCTTGCAAACTATAAGACAAAAAGTGACTACAAATGATCTTGATGAATGGAAATGGGCCAGCAGGTAAAGGACATGAGGGAAAATGTATAAAAAGCCACTACCGTCAGATGATCCATGCTCCTAATGGAATGCAGCTGACTGAGCGAGACACCTAATATGTAATGCAATAAGAGAATTTTGATCACTAATAGATGGATGAAGATACCAACACTAGCATTGGATCCAATGGGGATGGTAGCTCCTTGGAGATGCCAAGAACTACAAATATCTGGGAAAGCAGGCAGTGCCTTCGTCCATTGGGCTATGGAGTCAATAACTTCGACAAACCAAAACCAAACTCTTGACTCAATCTTAGGACTGAAATCTGACTCAAAGACTGAAATCGACTGAAAGAGTTGACTCTAAAAAACCAAACCAAAAATGAAATCAATCTTCAGTTTTATATCCTTCACCTCGGGCCCCAAACTGAAAGAATGATGACAGCACACACTTGCTCTGAAACTATGTTGAAACTGACTAAAACAAAAATGACTCAAGACCTACTTAACTGAAATTAATACTTACAAAGCTTTTTAAATGGCAGCAGTCCATCGAGATTTGAGGGTTTCAAATCATGATGACTACCAACTGCCTACTGATGGAATATGTACAATCATGTGTAGTGAGCCTTCCAATGTAAACAATCTAGTAGATGGCTACATGCCAAAATTCTGCTCTCACTTTTCTCGAGCAGGTAGAATGATGCACATGTAGGCAACTCACAATAACCACTGTAACCAAGGCTTATGATAATGAACCAGGAAACATTTATCTTTTTTGATGCTTGCAAAAAAATGCCGAAGGGATCAAGCACTAGTTAGTATTGAGATCCAACAGCAAAAATACAACTACTCGCTTCATTCTTATTTAAAAGAACAATTGATTTCCGAGTGATAGGAAGACACAGAGAGGTATAAGCTTCTACCATCTAAGTGTTAGTTGTAAATTCCCTGACCATGAGAAATTCTGGCATATTGTCTCTCTCAAACTCATATTCCTCAACTTCATGGTCTAGGTCATTCTTAAACAGAAGACAACCTTTAAGATTATCAAAAATCACAGCCTTATCATCTTCATGAAAGAAAATATTATCTGTTTGCTGATATGTAAAGCTAATTACAAGACTGTCATCATTTTCAAAAGAGGAAGAAGTTTCACCAACACTTTCTTGACCATGTGGGCACTGCAAATTTGCTTTAGCTTGGGCTATAACATGACCTTTCAGGAGTTGATCTATCTCATCTTCAGACAAAGGTGATAATAATTTTTGTTTTCTTTTGCTCAAACAGTGATTGTCTTCATGAAATAACATTTTAAATAATGAAAAACCTGAATGACAGTCCTTAATTCCCTGATCTTCTGAAATTTGAAAACATTGTTGATCATCTTCATATGACATGGAAATCAAATTATCATTTATCACTGAGTTATTGAAAGAAGATTTTTCACTTACTTGAACAAAGATCTCATCTTGTTTTTCATGAACTGACTGGATTACCTCCTCATGAAGGCTTTGTTCTAATGAAATGAGAACTTTTGAATCAATAACTCTATCTTCTTCATTCGAGATGATCTCAACAGCAGATTTCTCCTTCATGGGATTCAGCACAAGGTATTCTTGATCATCACGATCTAAATCTAGATCTGAAATAGCTGACTTGAATTTATCACATTCTGAAATTGAAACTTGACTTTCCTGCATATTGTCTCCTTCTATAGACAGATCTGAAGCAAAACCTTTTCTTTCATCATTTTCCATTGTACTAATATCTTGATCCTGTTGCAAATTTTCCTGAGCATCTTGATGGGTATTCTCTAAGTTCTCTTTATGCTGCTGAAATGGATTTTCGTACAGAGCCTCCATGATCTCATCGTCCATGAAGTCATCATCTTCATAAACGTTTTCAAGATTTTCAATAAAACTATGAACATGGCTACAACAGTTCTAAACTAAAGTTAAGGATGGATAATATTCTTTATACCTTTGAAAGAACATGGTATGAAAATCCTTTAAACAGTAAATACTAGCAGGCGGCAAAATTTCATACCAAGATCGGGCTTCACCTTCCAGAGTGGCCATGAATATCTTCATCAAGCAATCTTCAGGAAAATCAACCTTCAACTTGCGACTATGTATGTGAAATCTAACCAGATGGAAAGCAGCATCTTTCATATCATCATCTTTAAACGCAGGAAAATTCCTTTGCCAATCTACCTTAGGAATTTTATTTGGAAAACCTGGAATGTTCTCGGCTCATGGGAGCATAACTTCGATCTAGAGAAACCATTTTTATAACAATGAATTCACCAAGAAATTTCTCAGGCTACTGATTCTTGAAGAGTAGAGTTTCCATAAAAATTTTGAAACTTGGGATTCTTCAACACAGGAGTCGCCAGGTGAATGATTTCAGCCTTGCGGTGTCTGATCATTGTTCACCATCAACCATCAAATCTAACTTGATACATGTAATGGGGAAATTTTCAAGTTAGGTGTTACGTTTATAAAACTAGACCGGAGATTGACTGAAGCAACGTTTATCTACTTATGCACTTGCAAAGCAATGTGCAGTTCGAAGGCTACCTGGCATAAGTTCAGGCTCCGTCTGTAGTTTGTAAAATGAATAACACTAACAAGCAAACAACCTTCCCCAGTATGGTCGCCACTAAATCTTCCCTAGTATCGTCACCACTATGTTATTGCCTAAATCTACCTCAGGCTGAGAAAGGCAGAATCTAGGGTAACATCAAACCACGCTTAACCTGGTAGCTAGCCCTACCAGATTGGGAGAGGGCTCTCTCCTAGTCAATCTCAGCAAAAAATGATCAGTGAGGCTTGAGATGACTTGAATGAAGGCTAATTTTAGGCTAGGTATATATGCAAAAGGGTTTGATTTGATTTTAAGGGTGTTTTGTTGGATCAAAGGGAAGGCAGATTTTGGGTCTGGCGAATGAGGCCCAGTTTTGCAGAGATATGAATGGGGCAAGGTAGGCACTTGATTTGAAACTTTTAATGTGAAGGAAATGGAGAGATGAGAAAGGTGAAGAGTTGAATAGGGAAACAAACCTTCAAGGATCCTCTCCAAATAGTTGAAAACATAGAAAATTAAACAAAACCTAGGTAGAGCACTGCAAATCCTAATGAATTCTACCTTTATCCTTGTTTGTTTAATTTAAAAGCAAATAAGAAGGAAAATGGCATACACGAAAAAAAAATACACTTAAATTTACAGAGAGAAAAACACTATCAAACCAAAATACCACAAGAATCCCATGGAGTGTTGCAAACCCTGGTCTAGTCCTTGCCAAACTGCAGAGATTAATGTACAATGATGCTCAAAGCATTCCCAAAATTCCAAACATGGTAATTATTGAAAAAATACAAGATATAGAAAATCAACCACTCATCCCAGCCTCCAGGGGTTGAGATCACAAGTTTAGGAGTTGTTCCAACAAAATCTAAACTCAAAACTAGAAAGTAGGCAATGGAACAGCTTGCCTTTATAAACTAGGAAACTGATTCATTCAGTTGAAATTCACCTTTTGATGGATGAATCTACCTCCATGAGTACAAATTTAACAAAATTACATCAATATCCATCAAATTACATCAAATTACATCATGAGTTTCAAATTTAGAAGTAAGAAAGTCAAACTGTCAAAAACTAGGCGAAAAACAGAGTTACTGAGTCAAAAATGAGCAAAATCCTCCAATGCGTCGCGCCTGATTTCTCTATGTGTCACGCCAGTTTGCAGCTTATTTTGGAGGCCTTCCCAGTGTCAAAATATTCTGCAAGTGGTCTTGTTGGAAAGGTATGCCTGTCTGCTTTCCAACACAAGTGGAATTTCTGAATTTGGCTTCCATTTGCCCCTCCAAAACTGATTTCTCCCAACACTGCTTATTGTGTGTCAAAAAGGGGCAGAAAGGTCATTTTTTGGGTGTTTTTGACCCTTCTGGAAGCCAAAAACCTGTCAAAATTTCTTGTCCATAGGAAAGCATGCATATTTTTCGATGCAAAATCCAAAAATGTTGAGTTTTCATCAAAATGATCCCCCAATCATAATCGCGCGCCAAGTGGCACGACGCATAGAGTGAAAAGTCTATTTTTAGGCCCAAAATTTTCAAAAATGCAAAACGTGTCCCAAATTTTTTGAAATTTGGGCTGAGTGTTCTCCATTATGTGCTAAGTTGGGCCAAGGAAGCCTCGGCCAAGATCTGGAGTCTATCATGCCTTTTTTCCGCCTCCTCGATAATTACTGTGTGTCTCTTCATCTCGGTGATAAGAGGAATCTGTCTCCATGTTTGGCAAAGTTTGTGTTGTCTTAGATGAGTATGAAGAGATTTTAGGTGTCTTTAATCTTTTGCTACCAAGGGTATCAAAATGTATGAGGGACTATGAAGGAAGAGGGTAAGATGGATTTTAGGAATGTTGCTAATTGGAATTTGGGGAATTGAAGGGTTTTAGGGACAATTTTTAGGATTTTGGGATAGCAATTAGGGTTTAGGATAGTGGAATTTAAGGAGTATGGGAATTAGGGAATGAATGGAGGAGTCAAAAAGTGAGGGGGTGATGGAGTGGATTTGGTAGCAAAAACACAAAAGCCATTATTTTTGAGCAAATCTAGAAGGAGGTAGGGTTTGAGTTTTTACACACTAAACCACCATAAATTCTAAGAAAAACTCTTCATTTTCAATGGAAAAAGGTTTGAGTTACTTGCACACCATAATATTGAACGAGTTTGGAAATTTGAGAAAGTTTTTAGGTGAAATCAGGCTTGCAGCTCTATGCACCGCGCCACAAACCCAACGCGCCTCTCAGCCAATGCGCCGCACCAACGAACTTGAACAGTTTTGCTGCAATTTTTCTCCCTTTGTTCAACACGGCCTTCTCTTGCTCAATATTTCTTCTTTGAATGCAAATGAGCTCCATTCAACTCTGTTTTTGGGCAGTTTACTTCATTTGTGCCTTTAATGAACTGAATGACTTGATTTTTGTTTGCCTTGCAGGGGATGGAGCTGCTGAAGCCTGGCAAGGTGACCAGGGTTACCATTGAAGTTATTTACATATGAGAGAACTGAAATTACATCAATTTATACAGTAAAAACCTAAAATACTCTATTTTTCCTCAAAACAGGGTTTTGAGGAAAAATACATTTCTGAGCATATGATGATAGGATTTATTGGTATTGGAACTTTATTCAACCTCCTCATGCACCTGCTGACCATTATTTGACATTTTGAAGACCTTTCTGATGAAACCCTAGACCTAATGAAACTGAAACCCTAAAAAATGACTCTTGCAAACTATAAGACAAAAAGTGACTACAAATGATCTTGATGAATGGAAATGGGCCAGCAGGTAAAGGAAATGAGGGAAAATGTATAAAAATCCACTACCATCAGATGATCCATGCTCCTAATGGAATGCAGCTGACCGAGCGAGACACCTAATATGCAATGCAACAAGAGAATTTTGATCACTGATGGAGGGATGAAGATATAGACACTAACATTGGCTCCAATGGGGATGGTAGCTCCTTCGAGGTGCCAAGAACTACAGATCTCTGGGAAAACAGGCAGTGCCTTCTTCCATTGGGCTATGGAGTCAATAACTTCGACAAACCAAAACCAGACTCTTGACTCAATTTTAGGACTGAAATCTGACTCAAAGACTGACTCAATTTCAAGACTGAAATCTACTGAAAGACTTGACTCTAACACACCAAACCAAAACTGAAATCAATCTTCAGTTTTATAGCCTTCACCTTGGGCCCCAAACTGAAAGAATGATGATAGCACACACTTGCTTTGAAACTATGTTGAAACTGACTAAAACAAAAATGATTCAAGACCTACTTAACTGAAATTAGTACTTACAAAGCTTTTTAAATGGTAGCAGTCCATCGAGAATTGAGGGTTTCAAATCATGATGACTACCAACTGCCTGCTGATGGAATATGTACAAGCATGTGTAGTAAGCCTTCCAATGTAACCAATCCAACAAATGGCTACATACCAAAATTCTTCTCTCACTTTTCTCGAGCAGGTAGAACGATGCACATGTAGGCAACCCACAATAACCACTGAAACCAAGGCTTATGAAAACGAACCAGGCAACATTTATCTTTTCTGATGCTTGCAAAAAAATGCCGAAGGGATCAAGCACTATTTGGTCTTGAGTTCCAACAGCAAAAATACAACTACTCGCTTCATTCTGATCTGAAAGAACAATTGATTTCTGAGTGATAGGAAGACACAGAGAGGTATAAGCTTCTTCCATCTGATTGTTAGCTGTAAATTCCCTGACCATGAGAAATTCTGGCATATTGTCTCTCTCAAACTCATATTCCTCAACTTCATGGTCTAGGTCATTCTTAAACAGAAAACAATCTTCAAGATTATCAAACATGACAGCCTTATCATCTTCATGAAAGAAAATATTATCTGTTTGCTGATCTATAAAGCTAATTACAAGACCGTCATCATTTTCAAAAGAGAAAGAAGTTTCACCAACACTTTCTTGACCATGTGGGCACTCCAAATATACTTTAGCTTGGGTTGTAACATGACCTTTCAGGAGTTGATCTATCTCATCTTCAGACAAAGGAGATAATAGTTTTCGTTTTCTTTTGCTCAAACAGTGATTTTCTTCATGATATAACATTTAAAAACATGAAAAACCTGAATGACAGTCCTTAATTCCCTGATCTTCTGAAATTTGAAAACATTGTTGATCATCTTCATATGACATGGCAATAAAATTATCATTTATCACTGAGTTATTGAAAGAAGATTTTTCACTTACTTGAACAAAGATCTCATCTTGTTTTTCATGAGCTGACTGGATTACCTCCTCATGAAGGCTTTGTTCTAATGAAATGAGAACTTTTGAATCAATAACTCTATCTTCTTTATTCCAGATGATCTCAACAGCAAATTTCTCCTTCATGGGATTCAGCACAAGGTATTCTTGATCATCACGATCTAAATCTAGATCTGAAATAGCTGACTTGACTTTATCACATTCTGAAATTGAAACTTGACTTTCTTGCATATTGTCTCCTTCTATGGACAGATCTGAAACAAAACCTTTTCTTTCATCATTTTCCATTGTACTAAGATCTTGATCCTGCTGCAAATTTTCCTGAGCATCTTGATGGGTATCCTCTAAGTTCTCTTTATGCTGCTGAAATGGATTTTTGTACAGAGCCTCCATGATGTCATCATCCATGAAGTCATCATCTTCATAAAATTTTTCAATATTTTCAATAAAACTATGAACATGGCTACAACAATTCTGAACTAAAGTTAAGGATGGATAATATTCTTTATACCTTTGAAAGAACATGGTATGAAAATCCTTTAAATAGTAAATACAAGCAGGCGACAAACTCTCATACCAAGATCGGGCTTCACCTTCTAGAGTGGCCATGAATATCTTCATCAAGCAATCTTCAAGAAAATCAACCTTCAACTTGCAAATATGTATGTGAAATCTAACCAGATGTAAAGCGGCATCTTTCCTATCATCATCTTTAAATGCAGGAAAATTCCTTTGCCAATCTACCTTAGGAATTTTATTTGGAAAACCTGGAATGTGATCTCGGCTCATGGGAGCATACCTTCAATCCAGCGAAACCATTTTGATAAAAATTAATTCACCAAGAAATTCCTCAGGCTACTAATTCTTGAAGAGTAGAGTCACCATAAAAATTCTGAAACTTGGGATTCTTCAACGCTGGAGTCGCCTGGTGAATGATTTCAGCCTTGCGGTGTCTGATCATTGTTCACCATCAACCACTAGATCTAACTTGATACATGTACTAGGGAAATTTGCAAGTTAGGTGTTACGTTTATAAAACTAGACCGGAGATTGACTGAAGCAGCATTTATCTACTTATGCACTTGCAAAGCAATGTGCAATTTGAAGGCTACCTGGCATAAGTTCAGGCTCTGTATGTAGTTTATAAAACAAATAACACTAAAAAGCAAACAAACTTCCCTAGTATTTTCGCCACTAAATCTTCCCCAGTATGGTTGCCACTATTTTATTGCCTAAATCTACCTTAGGCTAAGAAAGGCATAATCTAGGGTAACATCAAACCACGCTTAACCTGGTAGCTAGCCCTACCAGATCGGGAGAGGGCTCTCTCCTACTCAATCTCAGCAAAAACTGATTAGTGAGGCTTGAGATGACTTGAATGAAGGCTGATTTTAGGCTAGGTATATATGCAAAAGGGTTTGATTTGATTTTAAGGGTGTTTTGTTGGATCAAAGGGAAGGCAGATTTTGGGTCTGGTGAATGAGGCCCAGTTTTGCAGAGATCTGAATGGGGAAAGGTAGGCACTTGATTTGACACTTTCAATGTGAATGAAATGGAAATTTGAGAAAGGTGAAGAGTTGAAGAGGGCAAGAAACCTTCAAGGATCCTCTCCAAACAGCTGAAAACATAGAAAATTAAACAAAACCTAGGTAGAGCACTGCAAATCCTAATGAATTCTACCTTTATCCTTGTTTGTTTAACTTAAGAAAAAATAAGAAGGAAAATGGTATACACGAAACAACAATAGACTTACATTTACAGAGATAAACACACTATCAAACCAAAATACCACAAGAATCCCATGGAGTGCTGCAAACCCTGGTCTATTCCTTGCCAAACTGTAGAGATGAATGTACAATGATGCTCAAAGCATTCCCAAAAGTCCAAACATGCTAATGAATGAAAAAATACAAGATATAGACAATTAACCACTCATCCCAGCCTCTAGGGGTCGAGCTCACAAGTTTAGGAGCTATTCCAACAAAATCTAAACTGAGAACTAGAAAGTAGGCAGTGGAACAACTTGCCTCTATAAACTAGGAAACTGATTCATTCAGTTGCAATACCTTTTGATGGATGAATCTACCTCCATGCGTGAAAATTTAACAAAATTATATCAATATCCATCAAAATACATCAAATTACATCATGAGTTTGACATTTGGAAGTAAGAAAGTCAAACTGTCAAAAACTAGGCAAAAAACAGTTACTAAGTAAAAAATGAGCAAAATCCTCCAATACGCCGCAACTGATTTCTCTATGTGTCGCGCTAGTTTGCAGCTGATTTTGGAGGCCTTCCCCGTGTCGAAATCTACTCCAAGTGGGCTTGTTGGAAAGGTATGCCTGTCTACTTTCCAACACAAGAGGAATTTCTGAATTTGGCTTCCATTTTTCCCTCTAAACACTACTACATTTGGCGTAAATTCCGACACTTGGTTCCGATGCTTTTGATCAAATGTCGGAAATTTCCCCAAATTTTTTCCATCGCGCCCGAAACCGTCGCTATACCGACGTTTATAGAAAATTTTCGCAATACCGACACTTAGAAAAGTGTCGCAATTGCGATGTTTGGAGGAAGACGTCGCAATTGCGACACCATGGCCCAAAGCGTCGCTATTGAGACGACTCCAATCGTCGCAACTGTGACACAATGTCTAGGTGTCGCCATTACGACATTTGGAGGCACCTGTTGCAATAGCGATGCTTTTTCCACCATTAGTATAACGACACTTATATGCGCGCTACATAAAAATACGAAACTTATATGCGCGCTACATAAAAATTCGAAACTTATATGCGTGCTACATAAAAATGATTTTATTGTTTCGTATCCATCGCAATAGCTACATTAACGTCTGATATCACGTACACATTCACCCTCCGCTCTTGCAGAACAGAATTCGCCCTCAACTCTTGCAGAACAGAATTTTCCCTTAGCATTTGCCCTTAGCGTTCGCCCTCATCTCTTGCAGAACAGCATTTGCCCTCACCATTTTCCCTCAGCGTTCGCCCTCAGCTCTTGCAGAATAGCATTCACCCTCAGCTCTTGCAAAACGGTAATTTATTACTGCAGGCCCTTCCTCCTATAGTAGAGTTGACTCTATTTGGGTTTTTTTGGTCAATTCCATTGGATTGTGTTAGGCTGTATGGTTCTCTCTAGATGTCAAGAATCAAGATTCAATACCCTCTATTATCTTCATCACCCAATACAAGATTTAAATTTTTCCCAAAGAAACACTTATTAATTTGGCAGCCATTATTTCTCCCCGCTTTAAAAACCCTACATTTAAATGAAAACAAGCATTGCATTTCAACTACAAAAATCTATTAGTGTTCAAATGTACATGTGTGCTACATTAACGTCTGATATCACGCGCACATTCGCCCTCCGCTCTTGCAGAACACCATTCGCCCTCAGCATTCGCCCTCAGCTCTTGCAGAACAGCATTCGCCTTCAGCATTCGCCCTGAGCTCTTGCAGAACAGCATTCGCCCTCAGCATTCGCCCTGAGCTCTTGCAGAACAACATTTGCCCTGGATTCGCCCTCAGCTCTTTCAGAACAGCGTTCGCCCTCAGCTCTTGCAGAACAGCATTCGCCCTTAGCTCTTGCAAAATGGTAAGTTCTTACTGCAGGCCCTTCCTCCTATAGTAGGGTTGACTCTATTTGGGTTTTTTGGTCAATTCTATTGGATTGTGTTAGGCTGTATGGTTCTCTCTAGATGTCAAGAATCAAGATTCAATACCCTCTATTATCTTCATCACCCAATACAAGATTTAAATTTTTCCCAAAGAAACGCTTATTAATTTGGCAGCCATTATTTCTCCCTGCTTTAAAAACCCTACATTAAAATGAAAACAAGCATTGCATTTCAACTACAAAAATCTATTAGTGTTCAAATGTACATGTGTGCATCACTTGTGTAGGGTATTCCTTTTCCACTTTCACATTATCCAGGAATGTGTGCAGTATAGTTCATATTTTTTGTGATTTAGATTATCTTGAAAAAGGAAAGGTAAATTATTTCCCATGGAAAAAGAAGGTTTTCCCTTTTTATAGGTTGTTGGGACTTACGTGGAAAAATTTATGGTATGCCTTTCATATTATGTAGTTTAAATTTGAATTAACAGATTATTCTACATGAAAATATAATTACCTATGTGATGTCCTTCATCACTAATTAAAATTATAAGGTTTCAATTTCCTAGACTCTAACTCATCGGATGCTAAATTCTAGGTTCTCATTGGTGGATCACTCTTCCATTGATTTCCTTTCCCTCTTGATCTTGTCATACTTTAAAATTCATCAATGATACATATATTATTTCAGGTATCCCAAAAGGCTTTATAGTAGAACATATTGTGAAGTTTTTTTGACACTTGAGGATTCTTTTTAGAACCGCAACGCGGTCTATGCTATCGAGTTATATACCAAGCAACTTGTCCTTAATAACCACACTATGAGGTAGGTTCAACCAGTTTGAACTTGTTGGGACATAGCATATGAAGTTGTGTGATGAGTCCATATCACAGGTCTATTATGGTGACAAAAGTGAAGACACGTAATGATATTTATTATGTTAACATTACTAGAAACATTTTCGAAATTATCCATGCTATCAAGATGTCAAAATTCCAGGCATTAGGTGTCAATACTCGTAGCTAATATATAATAATAATAATATAAAAAAATCACAACTTTATTCTTGAAATATGATTGTTACACATTGGTAACCTAGTTCATGAGTTACTATCACCCAAAGACTGCAAAAAAAACTTAAAATATAAATTAAACCAACATGAGAATCCAACTAAGGGTTTCTCAACAAAATCATGCCATAACCTGGCATTTTGAAACCAAAATTTGAATCCATCATAAGTAATACAATGCAAACTCAGATGAATTTTCAATGCATGTTTGCATGCTACACTTATTCTCTGTCTAGATATCATTTTTTAAATGGAACCATTAGTCAAGCCCACAATCCTTTTTATGTGAAAAATTTCATCTCTATTTGAGCTCTTTTTTTATCCACCACCTCCATAAACATATGCAAACATATATCATGATCTTGGAATTCCATTACATATGTATGTGCCAATGTTCCATAATCATGCCCCATAATCAATTTAAGAAATTTCCATTGAATATCAAATTATGGAGGGGGGGAACTTTTTGCTGCAACATTTGGCTCAAAATCAGGGACCATCTCCATATGAGGTGAATGAGAACTATAGATATTTGAAGAAGTAGATTAGTGCCTTTTCCTCTGGCCATGGAATCATATACAGTCATCCATCACAAAAATTTGTCTTTGTTCATTCTCACCTTGAAAGTTGCAAAAATTCATGCCCTAATTGAAACGACACTAAATTTGAAAGATATAATAAAAATGCAAGCTAGAATTGCCCTATTAATACAAAGGGAAAACCTTCATACCTACCCTAACTGAGATAAATTTTGATTGAATAGGAAACATGATATTGCTAATGGAGTTGATCCAACAACTTGTTAAATGTATGGGACTAAATCATGCATTTGATTTCCAGGGAAACATGCGCATGAAGAGAAAAAGTACAGAATTAATGGAAAATCCATACATGCCACTTATAAAAACTACACCGAAAGGTCAAAAAATACTTAAGGCATTAACTTAAGTCGAATCCAAGAATGACAAAATAGGATTAGTGAAAACACGAGAGTGGTGTGGGTGAACAACATAAATAAAAAGTGAAGATACCTTTCCCCAAGATGCCTTTGTCACCGTTGTATGAAAACATGTTTTCCTTTCCCTTTATACATGAAAGTGAATGCATTATAGGTATGGTGTTTTCCCAGAATAGGAGAAGCCTACTTAAATATATCATTCGTGGATTGAATGTTTGGGTGCTTTAATGTGCAATGACATGTTTCCAGGACTGAATTCAATGCAAGGCATATTTGAAACTCTAACTCTGTCTTCCGGTGTCTTATTAGAAATTATTTCAGTTTTCATTTTGTGTTTTCAAGTTAGATATTGTTTTCAAGTTTTTACATTTATACTTTTATTGCAATGTGGCAGACTGATCAGAGCAGTGCAAGAACAACCCCGAGACGGGATGATCGTGGAAAGAGGCCAGCGGAAGAACATGTAAAGTGCCAGAATTGCTCTATCTTCAGGTATTTTAGTTATTTACATAATTGAAATAATATTAATTTTGTTCAAATATGCAGACACCTAGCCATGGTACGCCCGATGATTCCCTCTTTGAGGAAGAGCTTTCTTCATCCCTATCTCCAGTGTTCTTGTTGCAAAAAAAGGCACGAGATGCAAGGTCGAAATTTAATACTTTGATAGACGCGCCTCAAACACCTGAAACAGAAGAGAGGATACAACATCTTATGAGGTAGCTAGAGAGATATCAGGTAATAATAAAAAGTCAAAAGGATATTTTTTTTGTTCTGCATGAGATGAATTGTGATAGTTTGATTTTTAATTTTTACATTGACTAAACTAACAAAAAGTTCTTTTGTATGTAGCGTCTTCTGGCATTTGCTGAACCCGGTGTTGGTGGTAGTGGGACACGAGGGCAAGAGATTGCCCAACAACCCTCTCGTACACCTTCTACTCCTTTAGGTGCTAGCCAAGAAACACACCCTGCCCAAGCTGACACCCAGCCAACTGCTGAACGTGTTGGCAATGATGAGGTTGATATGGCCAGCTACATTATTGCGTTTCCTGGAGCTACACGTGTCAGCTCCACAGGGACCATTAATGGCACGTTGTTGGTGAACGATGAGGGTGTCCCTATAAAGCATGTACAACTCCCACGTAAATTTTAATATTTTAACTATTTCATGTACTTTATCTAAAACATATTTATCATGATTTTTATTTTTAAATTAATGATAATATCTTTTTTTTTTTTGGTTTTATTCTGTGTAGGAAAAAATGAGTTCTACAGGATTCTGGAGAGCCATGCGTTGGTAATTTTTGGCCCAACCATACGTACAGGGTGGAATTCCCAGAATTCCAACCTGAAAAAAGAACTTCTAGATTATCTAGAAGCCCTTTTTGGGGTTGGCACATTTGATAGAAAAGCGGTGGCTCAGGTAGCCGGCAAATATTTGAAATATACCAGGGACACCTATAGGACGCAATTGCAATTTAACCCTAGATATGAGCGTCCTCTCGCAGTTTCAGAGAGTGAGTGGAGAGCACTCATCCATGAAGGAAAAGAGAAAAGGGCAAAGAAAGAAGGAAAAATGCCAACTGGACCCGCAAGGTAAATTACAACTTTAATTCAATAGATTTAATTTTCTCTATGTCTAAAATAAAAGTGTGCTACGTCATATCTGACTTCAATATTTTGATGCTAGGTTGCCTGACACCTCAAAGGCAACCAAAGCTAGGATTGAAAAAAGGGCCATCACAAGCTAGGCCAGGGCGGCTACTTGAAATTAGCCGCAAGAATTGCAATTAAGTAGCTAAACATCTTATAATTAATTGTATCGCCTTCCAACGTTTTTGTAATCCTATCAAATATGATTAAAAATACACAATCATATGTAATGTAGGGTGATGACTTCGGAACAGAAACTACAGAGGAAGATAAAAATATCACTTTCCATTTCGGCTATCAAGCCGTAGTTGAACGTCGCAGAAGCTTGGGGTAGGTCCCAAGATCCAGAATGCCTGATAAGGTAAAACATTAACCTTTCAATATGTTTGTTTTCATCCATAAATTTAATGTCTAACAACTTTGTTTAAATCAGGGGAGCAACACTACCGACGAGGCAAATAACCCAGTTTTAGAGCCAAATGTAGATGATCCTCACGTGCAACCAGATCATTGTAGTAGGGACCAGGCCGACAATGCTACTATCAGTGAGGGCCGTGACGGTAATTAATTTCCACTTATAATTTTTTCTAATTATACCTTGATGGTTGTCCTTATAACGTTTTTTGTTTAAATGACAAAGAATGTTTCCCTTGAGGATCTTACCACCAGAGAGGAAGACAGGGCAACAGTCCCAACGACGACAACTGGTGCACCAGGTAAATAATCTCATTGCAATTTTTTTTTTTAATATTACCGAACTAGTTCAATGATATTTAAAAACTGACAATTAAAATTTAATATTATCTGTTTTTGTAGGCGATGCCCGTCACTGGATGAGACCAGACATCGTGACTACGCAACTAGGTCAGCGGCGACAACTGGTGCACCAGGTAAATAATCTCATTGCAATTTTTTTTATTAATATTACCGAACTAGTTCAATGATATTTAAAAACTGACAATCAAAATTTAATATTATCTGTTTTTGTAGGCGATGCCCCGTCACTGGATGAGACCAGACATCATGACAATGAAACTAGGTCAGCGGCGACAACTGGTGCACCAGGTAAATAATCTCATTGCAATTTTTTTTATTAATATTACCAAACTAGTTCAATGATATTTAAAAACTGACTATTAAAATTTAATATTATCTTTTTTTGTAGGTGATGCCCCATCACTGGATGAGACCAGACATCGTGACAACACAACTAGGTCAGCAGCGACAACTGGTGCACCAGGTAAATAATCTCATTGCAATTTTTTTAATTAATATTACCGAAATAGTTCAATGATATTTAAAAACTGACAATTAAAATTTAATATTATCTGTTTTTGTAGGCAATGCCCCGTCACTAAATGAGACCAGACATCATGACAACGCAACTAGGTTAGCGGCGACAACTGGTGCACCAGGTAAATAATCTCATTGCGATTTTTTTTATTAATATTACTGAACTAGTTCAATGATATTTAAAAAATGACAATTAAAATTTAATATTATCTGTTTTTGTAGGCGATGCCCCGTCACTGGATGAGACCAGACATCGTGAATACGCAACTAGGTCAGTGGCAACAACTGGTGCACCAGGTAAATAATCTCATTGCAATTTTTTTTATTAATATTACCGAACTAGTTCAATGATATTTAAAAACTGACAATTAAAATTTAATATTATCTGTTTTTGTAGGCGATGCCCCGTCACTGGATGAGCCCATACATCGTGAATACACAACTAGGTCAGCAGTGCGGGTTGAAAGGCACGAAACAGGAGCAGAGCACGATGATATTGATGATGTAATTAGGAGCTTTAAAAATAGGAAGAAGAAAAAGAAAATTTGACAATGTAAAATATTGTATTATTATAAGACAAACGTTACCATACTTGGAACATTTTTTGCGTTATATAAAAAACTCATTTATCATACTATTTTTATGTCAAGCATTAATTGCAATGTTTCCTTGTGTACTTTTTGTTGAATTGTTTTTTTTTATTAGTTATTGAATATTTTTTTTTATGCTCATGAAAGTAAAAAATGAAATATAGATTGGGTATTGGGGAATTGAGAGTGATGTGATGGGGGGGGGAGGGGCCATAAGAGCTTCCACTTCACGTGGTTGGCCTTGTTTAGTATATAATAATTTATTGGAGCGATTTAATCTTGGAGCAAACCTCCCTCGATCCAGCGTAGCAACAAAAAAGTCACTGTTGACTTTTTTGCTACTCTTTCAAATCGTGGGAGGCTTGTTCCAAGTTCATGCGACTCCAATAATTTTTTCTTGAAACAAAGAGGAGATTATTCAGGTATGTTTTGACATTTTCAACATATGTTCTAACATTATCATAAGAATGCATCTTAGAGTAAAAAATACTACATCAATTACTTGGATTTATTGTATAGATAATGATGGATTTTGATTGACTTGGCAGTGCAAGTACAAATCCTCTTGCATCATGAGCAATACAACTTGTCAACCAAGGTCATGTCTAGGATATTTTTGCTTGTGCGCTTGACCAGGTTCGTAATGTCACATTTTGTAAGTTCCTTTACAGTTCATAATTCAATATTAAGCTTGTTCATGATTATTATCTAGGTTTTTGTATGTGTTTTTTCATCTATTTGATTGTAAGCAACTCTGCATGTTTCCTGTTGTTCACTATGATTTCTCCCATTACCACTCCTAGGATGAATCCGACTTTATTGCTACATAGGTTACTTTATTGTTACTATGATTTCTCCATTTACGATTTCATAGGTTACATCATGTAAAGTTGTCAATCTCAGGTTGGTGATGAGCTTTAGTTCTCCAGATTTGGGGCTTTTCTGATATTTTCTCCCTCATGTCATTCCTGCATCACCTCGTTGTTTGAGCATTCCAATTTTCTACCACTTGTACCAATTGGCACATGTCAATCTCTGAGTGGTGCCACATTTCACCTATTTTCAGTGAGAGTTTAGGGTTTCTCTAACATAGCTTCAGAAATCCGATTCAGTGCCTGCTTGAATATTGTCACATAATACTCATGGTTTGGATTGATGAGCATGTTCCGAATGGTTGGTTGATTCATAAGAACCACCCATATAGTCATCTTGAGATATTTCAGAAGTTTTCTCGGGTTTCCTTTTTCACCGTTTCTAGTGGGTGGGATGGTGTGGGGTGATCCATCAATACCGGTGCTCTTGTAGTAGGGAATTTGTTTTTGGGGATATAAAGGAGCATTTGATGTAGATATCCCATTGGATGCATTCATAGATGGGCACGAGAGGTCAAGAATTTAAATTAAAAATATGCAACCTCTAACATGGCAACCTGAAGGCCGCGAGAGACACTGGTTAAAGATTGTTTTGTGCTGGCCTTAATATAGTCGTGATTTCTTTCTATTATCTTAATGCAAATATATAGTCCTGTCTCATTAAAATGAGGATTGTGGTTGTATTTCTCTTTGGTTGTTTCTCTCTTAATGCTCCAGAAGTTGCCAAAAGTTGCGATAGTTATTTAGTTTGCCTGTTACAACTTAAAAGTGGTTTTTAGCAATGGGAGTCATGTTTTTTAAGGTTCATACTAATATGAAGATCTTGTAATTTTATATTCAGCATAAGAGAAGATGGCCTCTGCTTTGGGCAGTATGACAACAATTGCCACATCTACCTCATTGGGTAACAATGGAAAGGGGAAGAAGTTGGGTACAATGTTTGATAATTATGGCAGACAATTGTCTTCTCTTTCAGTTTTTTCACCCATTTCCTTTAATCGCTCAAGAAGAAGAGGGACTCTGAGATTACACGACAGAGAGAAGGTAGTTAATACAAGAGCTATGGAAAAGGAGTTGTACTTCAACAAGGATGGCTCAGTGACAAAAAAATTGCAGGTCAGAGAAAAAATTATGTTTAAAGGAAGGTCACCTGCACGTGAAACTTCACCGCGGTGGATCTTTCCTTGTCCACTTATATTCGATTTTAATGTGTTATTTTAATTTTTCATGGAGGGTTGTTTTGGCATATGGTCTGGCATTCAATTGCACACTTACTGAAAGTATTGTCAATTTGTCTTGCAAGCGGTGTGAACAAACTTGCTGATCTTGTTGGAGTCACCCTTGGGGCGAAGGGCAAAATGTTTTCTTGGAGAGCAAGCATGGTTCTTCGAAAATAGTTAATGATGGTGTGACAGTAGCTAAGGAGGTAATTTGTAGATGTGTGCTCTGGTTTTCTTTTTAATGTTGTATTATTTCCCCCTCTTAAATATCTTAGATTTGGTAGGCATAATTTGAAAACTCAAAGGTGAAAGGAAACATATTTGTTACCTAGTGGTCTACATGGCCTATGGACTAGCCACATTAGAGTAATGCATAAAGCTTTTCACAACAATAAAAGGAAAGGGTTATGGCTGAGTCAAATTTTATTGTTATTGACAGTGTAATGAAATGTATCTCAATGCTATGGTTTTGGCCTTTTTATTGGTTGAATTAGAGGACCCAGTTGAAAATATTGGGGCCAAGTTGGTAAGGCAAGCTGCGGCAAAGAAAAATGATTTAGCTGGGGATGGAACCACAACATCCGTTGTTCTTGCACATGTTGGAATATTGAAAAATTCCAGAACAATGAATGGAAAATAAATCTCCCTTCCTCTAACACACAGAAAATAAAAATTTCTTTGACAGGAGACAGAGTTTCAATACTTTGAAAACAAACTTCTATTCCCTTCAATAACTCAAAAAAAAACTATTACACTACTTCCTCACCGAGAGGGATTACAAAATTATGACTGCTACAAAACGCAGTGCATAAAACCAACTCACTGTCTGTTCAAAACAAACATACTCTGTCTCTAAAACACTCTGCTGTGTTTTTCCCTTTCGCACTGCTGAGCATACACACTTAAAAGTTACACTCAGTCTTTCACTTTTTACACACTGCTATGTAATAAAAAATTTACGTACTGTCTATAAAAAAAACTACCAAGCTTTTTCGTCCTTTTTATTTTTATATGCCGTAACATATAAAACATATTATAATAAACCCTCTTTTTAAAAAAATAAAATTAAAACTAAATTCTATGGCCCACCTTTCATTTCGCATATGATATATATAACATATGTTTAAAACATATGTATATATTAAAGCATACATAAAATTAAACTATCAAAACATTAAAGAACCCTTTCCGTCGAACTTCAAAAGTCCGAATAGATTGAATTTCAAACCAAATTCGTGTTCCAAAATGGGATGCTAACGTCTGCCTAATTTGTAACGCGAATTCTCAACCCAATGTGCCTTATAAAAAATTCGGGTCTGGTTTTCAGGTTTTCAGATTCCCTTCAATTTCATGCGATCCAATATTAATGCTCCACGTGTCCTCCTTTTGAATTTACAAAACTGGGGGGTAAATTTCTGTTTGTTTAATTTCTGGTTGGTGAATTGCGTTAATGTTGGTTGTTGTGTTTAAATACAATCCTGTACAGAAATATGGCTGCGGCCGTCTACAAAAAAAAACTTGCAGGAATTTTAAATGCTGAATTAAATTTCTGGATGGCATGCAAGCAACCTCCAAAAAAAAATGTTGTTGCTGCATCCGTCCTTCTGCTGCAGCAGTTGAAGTTAAAATTCAACAGCACAGGGTTTAATAAGTGAGGGTGTAAGGGTAACTTTTTGTCGATAGTACTGGATTAAGATCATCTATTCATTTTTGTAGGGTCTTATGGTGTTTGGTTTTTTAGTTTTGGGTTGGGCTTATCGAGTCTAAGATAGTTTTTGAGTGAAAAAATTGCTATCAGGTATTAAAAAATTTTGGTTCTTTTGTCAAAATTTATGAGCTTGTTAGGAAATACAAAACTGACAATGGTTGTATCTTAAATTTGTGGAAAATAATTTGAAATGAAACCTTTTTTTTTAGGTTGTTGCAGCAGGTGCAAACCTCATTCAAATTAATAGGGGCATTGACAAGACAATAAAGGCCCTTGTTTCGGAACTCAAAATTTTGTCAAAGGAGGTAAACGCTTGCCTTTTGAGTAGGATGGTTTTCCTTTTTGCTGATGGTTTGGTGTATCTAATTGAATTAGTTGCCTAAGGTATTTTTGGTTGCAAACTCCTTTTCATTTTTCATATAGTATTGGCCTTGTGGAATACATTTGATTGTGTGGTCTTGTTAGATCTACAACATTTGTAGTTGTTTAGTCTTATGGCCGAGGTGCACTTTTATTATGGAAATAGTTAATGCAATATTGTCATTTAATCCTTACTGCAGGGTAGCATGTTGAGAAGTTTCTTGTGAAACATTTGGTATTCAAAATGACACTTGATCCTATACAGCATCATGCACTTGACTTCAAAATTCATATTCAAAGTGTGCCAGACAATTCTTGCAAAATTTCAAATATTTATGTTGTTTTAAACCATTATCTTTTTCATGTATTATCTTTTTTATTAAGCAGGATTTTTATATTTGAACATTTTTCACGACCCCAGTTCTCTACACAGACCTCGCCTTCAGGTGGGGTGAGTTCACAGGGTTATCCAACAATTTACGGGAATTCAAAGATAGAAGAATGGAATTCAGTACCCAATCACCTCACAGTTAAATAATTCTTCACAATTAGCAGTTCGAGATAATTCAATAGCAACTAAGCTTGGAAATCATTTAACTGGAAATAATTGTTCACACATAGAGGTTTATTGCAGAAATCCCCTCTCTACTCTCCTCTTCCCTCTCTACTTTTATT
This sequence comes from Pinus albicaulis, assembly GCA_034641835.2. Classification (NCBI taxonomy): domain Eukaryota; kingdom Viridiplantae; phylum Streptophyta; class Pinopsida; order Pinales; family Pinaceae; genus Pinus; species Pinus albicaulis. The sequence continues at coordinate 1,298,592,784 of CM076584.1, read as the reverse complement.
CATCCGAGGAATTAAAATTTATATACATAACATATGGCTCTTCAGTTCCTCTGAGAGGACCGTTCTAGAAATCAAAAGTTCTAATTATAATAATTCAACTAACTGAAATTGTTCGACTCCTACAAGTCTAACTAGTCTAAGTAATACAGTCAGCTGAGGTATTGACACCTAGCTGTTACAACTCAAATGTTTTCAAACCTTCCTAGCCACAACATGTGGAAAAAACCTCCTACATTGCTGGCTAGTGCCTGGTGCCCCTGCATCATCGTGTGACATAAACCTATTAACAAAAGTGAATTCCTTGAATTTCACCAAATATTTTCTTTGAATTCCTTGCTTTTAAAAGCCAATGATATCCATTATTGTGTTAATGTTATGTAAATTCCTTTTCCTAGTGCCTCACACTCTTCTATGAATGTTTTACCAAAAGTAGGTGCAACCGATGTTGGTGTAGAAGACATGGGATCCATTGAAAGAGAGAATGCCAAAGTAGCCTCATCATTCCATATAAATGATATTTTCTTCAAGAGATATGTGAGTGGACTTGAAATGCATGCACAATTCTTAACAAATGATCAATAATATCATGTAAGTCTAAAAAATATTCTAAGAACCTTGATTTTCTTAGGAATAGGTCATTTTGTAATAGCTTGCATCTTTTGAGGCTCCAAATTCACTCCTTCCTTTAAAAAAATATGAACAAAATACTCGAATTATTATTTCCCAAAAGCACATTTGGATATTTTTACATAAAAATGATTGTTCTAATTAATTATTTATATAACTTTTCCACATGTTTAGTGTGGTATTCCCATTATTTATTACAAATATGTGTATTATCAAAGAAAACCAACACAAATTTTATAAGATGGGATCAAACAAAATTGTTCTTAAGTCGAGCCCGCCGGACTTCAAACGGTGATAAACCATAATTCAAACCAAATTCATGTTCCAAAATAGCCTGCTGACATCGGCCAATTTTGTGACGCGAAAACCAAATGAATTCTGCCCTAATCTTTTTCGGGTCCGAAGTTGGGCTGGTGTACGGAGGGAGAGTTGTGACGCAAATTTCTTATCAAATTCGCCCTAATATTTTTCGGGTCCGGATTTCCATTGCACGAGCGCCCAAACAAAGATCCGCTCCAATCAATTTCTGCCACGTGTCCTCAATAAAAACTTGCCCTGCTCCCGGCTGCGGGTGCATTCGATGGTGTTTAAGGCAATGGGACATGGATATGGTGATTTCATATCAATCACATTAACATTTAATGCTGTTCAATTAAGTTTTCACATCAAATCCACATTAATTAATTTTTAACACTGTTCAAGATCGGACCTCCACTCCTCTTAGTGATTCTGCATGCTCCAATATGATTTGGCCTTCGACTCTCATTATTAATGATCAGAGATTAATTATGATGGGCGTCCTTTGATTGCATTCCAGTCGGGTCGACAAAATGGCGTTTAGCTATGGTTTTTCAGACGAGCCAGTTGCTGGATTACACTGCCTGCTAACTTTGATGATAAGGATAAGTGGCTAGCTAAACTGCTGCCTAGACCTTGCAGCATATCTGCATTTCTCTCGGTTCTTTCTCTGTCTGTCTTCCTCTATTAATTGGAATTCTTCTTCTCTGTCTCCTCTTGTGCCCACTGCGCCTGAGACTGCACCCATGCCTCACGTGCATCATAGGATGCGTTGCCACAGGGGGAGCACTAGAGGTCAACCCCTGCGCGCTCCCTCCAACCCCTCAACAGAGTCGACTTCCGGCCAATCCAGTGATTATTACGCAGGTCGATATCCAAATAATAGGAGTGGGCGGGGTTGGGTTGTAGGATTTGGCCACTGTATGGATTCCCCTGCTCCTCGCTTCCCCACCACTAGTTCACCTTCTCCCACGATGCGCACTGCATAATTTTCCTTTAATTGCTCTCTCAACTGCCCGCGAATCACGGCTTTAGTCACTGTGGTCTTCCGCGAGGAGGCCCAAATGGAGGAAGAATGCACCCGTCCGGCGGGTCTGAGCTCGGAAAAAGCCGGCCAGCATTCAGACCTTCAGGAGGGGAGCTGTGGCATGCATGTGGAGGTAGCACCTAGCGATCCTGGACCTTTCGAAGGATGGTGCCGAATTGTGGAGGAACCACCGGAGGAGTAGTTTGGTTAATTTGTTTTTCTTGCTTAGCAGGCCCAATTAATTGGCTGCTTTTAGATTATTTTACTGTGTTGGACCTTTGTAATATTTTTGAATTCTGTAAATTAAACGTTCAAGACTGGTTTCCCCGTATGAGGGCAGTCTTCTTAATTTTTTGATTTTTTGATGACAAATTTTCAATGAGTCTGGCCAAGCAATGTTTTTGACTTCGGTGTAATTTTATTCTCAATGTTAATAGGTTAAATTTACTTAGAATTCTCACATTATTAGCGTTTTTCTAGATCTATTCAAGGATTTTGGGTACTTTAATTTGTATTTGGAACAATGGACGTCGGTACTCTATCTGTTGCTTTACTATTCTACATACTGCTATTTCACTTTCTTATAGATGCCTAGGGCATATTTGGATGCTTTCTCAGATTGTCGATAATCTCCCTGTGGACCGTTACTGGGTTTTATATCATGTCCCTATATGTGACATGGGGTATTTTTCTATCATTGTTTGGGGTGGGACTTCCACTTTTCTGGATGGATATTTGGGTTCCAATATTCAGATGTGAAAATGTAATGACTTCATGGACTGTTTTACTTCATATAATATATTCAAAACAACGTTTTTTCTCTTGTGAAAAAAAGATGATTAATGTTTATCACTCTGCCTTCAAAACTAGCGATGCTGGTCTATGTTGCTGGTTTATTGATATGGTCTGATGGTCTTTTTATATTTTGGACATATCACACTCCTCACATGATTAGCGTTTTTCTCCGTTCAAGGATTTTGGGTACTTTAATTTGTATTTGGAACAATGGACGTCGGTACGTACTCTATCTGTTGCTTTACTATTCTACATACTGCTATTTCACTTTCTTATAGATGCCTTGGGCATATTTGGATGCTTTCTCAGATTGTCGATAATCTCCATGTGGACCGTTACTGGTTTTATATCAAGTCGCTGTATGTGACATGGGGTATTTTTCTATCATTGTCTGGGGTGGGACTTCCACTTTTCTGGATGGATATTTGGGTTCCAATCTTCAGATGTGAAAATGTAATGACTTCATGGACTGTTTTACTTCATATAATATATTCAAAATAACATTTTTTCTCTTGTGAAAAAAAAATGATTAATGTTTATCACTCTGCCTTCAAAACTAGCGATGCTGGTCTATGTTGCTGGTTTATTGATATGGTCTGATGGTCTTTTTATATTTTGGACATATCACACTCCTCACATAATTAGCGTTTTTCTCTGTTCAAGGATTTTGGGTACTTTAATTTGTATTTGGAACAATGGACGTCGGTACTCTATCTGTTGCTTTACTATTCTACATACGGCTATTTCACTTTCTTATAGATGCCTCGGGCATATTTGGATGCTTTCTCAGATTGTCGATAATCTCCATGTGGACCGTTACTGGGTTTTATATCAAGTCCCCGTATGTGACATGGGGTATTTTTCTATCACTGTCTGGGGTGGGACTTCCACTTTTCTGGATGGATATTTGGGTTCCAATCTTCAGATGTGAAAATGTAATGACTTCATGGACTGTTTTACTTCATATAATATATTCAAAACAACGTTTTTTCTTGTGAAAAAAAAATGATTAATGTTTATCACTCTGCCTTCAAAACTAGCGATGCTGGTCTATGTTGCTGGTTTATTGATATGGTCTGATGGTCTTTTTATATTTTGTACATATCACACTCCTCACATGATTAGCGTTTTTCTCTGTTCAAGGATTTTGGGTACTTTAATTTGTATTTGGAACAATGGACGTTGGTACTCTATATGTTGTTTTACTATTCTACATACTGCTATTTCACTTTCTTATAGATGCCTCGGGCATATTTGGATGCTTTCTCAGATTTGTCGATAATCTCCATGTGGACCGTTACTGGGTTTTATATCAAGTCTCTGTATGTGACATGGGGTATTTTTCTATCACTGTCTGGGGTGGGACTTCCACTTTTCTGGATGGATATTTGGGTTCCAATCTTCAGATGTGAAAATTTAATAACTTCATGGACTGTTTTACTTCATATAATATATTCAAAACAGCGTTTTTTCTCTTGTGAAAAAAAAAATGATTAATGTTTATCACTTTGCCTTCAAAACTAGCGATGCTGGTCTATGTTGCTGGTTTATTGATATGGTCTGATGGTATTTTGATATTTTGGACATATCACACTCCTCACATGATTAGCGTTTTTCTCTATTGCAGGATTTTGGGTACTTTAATTTATATTTGGAACAATGGACATCGGTACTCTATCTGTTGTTTTACTATTCTACATACTGCTATTTCACTTTCTTATAGATGCCTCGGGCATATTTGGATGCTTTCTCAGATTTGTCGATAATCTCCATGTGGACCGTTACTGGGTTTTATATCAAGTCCATGTATGTGACATGGGGTATTTTTCTATCATTGTCTCGGGTGGGACTTCCACTTTTCTGGATGGATATTTGGGTTCCAATCTTCAGATGTGAAAATGTAATGACTTCATGGACTTTTTTACTTCATATAATATATTCAAAACATCGTTTTTTCTCTTGTGAAAAAAAAAATGATTAATGTTTATCACTCTCCCTTCAAAACTAGCGATGCTGGTCTATGTTGCTGGTTTATTGATATGGTCTGATGGTCTTTTTATATTTTGGACATATCACACTCCTCACATGATTAGCGTTTTCTCTGTTGCAGGGTTTTGGGTACTTTAATTTGTATTTGGAACAATGGACGTCGGTACTCTATCTGTTGCTTTACTATTCTACATACTGCTATTTCACTTTCTTATAGATGCCTCAGGCATATTTGGATGCTTTCTCAGATTTGTAGATAATCTCCATGTGGACCGTTACTGGGTTTTATATCATGTCCTTGTATGTGACATGGGGTATTTTTCTATCATTGTCTAGGGTGGGACTTCCACTTTTTTGGATGGATATTTGGGTTCCAATCTTCAGATGTGAAAATGTAATGACTTCATGGACTGTTTTACTTCATATAATATATTCAAAACAACGTTTCTCATCTTTTAAAGTTTCATTTTTTTTTTTTTAAATTGAACCTGCCGTCGGTATACCGACGTCTTGTATACATCAGAATTGCGACAACTCAGAAACGTCGGAAGAACGACAGTATAAAAACGTCGGACCACATTTCGTCGGAATTTTGATAGCTTACAAATGTCGGAAGAGTGACGTTCAAAACGTCGGACCACATTTCATCGGAATTGCGACATCTTACAAACGTCGGAAGAGCGACATCCAAAACGTCGAACCACATTGCGTCGGAATTGCGACCGTTTACAAACTTCGGACGAGCGACATTCAAAATGTCGGACCACATTTCGTCAGAAGTGTGACCATTTACAAACTTCAGAAGTGTGACTGTTCGTGAGATTTCGGAAGAGTGACGCTTGTTCAGAAGTGACGGAAGAAGTGTCGATAGTGCGACACTTTTTAGGTGCATCGGAACTGCGACGGCATGAAAAACCATGTTTTGTCCGCCCTCTAACTGTCGCTCTTGCGATGAATATGTGTCAGAATAGCGACGAATTGGCCATCAGAATTTCCACCAAATTTTCTAGTGAAAACTGATTTCTCCCAACACTGCTTCCTGTGTGTCAAAAAGGGGCAGAAAGGTCATTTTTGGGGTATTTTTGACCCTTCTGGAAGCCCAAAACTTGTCAAAATTTCTTGTCCATAGGTAGCCATGCATATTTTTCCATGAAAAATCCAAAACTGCTGATTTTGCATCAAAAGGAGCCCCCAATCATATGCGCGCGCCAAGTGGCGTAGGGCATAGAGCTAAAAAGTCTGTTTTTAGGCCCAAAATTTCCAAAAATTAAAAAAGTGTCCCAAATTTTTTTAAATTTAGGCTAAGTGTCCTCCATTATGTGCTATGTTGGGCCAAGGAAGCCTCAGCCAAGATCTGGAGTCTATCATGCCTTTTTTCTGCCTCCTCGATAATTACTATGTGTCTCTTCATCTCGGTCATAAGAGGAATCTGTCTCCATGTTTGCCAAAGTTTGTGTTGTCTTAGATGAGTATGAAGAGATTTTAGGTGTCTTTAATCTTTTGCTGCCAAGGGTATGAAAATGTATGAGGGACTATGAAGGAAGAGGTTAAGAGGGATTTTAGGAATGCTGCTAATTGGAATTTGGGGAATTGAAGGGTTTTAGGGACAATTTTTAGGCTTTTGGGATAGCAATTAGGGTTTAGGATAGTGGGATTTAAGGAGTATGGGAATTAGGGAATGAATGGATTAAAGTGAAGAATGAATGGAGTAGTCAAAAAGTGAGGGGGTGATGGAGTGGATTTGGTAGCAAAAACACAAAAGCCATTGTTTTTGAGCAAATCTAGAAGGAGGTAGGGTTTGAGTTTTTACACACTAAACCACCATAAATTCTTAGAAAAAATATTCATTTGCAATGGAAAAAGGTTTGACTTACTTGCACACCATAAGATTGAGCGAATTTGAAAATTTGAGAAAGTTTATAGGTGAAATCAGGCTTGCAGCTCTATGTGTCGCGCCACAAACCCAACGCGCCTCTCAGCCAATGCGCCGCGCCAACGAACTTGAACAGTTTTGTTGTAATTTTTCTCCCTTTGTTCAACACGGCCTTCTCTTGCTCAACCTTTCTTCTTTGAATGCAAATGAGCTCCTTTCAACTCTGTTTTTGGGCAGTTTACTTCATTTGTGCCTTTAATGAACTGAATGACTTGATTTTTGTTTGCCTTGCAGGGGATGGAGCTACTGAAGCCTGTAAAGGTGAACAGGGTTTCCATTGAAGTTATTTACATATGAGAGAGCTGAAATTACATCAATTTATACAGTAAAAACCTAAAATACTCTGTTTTTCCTCAAAACAGGGTTTTGAGGAAAAATACATTTCTGAGCATATGATGATAGGATTTATTGGTATTGTAACTTTATTCAACCTCCTCATGTGCTTGCTGACCAATATTGGAAATTTTGAAGACCTTTCTGATGAAACCCTAGACCTAATGAAACTAAAACCCTAAAAAATGACTCTTGCAAACTATAAGACAAAAAGTGACTACAAATGATCTTGATGAATGGAAATGGGCCAGCAGGTAAAGGACATGAGGGAAAATGTATAAAAAGCCACTACTGTCAGATGATCCATGCTCCTAATGGAATGCAGCTGACCGAGTGAGACACCTAATATGCAATGCAATAAGAGAATTTTCATCACTGACGAAGGGATGAAGATACCGACACTAACACACTATAATGAATCCCGAATTGAATTGTACCTCAAATATATCGAAGTATTATTTTAGTGACTTTCCAGTGACTTTCATGAGGTTGGTACATAAACCGAGCAACAAGACCAACGACAAAGGAAAGGTCAAGATGGTTATGGGTTAGATACAGAAGTTTACCAACAAGTTGATGGTATAAGGTAGCATCAAATTTAGGGGTAGTGCAAGTGACTGAAAGCTTGACTCCAGTCTTCCATGTGAAAGTGGCATAGAAGATCACATGCATACTTGAACTGAGAAAGGGTAATACCTTCTTTGGATTGCAAGACTTGAATACCAAGGAAATAATGCAAGTGTCCTGAATTTGTCATTTCAAACTTCTTCTTGAGGCTATACTTCACATGGTTTATATGGTTGGGATCACTACTAGTAAGGATAAGGTCATCAACATAAAGAACAAGTATGGTGAAGGACTTACCCACTTTCTTGGTGTAGACATTGTTGTCAGAATGACACCTAGAAAATCCATTATCTAATATAAATCTATCCATTTTGGCGTACCAAACCCTAGGAGCTTGTTTGAGACCATAGAGATACTTCCTAAGGTGACAAACAAGGCTAGAGTCATTTTGGATAAAGCTAGGGGGTTTTTCCATGTATATTTCTTCATGCAAATTTCCATGTAAGAAGGCGGATTTAACATCCATCTAATGGACTTCCCATTTAAAGGAGGCAGCAAAGGAAAGAAAAAGACGGATGGAATTCATTTTGGAAATAGGGGAGAAGGTTTCAATATAGTCAATGCCTTCAAATTGTGAAAATCCTTTAACAACAAGACGAGATTTATGTCTAACCACTCTTCCATCTGGTGCAAACATTGTTTTGTAAACCCATCTGCATGTGACAAGTTTTATTCCTTTTGGAAGAGGAACAAGATCCCAAGTATCGTTTGCCAATAAGGAATGATATTCTTCATTCATAGCTTCATCCTAATTTGGATTACCGAAAGCTTATTCACAGGTCCCAGGATTGGAACTTGGCTTTGATACCATGTAGGAATTTGCAGGTTAAGTTCCCTAGATCAAACACCAAAGGTCACTGCTCACAAACAGATCAAAAATCAGTACACCAATATATCACATGTGTGGAGTACTAAAAAGGTATGCTTTTGATGATTATTTCAATGGCTTTTTAATATAATTTGTGAACCTTTTGAATCATGAATTTGGAAAGTAATAAGGAACTATAACAAAACATGTGAGAATTGATGTGCATAACCTAGCCACTAATAATGGTTATTTTCTATACAGGAAAAGGAGAAAATGAAGAGTTGCTGCTCCAAAGGAAAGGACAAAATGGAGATAACTGCTGTCTCTCTGGACGAGAACCGAACGCAAACAAAGAGAAACAGATCAAAGCAAATCGGCTCGGAAAAGAAGGAGAGGACACCAGCTCAGCGCAAAAGAAAAGAGAGGATGAAGAGTTAACAGTTTGGCGAATCCCTCAGGATCGAAGATCCTGAGGGATCGCTGCTTTATTTATCTTGTTGCTTGGACATCTCCGCCGTCGTCTTTATAAAAAGAGACAGCACTGTTAGTTTAATATAATAGAGAGATAGGATACGTTTTTATGTAATCTTCTGTAAGACATCAGCTTTGGTTATTAAGTTTCGTTGAGAATTGGTTCGATGTATTTTTGATCGATGCATTAATAAAAGCTTGGTGATTATTCCATCTTCGCGTCTGCATTAACTTAAAGCGGTGTATCCTTGGAGGCTAAGGGCCCGGCCTCGAAGGACACTTGCTTCTGTACCATTACAGCTTCACTTCTGTGTGGTTTGTGTATTCTTGTTATTTGATCATTTGATATGCTTTACAAGTTCATATGATATGCTCTGTTCAAGTTTGAATCATTGAAGTTTCTACAGATAGAATTGTATGTTGACTCTGTATCAAGTTATTTATCCTTTCAAGAGTTAATCGCATATCCTTACTGTTATATTACAGAGCTGTTATACTAAACATTCGTGTGGTGTGCGTTTATAATTTATCAGTACTGTTCTATAATTCATTCGTTGTTATTGCTGTTCCATTAGTGTGATCTGTGTAAATCGCCTTTAGAGTGACAAAATGTTCTTTGATTGCAAAGAGTGTATAGATTGAGTTTGGTTATAACCCGCGGGACTTAGTTATTCAATTGCTGTTCCATTTTAGAGTTGTTGTTCCATTTTAGAATTGTGGTTCAATCCTTTATTCGCTTTGCTGTTCCATTTACTTGCAGTTGTTGGTTTGTTGTGAGAGATGATCTAAGGCTGTAGTGAGCAGTAGCAGTCACTGTCTAGCTCCCAGGCTCGTGATCTATGCTCTAGTTCCTTTTCCATCAGTTTCTGAAGGGATGGGTTATCATTGCCGAACCCTTGACTGATAAGTTATTGAGTTTTCTGAGTGTGTGATTTATTTCTTTAAAGTAATTTGATTTCAGTTAAGCATCCGTTTACTCTTGTATTTCTTAAGCACCGTACTACTAGCATTACTCTGACAAATGAGCCTCGGATTGAGTCACTCTTTGTAATGACAAAACGCTCTCGGGTTGACATATTAATGTGAGGTAATTAGAGGTGAAAGAGACCCTTTTTATAGCTCTACATTTTGGCGCCGTTGTCGGGGAAAGAGTGAAGCCATTTGTCTTTTTCAGAGTGGTGTACAAGCCTGCTAGGGAGGAGTTGGATCCTAAAAACGGAAGGTAAGAACCTACGTGCAGAGCATGTAAAAGACCTGCTCACTATCCGCTTTCCTAACAGATTTGTTTTTGCTTGTTTGAATAGAAGTTGGTAGTTTATTTTTGAGTGCATGACTAAGCAGAAAAGACCAAAAAAGAATATCAAACCCCCATCCAAACCTGAAAAAGCTAAGGGGCCGGTGACCCTTGGCCGAACGACCTTCATAGACGAAATCTATAAGAAAACAGAGTCTCAGCCATCAGTAGGCTTCAAGAAAAACACTTCTAAACCACCTACTAGTTCCCTTCAGGCCACAGGATCACCATCTGTAGCCTGTGCTGAGGTGCATAGCCAAACTGAGGAGCAGGACTTTCAAGAAGTTGAAAATTCCACTCCAGAATTATTGCAGGAAGGGAACTCTAGCAACTTTTGCGAAGGAGAAGGAGAAACAAGGGAAACCAAGGAACCAAAATCTCCTCTTGAAACAAATCAGTCATTAGATAGCCCAGATAAGGGGAGTGCTGCGAAAGTCATTGTTGAAGAGATTCAATCTCCTCAAACACCTGGTATTCCCATTATTCCAGATAAAGGAAGCGCTATTAAAAAGAGCCCTGTCAAAACCGTTCCCACCCAACCTAGGAATACCCTCCTAGATATCCCAGAAGGTTACTGGCATATATTCGATCCCATGGCTCAAAACCAACCAAACGCTCAAAACCAACCAAACACTCAAACCTCTACATTACAATATCCTATAGTGGATTCTGCAGCAAATGCACCCATGAAAGCTATCCCTCTTCAGCATATCCCTACATTTCACGGACTCACATCGGAAGATCCGGATGCATTCCTATTCGAATTCGATGTGTTATGTCGGGGATACGATTACACCACCGATCCCCAAAAATTGAAATTATTCCCCTCTACATTGAAAGGGGCCGCTTTAAGATGGTTTATGGGCCTAGGTGGCGGGGTTATCAACAATTGGGATCAAATGAAAGAATCCTTCTTAAAGAAATACCAGGATTATTGTAGGTCTAGAGAATTAAAAGACGAAATATTTCAAATGATATCCAGACCAAATGAAACATTAGAGGAGTATGTGGAACGTTTTCAGTATAATTTACAAAGATCTCCTTATGCATCGCTACCTTTACCTGATAATGTGTTAAAAACTACATTAATGAGGGGCATGAAGGAACAATGGATTGAAACATTAAACATTATGGGCAAAGGGGATATTTATCAAGAGAATTTTACTGACATCCTTGACTTATGTATCAGGAGTTCGAGAGGCAGCACAAGAATAAAACCGGCAGAATATGATCGGTTTGCAAGAGATAACAAAGTATCAGCAGAAGGAGTAACACGTGCAGAAATTGGAAATTTATTAGAAAATTTTAAAACTGATATTATGGGGACACTAACTACACAACTCGATATTGTGCAGGCTAAACAGAAGCAGCTGGAGGCAGAACAGAATTTGGCAATCTTCTGCCCCCGATGCAGAAAAAAACATAGCCACAAGGAGTGTCCATTAGATAAAGTCCAAACATGCGCCATCTGTACAAAAGATCACCTTACGGAGAGCTGCCCCTCACTTCCTGGATTGAAAGCAGTATATAAGGAAGCAGAAGAAGAACCAGAATCGGTGAATTCAATCAACCAGCGCCGCACGTGGCAGCCAAGACAACCTGGTATGTTTCCGGACCCAACCTCTTTCTTTCAAAACCCACAGTATAATGCTCAACAATATGGTATGTGGAAAAATCAATCTCAAACCCCATTTACAAACTGGTCACCACAATCATTTCCTTCTCCAAATCCATGGCTGAATCAAACAAGCCAAATTGGTTGGCCGAATTTCCCATACACTCCACCATATTGGCAAAATGGCCCGTATCCTTCACAATGGACTCCCTCTACTTCACAAAGTTCACCCTGGCAGACAAGCTGGCAAAGACCAATGTACCACCCAGCTGGAACTATTCCGCTCCCTCAACCTACTTTGCCAGCTTTACAACAAAATCCCCAGTCTAACTTGAGGCCGCAACTCCCAGCCCAACCCGATCCCAATCCAAACAACAGGCAGGTCCAATCTATTCAAATCATAGAATCACCAGAACCAGGACCTGATTTAAAAGAGTGCAACGACCTTCAGTTAAGATCTGGGCGTATAATTGAAACCGAGGGAGATAAAACAGTTCATATTGAAGATCAGTTACCCAGAGAACATCAGTCACAACAAGAGGATGTAAATAAGCAACAAACTCATAATCAAGCAACCACATCCTCTCCTCCATTCCCAGAACGATTAGCCATACCTCGATCCATACAATATCCTGACTTTGACATTCTGGGAGAATTACAAAACCTGTACATAAAAATTCCATTCCTTCAAGCCATTCAAGACATTCCCATATACGCCAAAACTATAAAAGAATTGTGCATAAAGAAACCAAGGAGGAATATAAAAAATAATCCAAGAGTCCAAGTAGTCGGTACCTTATCTGACCTATTGTCTGGAAGAGAAACACCCCTTAAATATGAAGACCCCGGGAACCCAATTATAATTGTTCAAATTTATGGGCAGACCCTGTCTAATGCCTTAGTTGATCTAGGGGCTGCAATTAATATTTTAACAACCACAACTTGCCAAAAGCTCGGCATTACATCCGTAGAACCCACCTCTACTCTGTTAGAATTGGCTGACCAATCTGTGGTTAGACCAGAGGGCACTCTACATGATGTCATGGTCTCTGTAGAATCCTGGGAGTATCCAACCGATTTCCTGATAATTAATCCAAAAACCCGACTTGATGGACACCCGCTAATTTTAGGTAGACCTTGGCTCACTACTGCCGATGCCTACATTGGCTGTCGGCAGGGAAATATGACCATAACCAGAGGACCGAATAGCAAAAATTTAGTTCTATATCCTCCAGCGCAGCCAAGTGTCACAATGATTAAAACTAATAAACACCCTGTATCATACCTTACTGATAACATCAGATATCCATTAACCATACAAGAGGCACTCGATTTCAAAGATCAAACAGAAGACGATGCCATTAATAATTTCATTACTCAAACTGAACCTCGCACACAGTGTCACATGATAGAAGCAGCATTTGATAATGAATTGGAAGAAGATCTCCTGAAAGATATCCATGACCAAACAATACCTGTTACTTCTGTTGCAAATAGTAAAACTGTGGAAATTGCACCGGGGAAAACTTTAAACATCAATGCTAATCTCACACCTGAACAAGAAACAAAGCTCATCCATCTGTTAACAAAATATCAAGAAGCATTTGCATGGGACTACCCTGATATGAAAGAAATCGATCCCCAGTTATGTACACACCACATTTATATAGAAAAGGATGCCAGACCTGTGCGTTAGCCGCAAAGGAGACTTAATCCCCATCTAAAAGATGTCGTAAAAACTGAACTTCAGAAGCTTTTAGATGTGAATTTTATCTACCCTATTTCTGATAGTAAATGGGTCTCTCCACTTGTGGTGGTACCAAAAAAGAATGGGAAATGGAGAATTTGTGTGGATTATAGGGAAATTAACAAGGCAACACAAAAAGATCATTTCCCTCTTCCTTTCATAGATCAAGTATTGGACACTTTAGCAGGGAAGAAGTTCTTTTCTTTCCTGGATGGCTTTAGTGGATAAAATCAGATTCAGATTGCCCCTGAAGACCAGGATAAAACTACCTTTACTTGCCCCTGGGGAACATTTTCCTATCGAGTTTTACCTTTTGGCTTATGTAATTCTCCTGCCACATTTCAGAGGGCTATCCTTAGTATTTTTGCAGATTTAATCAATGATGGACTTGAAGTTTACATGGATGACTTTACACCATATGGAGATGATTTTGATCCAGCTCTAGACACCCTAGAAAAAGTCCTACAACGCTGCATTGTTACCAGGCTTTGCTTAAGCCACGAAAAATGTTTCTTGATGATGACTGAAGGACTTATCCTAGGACACTATGTCTCAGCAGCCGGCATTCAGGTAGACCCGGTCAAAATCCAAATACTTTTGCTTATTCCCACTCCTACTACTCAAACAGAGGTACGCAGCTTTCTTGGATTTTCCGGTTATTATAGACGATTTATAGAGCATTATTCGCACATTGCTGCTCCTTTATATGCACTAACTGGTAACGTTGATTTTCTTTGGACAGACAAATGTGACCATGCTTTCGAGGATCTAAAGAAGCTTGTATCCACAGCCCCAGTCCTTCGAGGACCAAACTGGGACCTACCATTCCAGATATCATCTGATGCCTCAGATACAGCCATTGGTGCAGTCCTTGGGCAGGAAGAGGATAAAAAACTATATGCTATCTATTACATCAGCAAAAATTTATCCCCTGCTGAATTGAATTACACTGTTACTGAAAAAGAATTCCTAGCTGTAATACATGTTGTCAATAAATTTAGACATTATATCACAGGCTACCCTGTTATCTTGTATACAGACCATTCTGCTATAAAATATTTAGCAAATAAGCCTGTCACAAATGCCAGAGTAACTCGATGGTTAATCTTATTGCAGGAATTCAACATCACAATCAAGGACCGCCCTGGCAAAGAAAACCCTGTAGCCGATTTTCTTTCAAGAATACCAAAATCAAGCGATGCAGCAGCAGTGGAAGATCAATTTCCAGATGAGCACCTGTTTGCTGTTGCTGTTCAAACACCCTGGTATGCTGATGTTGCCAACTACCTTGCAGTAGGTAAATTACCAAAACATTTAACTCCTAATGAGAGTAAGCAGATTATTCAGAAAAGTTCTCGATTTTCGTGGATTGGAGGTTATTTGTTTCACACAGGAGCAGACATGCATATCAGGCGATGTGTTAGAGAGGATGAAATCTTTGACATCCTAAAAGCCTGTCACGATGGACCGTGTGGGGGGCACTTCGCCGAGCGTAGAACGGGACATAAATTATTGCAGACAGGATATTACTGGCCTACGATCTTCAAAGATGCAAAGAAGTTTGTCCAAGCCTGTGACAGCTGCCAGCGAGCAGGACGACCTGGTCAAGCTGATGAGATGCCTCTGAAACCACAGTTAGTCATCGAACCATTCGAGCGGTGGGCTCTTGATTTCGTTGGACCTATCAACCCTTCATCAAATCAGAAAACATATATTTTGGTGGCAACAGAATATGTCACCAAATGGGTTGAGGCAGAAGCATTGCCAAGAGCCACAGAGGACTCTGTCATACAGGTCCTGTTCCTTCTATTTGTTCGTTATGGCCTTCCTAGGGAAATAATTACAGATGGAGGACCACAATTTGTTGGGCATAAATTAGCTGCAACACTTAACAATTATCATGTCCATCATAAGATCACTACTCCATATCACCCACAGGCGAATGGGCAGGTAGAAAGTAGCAATAAGATAATAGAATCAATCCTAACAAAAACCATTGCGTCACATAGGCGTGATTGGGCTACCCGACTGCCTGAAGCACTCTGGGCATACAGAACCACATGGAGGAGCACCACCGGTTACTCACCTTATCAACTAGTGTTTGGAAAACAACCCATTTTTCCCATAGAATTCGAAATCCAAACACTGCGAACAGCACAGGAAGTTGGCCTAGATCTAAGCGAGGCACAACTCAATCGACTATAGCAAATCAATGAATTAGACGAAATTCAGCTCTCTGCACTACAAAATACAGCATTGATTCAACAGCAGCGAGCCAAATGGCATGATGCGCTCATCAAGAACAAAGTCTTCCACGAGGGAGACTGGGCTCTGTTATACGATTCTCGGTTTCAGGACTTCCCTGGAAAACTTCAGACCCGATGGTTGGGACCATACGAAATCCAGAAGGTACATGACAACGGAACCCTTACTCTAATCACCATTGACGGTTCTGGATATGCATTCAAGGTAAATGGCCACCGAGTCCGTCTCTATCAGAAACCACTTACTCGGGAATCCTTCTGCCAGGAGCTACGCCGAGATACTGATCCGGAGATCTTAGGAGAGGAAGAGAAATCTTCCTCACCTGTAATTCATTAAGGGTCTATTCTCTTTTACAATTTGTACATAAGTTCTTGTTTTTGTGTGATTCTTGTACATAAGTTTGATTTGAATATTTTCTTGTCATTTTTGTTGTTCCTTTTTCTTCCACATAGTTTGATTTTTGCTCTTCTAATAGCATATGCGTGTTTTTTTATGATGTTGGTTTTGCTTGTTTTGCTGTTCCTTTTCTAAAGGAACAGCATTCGGATCTCTGCTGTTCCTTTTTCAAAGAAACGATATTGTTACATTTCTCGTTGTTCCTTTTGGTTACCACTGTTCCTTTTCCTTCAAAGAAACAACGTTCTTTTATTGCTGTTGTGTCTTTTTCAACGGAATGGCATGTTGAGTGTTTTATAGTATGATTGCCGTTCCTTTTCCCAAAGGAACGACATTTGCATTTTTTTTCCTTTTTCTATTATCCATCGTTGTTGCTTTTCCAACGAAACACCATTAGCATACTTTTGATCTCTTTTGCTGATTTAAATTGAGGATGCTTTTTGCCCGTCTTCTTTCTAGTCTTCAAGCTTCAGCTATGTATTTGTGCGATGAAATATAAAAACACAACATACCGAAATCTGCAAACCATACATCGCTATATCTATAAGGCTCTGCATTAATAAGAGGACAAATGGAAGGACATACTTATTTCTTACCTTTTGTTGACATGGTTTTACTAATTTTTCCCTGATTGGTTATCTTTATCATGCTGATTCCCTTAAACTTTTTTATTAGTACTTGGGAATAAGAGCAAAGAGTTTATATCTTCCTATTGAAATAATAAGACTTCTTCCACCATTCCTACTCTTAAGGAGTGCTGAACCACCCTTTGTGTATAAATAAGGAAAAGAATTCTATGAAAAAGAAAAAGTATGTCAAGTGTCAAATGCAGGATAGGGGGTCTCATCGAGAGCCAGCCTACCATGATGATGAGGATGGAAGTGAAGTGGCATTCCCATTCCGGCCACCACACCAGGGATATGGTCCAAAAGGTATATCAAATAAACAAACCTTGGAACAGGAGGTCTCATCACGAGCCGGCCTGCCCACGTTTCGCTCTTTCCTCGTGAATGGCATTATGGTTAACTGGTCACCAAGCTAGCATAATGGTCTACATTTTGATATAACAACATTCCTAAGTATACACAAAGGATCATGGTTCCGAGGGTGAAAAACAACTCTGCCAAGGTTATGGACACCCGTTGGCAGCAGAGTAATGTTAATGGTATTGAAGTCACCTTGCTTACACCAATGGGTAAGATACTAACACTCTTTTGTTTCTTATATCCTAGGCACTAATCATATGTTATTTCCCGATTTATACATCGCATGAATATTTATCATTACCAATCATGGCAACGGAAGTGACCATGACCACTTGAGATTGGCAAGTATGATACATGCCCTATCCATCAGCCTCAACTCATAACACAGCAGCCTCTTATATCATACGCGATCAATTCTCCACCTCGATTTCGGTAATCTGTTGTCCTTTTTCAACATGGCATAAATCCACATGCTGTTCCTTTCTGACTTGATTGCAGACTGGGTGCCGCTCCTTTATTTGCCGGCTGGGACAGCCTATCACACTGCGGGCGGGGGAGGTTAACCTCATCATTCCCTGTATTACGTGTCAATTCACCATTCGGAAAAATTAGTTTACGACGGTTTGGCATGGTTTCACGGCATGGCATATTTTTATTTTCACACAAGTTGTTTTTGTTGCACTGTTGCATACTCTGTGTTTTCTTTCTCGAAACCTTGCGATTACCACCCTCTCTGTGTTTCAAACCGAAAACGTTTTTGCTGTTCCATTTAGAATTCACAGTGAAATCATGGGAGGAAGGGCAATTCGAAGTGAGCCTCAACAGCTGACGATCTCCGCTGCTGCCCGGGAGATCCTGGAAAGGGCGGGATGGTTGAATTATTTCAATCGCCTACAGGAAGCTAATGAAACAGTAGCAATGGAATTTTTGCAGAATTTACAAGATGACCATTCCACAGTAAGAGGGAAACGGATACCGGTCACTGATAACATAATTGCAGAAGTCTCAGGACTACCAGCCACCGGACCGGTATGGACCTTAAAAAAGGAACGATTACAGAAGGTCATGGAACTGTTCGAGGACGAAGGCCAGAATTTGACGATTAAAGGAAAGGGAGTTCTGCCAGCAACCCTAGGTGAACCCTGGACGGAGCTAGCAAGAACGGTGCAGAGTTATATTACTTGCGAAGGAAGAAAAGACGTGGTAATACCACGACACCTTAAACTTTTAGCTGTTTTAAAGCAGAGATGCTCTGTGAATTTACCGGCACTCCTAAACTCGTTACTGCATGATGCTGCACAAAGTATGAAAAAGGCACAACACGTAGAGGCAATTGTTAGTCACCATGGGTTGATTCGACTTATTGTTAGTTATGGTCTTACCCAGCAGCAGAGCAGCTGGGAAGAGCTCATTGCAATGATTGAGGGGGGATTGGCAGAGCCATCCCCAAAACGTAGACATTCTATAAGCCCACCAGAACAACCGGCAAAACGCAGAGAAAATGTTGCTAGTACATCACAACAACCAGAGACACACCAAGAATCGGCAAAGCGCAAGCATGCCGTTGATCCACCCGAGCAACCGGAGGAACCCAGAAAGTCAACTCGGTTAGCTCGGATGAGAGGAAGCATAGATAAGCCCAGAAAATCAGCCCGGTTGGCTCGGATACGAGGAAGGCTGGAGAAGCTCCAGGAAAGCGCCAGCCAACCGGTGGTAATTGAGGACGAACAATCCGAAGAGGGGGCAGAGGCTGAACAGGAGGAGGAAATAGAACAACAGGAAGATAGCCCATTACAAGACCTACTGGGAGAAGATGACTTGGCCGCCATCCTAGCCAATATGAGTAAGTATGGTCAACCTTCTAGTTCAGAGAACCCCCACGACCAACCCCAGGAAGAGAACATGCATGTTCATGATGAAGAGGAGGAAAATACTGAATGGGAACAATCTGTTCCCATGTCACAAGAGGAAAATCTAGAGGAAGTAGGAGCAGAAACAGCATTTGCTCAGGAAGAATCAGAACCAGTCGAGATGCATACCCCAGAACAGCCGGAGCAGAGCAGTGAGGAAGAACCCCAAGAGGAAGATTTAGCAACTTGTCATGATCCAGTCCACCATCGACAGACTGTTGTTCCTTCAAATGAAACGATGGAAATTAAGAAGTTGCGGAAGGAACGGACTAAATTGTTAAATACGATAACCCAGCTCAGACAACAAATTAGGATTCTGAAAAAGAACCAGAAGGTAAAGAGGAAAAAGAGGGCCAACAAACGGCCTGCTGTCCAAAACCCTGAGGATCCAGCTACCGTTCCACATGATGCTAAGGATCGGGAACAAACGGATGTTCGTGCTAAAACAGAAAAGGATGATAAGCAAATTCAGACAGAGGCACCACCCTCAGGGGTAATAAGGGTTCTGAACTCCAAACAGCATAACAAGAAAGTTCAGGTAAAACTCCCGGCCTCCACTGACCTATGGAAGAAAGATCCGAAAACAAAATACTTGCACAAGATGATGAAGCAAGCACAGCAAGAAGCTGAGCAACTTAAAGAGCAAACGGTTCCCCGAGAAAAATATGAAGAGTTGCAGCAGCAACTAAGGGACGTCAGTCAAGCTAAAAGCCAAGCTTTTGAAGGGTGGATGAAGGAACAAGAGGAAGTCGCACAGGTAACTTGTAGACTAGATACTGCTATCAAACAGATGAATGACTTGTGTTCTTTATACAATAATGTTTTAGCATGTAGGGCCCCTGCTAAAAACTATGCTCTGTTTTTATTAGAACGGTATTTACAATTACAAATAAAAGCTGTTAAAGCAGGCACCCCTATACAAATCAACACCGTCAATGATTTTATAGACTGCTGTAAACATTATGGAGTGAAAGTCCAGAGATTGTTGTGTGAACTTTATTTGCACGACCTTGTGCTAAGTCAGGAGACTGAATTGAACCCTGGCCCCTCCATTGGAGATATCCAATTCCAAGCATTCATTTCATTCGGGGTTAATCAGATTAAGTGGCTCAAAGCCTATGATACTTTCCAGAGTCAGGAAAATGGCCTAGATTTACGAGTTAGGGCTGAGCCTAGGAACCCAGTACAGTTATGGAAAGCTCATATAAACCACATAAGGACTCCGGGTGTCATTGAAACATTAGGACCTATGCATGAGGCACTCATTCGAGAGAGTTTAGAGTATTTCCTTTCCATCAAAGACTTGGCCATTAATGCAGCCAAATTTCGATATCGAATCTCTGATCCAAACATCCAGCTCAGAGAACCATTTAAGTATGAGAACTTTGAGTTAGCTGTTGACCGTTTGAATCTCTATGGCCAGAGCATTCTGAAAGCAGGGTCATCTTGGTTAGGATATAGATTTCGCGCTCCAATTATTTGGCACCCTGCACCCGGATACCAGGCCCTGTATGATATGCCTGAGGGACAAACAGGTCAGTTCTTTGACTATCTAATCACTCAACATGGTTGTAGGCCTCTGCATGAGACTCCTTCTCCAGCATACTCTCTCACTGCATTACATGTCAACTACAATGTTTTCATGAGGACATGAAACAAGGTAAGCAGGGGGGTGTGTGGAGTACTAAAAAGGTATGTTTTTGATGATTATTTCAATGGCTTTTTAATAGAATTTGTGAACCTTTTGTATCATGAATTTGGAAAGTAATAAGAAACTATAACAAAACATGTGAGAATTGATGTGCATAACTTAGCCACTGATAATGGTTATTTTCTATACAGGAAAAGGAGAAAACGAAGAGTTGCCGCTCCAAAGGAAAGGACAAAGTGGAGATAACTGCTGTCCCTCTGAACGAGAACTGAACGCAAACAAAGATAAACAGATCAAAGCAAATCGGCTCGGAAAAGAAGGAGAAGACACCAGCTCAGCGCAAAAGAAAAGACAGGATGAAGAGTTAACAGTTTGGCGAATCCCTCAGGATCTTCGATCCTGAGGGATCGCTGCTTTATTTATCTTGTTACTTGGACATCTCCGTCGTCGTCTTTATAAAAAGAGACAGCACTGTTAGTTTAGGAGATATGGAGATATAGGATACGTTTTTATGTAATCTTCTGTAAGACATCAGCTTTGGTTATTAAGTTTCGTTGAGAACTGGTTCGATGTATTTTTGATCGATGCATTAATAAAAGCTTGGTGATTATTCCATCTTCGCGTCTGCATTAACTTAAAGCGGTGTATCCTTGGAGGCTAAGGGCCCGGCCCCGAAGGACACTTGCTTCTATACCATTACAGCTTCACTTCTGTGTGGTTTGTTTATTATTGTTATTTGATCATTTGATATGCTTTACAAGTTCATATGATATGCTCTATTCAAGTTTGAATCATTGAAGTTTCTACAGATAGAATTGTATGTTGACTCTGTATCAAGTTATTTATCCTTTCAAGAGTTAATCGCATATCCTTACTGTTATATTACAGAGCTGTTATACTAAACATTCGTGTGGTGTGCGTTTATAATTTATCAGTACTGTTCTATAATTCATTCGTTGTTATTGATGTTCCATTAGTGTGATCTGTGTAAATCGCCTTTAGAGTGACAGAATGTTCTTTGATTGCAAAGAGTGTATAGATTGAGTTTGGTTATAACCCGCGGGACTTAGTTATTCAATTGCTGTTCCATTTTAGAGTTGCTGTTCCATTTCAGAATTGTGGTTCAATCCTTTATTCGCTTTGTTGTTCCATTTACTTGCAGTTGTTGGTTTGGGTATGCTTTTGATGACTATTTCAGTGGCTTTTTAATAGAATTTGTGAACCTTTTTGTATCATGAATTTGGAAAGTAATAAGGAACCATAACAAAACATGTGAGAATTGATATGCAAGACTTAGCCACTGATAATGGTTAT
Organism: Pinus albicaulis; assembly: GCA_034641835.2. Taxonomy (NCBI): domain Eukaryota; kingdom Viridiplantae; phylum Streptophyta; class Pinopsida; order Pinales; family Pinaceae; genus Pinus; species Pinus albicaulis. The sequence goes on along the minus strand of CM076584.1, from coordinate 1,298,570,699 downwards.
TTTCTGTACAGGAAAAGGAGAAAACGAGGAATTTCCGTTCCAAAGGAAAGGACAAAGTCGAGATAACTGCTGTCCCTCTGAACGAGAACCGAATGCAAACAAGGCTAAATAGATTACAGCAAATCGGCTCGGAAAAGAAGGAGAAGACACCAGCTCGGCGCCAAAGAAAGGAAAGGATGAAGAATTAACAGTTTGGCGAATCCCTCAGGATCTTCGATCCTGAGGGATCGCTGCTTTATTTATCATGTTACTTGGACATCTCCGCCATCACCTTTATATAAAGGGACAACACTGTTAGCTTGATAGATAGGATACGCTTTTATGTAATTTTCTGTAAAACATCAACTTTGATTATTGAGTCTCGTTGAGAACTGGTTCAATGTATTTTTGACCGATGCATTAATAAAAGCTTGGTGATTATTTCATCTCTGCGTCTGGATTAACTTAAAGCGGTGTATCCTTGGAGGCTAAGGGCCCGGCCCCGAAGGACACTTGCTTCTGTACCATTACGACTTGACTTTTGTGTGGTTTGTTTATCATTGTTATTTGGTAATTTGATATGCTTTATAAGTTCATATTACATGCTTTGTTAAAGATTGAATCATTGAGGTTTTTTACAGATAGAATCGTGTGTTGACTCCGCATCAAGTTATTAATCCTTTCAAGAGTTAATTGCATGTTCTTACTGTTTTGTTACAGAGCTGTTATACTAAACGTTCGTGTTGTGCGCGTTTCTGATTTATCAGTACTGTTCCATAATTCATTAATAGTTATTGCTGTTCCATTAGTGTGATTTGTGTGAATTGCTTTTAGAGTGAAAGAATGTTATTTGATTGCAAAGAATGCATTTGAGTTAATAGATTAAGTTTGGTTACAACCTGCGGGACTTAGTTATTCAATTGCTGTTCCATTTTAGACTTGCTGTTCTATTTCAGAATTGTTGTTCAATCCTTTATTTGCTTTGCTATTCCAT